>VXAZ01006404.1:38651-72001 GCA_013399875.1 Gymnorhina tibicen
AAGGCTCTCTTCCTCTATTTCTAAAAGCAAGGGTCATCTCTCTCTGTTCGAGTTCCTCACTAGATTACAACTTTTCAGTATCCATGCGCTCCAGCATGAGTACTCTTCTTCACGGGCTGCACTTGGATCTCTGCATGCACCCCCCATGCACCTCATGAACTATAGGGAAATACTTTGTTGTGTTATAGTCCTCACCACGGCTTGCAGGAGAATCTCAGCTCCAGCGATTGGAGCACCTCCTCCTTCTCCTCTTTTTCACTGACCTCGGTGCCGCCATGTTGGTTTTCCTCATGTGTCCTCACTTTTCCTTCTTCTCTGACTGGGAAGAAAGTCGGTGTCTGTAAGTTGCGGTTGAGAGGTTGATCTCGTCCGGGCTCCGTACTGGGGAATTGCTCGCTACGTCTCTCGCTGCTGGCCACATGGTGCCTGCTGGCCCACCCCAGCCGCGTGGTCCTCGCCGGCCCTGCACGGGCAGCTCCGGCCTCAGGAGGGGCCTGGCCACGCGGTCCTGGACTCGGGAAGGCCCCGGCCGTGTGGGCCTCGGCAGCCCCCATCAGGATGAGTCCCGGCAGCCACCTCACCACCCCTCGGGAGAAGAGGGGAGAAGAAAGAGAGCTTCCCGTGGTCTTTCCTTTCTTAAATATGTCATCACAGAGGCATTACCAACTTCTCTAATTGGGCTAGTAACTGCCCATCATCAGAGCCTTCAGCGATTGGCTCTGTGCTGGACATAGAAGTTTTGAGCAGATTTTCTCCCACCCCCACCAAAAAAACCAGGCTGTGTTAAACCAACACATCTGTGAGACATGGTCAATAGAGTCCTGAAATGATTGAAATAAGCCCAGCAATGTTACTGAGCCTTCAGTGTAAAATGTTACCTGAGTCCAAAGCAAGGCTGGACCAGTTTGTCTCTAATAAAGGTAAGTAAAACATTCTTGAAAAAAAGTATGTGCTTGCCATTGTGTGTGTTTAGAGGCCCACTTGGTGAATTTGCAACCAAAGATGGATGTACTGCAATTGTACTCAGAAGTGTTTGAAAAGAGACAGGATGTAGAGGGTATTTATTGTGATCCTGCAGTCATCTTGTGCCCTCACTGAAGTGCTGCATGAAGACAGATGGGGTTAATTCCTGTATGGGAATAAAAGCCACTACGGAAGTGTAGCTGAAATACAGCTTCAATTTGTTGGCTGGAGTGCTGTTGTGAGTAACTATACAAATTCAGTGCTAGCTTGGGACAAGTGACCATGAACCATTCTCAGTCAAATGAAATTTATGGCAAATGGAAAAACAAATCACAAACTGCCTTCTCTCTTACGTAAAATTAAAGGGAATTATTACACTGGAAGCCATGTTAGTTTTGCCTAAAGTTTTGTCACCCTGAAGATAAGCTGTCTCCCACTTCCAGAAGATAGTGCTCTCTAGACCAACACTATACATTGATTTTTGTCATTATCTAAGAAGATAAATCATTCTTATCTGAGCAACCAAAGCAATACTCTGGGGTTTCTTTAAAACCCAAGTACTTATCTATGCTAATGATGCTACAGAGGGAGAGAAAATTCTTTCTTGCTCTTACAGGAAAAATGTGTTCTTTATTCTTATCTCTGTTTCATATATGCAGAAAAATCTAACTAAAGCTCAAGACATCTGTATCAACCAGCTGAAAAAACAAAACAAGGACTTTAGAGCCTTCAGAACAGAAAGAGCTGTGGAAGTTGGAAACTAGCTACACTTGCTTCTTCTCTAGCAACTACTTTAGATTATACCATTCCATGACATCACTGGTCACATCTTTACACAGAGAATACAAGGCAAAGATGTAAGAAACAGGATAGAGAAGTTAGAGGAAAAACAGGTACCAGGAAGAAAAAATGGGGTTTATAATTGTGCCATGTACATACTGTTTCAAGTAGCTGCTTTCACTCTCTAGGTGGTAGAATAATCTCCAAAGACCTTGCTACCCTTTTCAGAGCAACCATGCAATTTGGTTTTATTTTCCAGCCTACAATTCTTCACAAGATTTCTTGCTCTAAGCTAAATTAATACCTTCTGCTGCACAAAGCAAGAACAAGGACTTTTTACACAGTGTTGGGACTTCGGGACTGAATATTTGAAATTCCTAAAAATAGCGGAGAGTACATAAAAACAGTAACTGGAAGAGAAGGCTTGGGAGTTTTATGAATGTTAGAAAGTTATTAGAATTAGAGCTGTTAATAGGGATTTATTAATTGAAGGGTTGTCCTTCGATATGCGTAGTTGCATAGCATTCATGGCCTTTCCAGGTGGTTTCTCTGGAGCAGTACATTTCAATAAGAACACTAAAAAAGCTCCACTTTCCTGAGGCTAACTGTAAGAAATGTCAGTAAGGCATATTGCTCATAAACTCAGCAAGGCTTTTCTGTGTAGTACTAGTAGTATTATAGTACTTCAGAAAAAAAAAAGAACACAAAAAGAAACCTCTTGCAAAATTTTTGTCATAGTGCTGAAGTCCATTTCAGTGCTCTCAGTCGTCCTGGATGAGAGGTGAATACCATGCATGCAAGACTGTTAGAATGGCCAATGGGCTCTACAGACCTAAGTAAGCTTCTGCAGAGTCACACAGATGAAGAGGTAGTGAAGCCTGCAATTCCTGGGGTTGAGAGAGCTCAGGGAAGCCACCCAAAGGGCTGATGATGTCCTGATGAATCTGCTGGTGTATTGAATGCCTTCTGACCTCCCACAGGTGGGAAATTCAGAGCTGCTCTGTGTTTCCATCAGGTCACAACAGTCATAGGAACTTGTGAAGTGGGAGAGAACTGCTCCCTGTGTTCACTTCTGAGACAGTAGCACAATAGCCTATGTCACTTTGTGCTTGTCACTTCAGGCACTGACGTATCAGTGCAAGAGACTTGTTTGAGCTAGATCCACCTGATTGTGTACACACACATGAAAATGCGTGTAAAAGATAATTGATTTCTGTAACACTCTTTGTTCTGACAGGATTCACAAATAGGACCTACCATGAGCATGGCTCAAGCACTCTCATATTCAAAGCAGGCACTATTCCTGCCAATCTGCTGCTTAAATTGATGCTGCTACTGTGGGCTGTCACTGGCTTCCCCCGGGCTTGGCAAGCACTGTCACTTGGAAAGCAGCAGGCAAATGTCACCACTATCTCATGACAGGATTCCTTTAATCCTTGGCATCCCCTCACATGGTTGCTTGCTACTTAATGAGTTGCTCCTAAGCACACAGTTAAATGGAGTTGTAAGAAACTGAAAGCTCTCATTGCTTCAGCTGTTGCTTTGGCAGGATTTTTTCAGCAGTTTGCTGCCTTTGACAGTGTCTGGAACACATGCTGTTCTCCAGATATGACTGAGGCCAGCCTTAAACTGCAAATGTCGTAAATGCAGATACTGAATGCACGCTTCAGCCAGTCACTTCAGCTTTTCCAAGAGCTGGGCCATGGGCAATTGGATTAAATCCCTTATAAAGTTCACTTCATCTATACATAAAACATGAAAATACGCATCTGCAAAATAAATGCCATAAAATTAATTTATGCCTAGTTTTTCCTCCACAGGCACTTTTGCTCTAGAGATGATGCAGTATACAGCAGAGTAAGCACTGTCTGGGTGACAGTGTAGCTGCCTTGTTAGAGAAAGAAAGTAAAGTGCAATGGAAATAAGCTGAAGAAATAACAGCCCGATGGTTAGGCGGTTACATATTGTACTGGAGAAATGGATTTAATGTATGCCATACAGTTACTAAGTGATACTCCTCAAACACCAGAGCATGGGCCACAACTGTGCTGTGCTTATGTGGTGCTGGTGGGAGCTAACCCACCCTGGAGATGTGGACCAGCCCTGACTGCAAGCAGCTGTGGCACCTCTGAAAAAGCAGTTTAATCAGCAGCTCAGGTAGACTGTCCATGGACAGCTGACAACTGAACTTCTAGTCCAAGGACAATGAACAGTTTGAGTATTTATTGTCAGTACTCTCATATCTGTGTCCATTACCTCAGACCCCTCCTACCTCACAATCTGCTGCAAACCCCTGCTACCTTTAACTGCTCTTTTCTACTTCTTCATGCAAAATAACAATTTAAGAGCTGTTTGTTCAACCGTCATCCACTTCCCACACCCTTTCCATGCTCAGGCTTAGGTATTTCTTAGTTGCTCTGCAGAATTTGTTCAAGGCTTTCGTTGTGTTCTTTAAAATCTCAAAGCCAAATAAAACATCATCCCTTTTACAAGTCAGCAGGCAGGAAAACTCAAAATATTAAGAATTTTGTTTAAATAATAATGCCCTTAAAGCATTTACCAGAATTAAGACAAATTATATAACTCAGGTCAGAGAGTTCAAATATTTGGAGAGCTCGGTTCTATTTTTTCAAGCCTACAGACTATTTAGTAATCATTTTCTTCTAAAAATAAAGAAGTAATTTTTTGCCATCTATGTTGTTAGTACCAGCTGTTCAAGAGAAAATAAATCTCTTTCCAATCTTCAGAGCTTTAAAGAACAATCTATTTCAGACAGAAATGGTTTGCTGCTTCATGTTGGGCAGGCTTCCCAAATTTTCAGTTAAAATAATATCACACATTTGCTCATAAAGAACATTGGAAGAGTGTTATTTACAACATTGTTTTTGAATGCAAATGACACTGTCTGCAGCTGAAAGGTGGTTTCAGCTTTGAATTAATTTACCACTTTGCAGCCAACTAAAGCACTTGTGCTTCCAGTAAACCTAAATGTTTATGCAAGTCCTAGGTCTAGTTTAATGAGGTTGCGAAGGTTTTCGGTACAAGGCTACTAGCACTCAAATACTTGCTAATGACACGACTCATAAGCAAGACAATTCCATCTGTCTGCAACCACTGCCACAGGAAGAGCAAAATTATTAGCTTTCTGTTAACCTATGCTGACTCTATTTATCCAGGAGGATCCAGGGCCGTGCATACTGATCCCCTCTACCATGTGCCTGAACCCGCCATATGGGGACTATGTCCACTGCTTTTTGTACATGTGATCATTACTGTGTATGTCCTCAACGAATCCCCTCTGCCCAGACTAAAGAAAAGAGGTGTGAGAGGAGGTTTTGTGAATCTCTGTCCTTTGTGGGCAATTATTTGACACTCTCTGATCTAGGAAGCAGAGGACAAGCTGTGCGCATGTACTACTCTGCTCATGCAGAGTGAGTCCAGTGTGCTGGGGAAAGCATCTGGGCATCCTGGCAAAATAACAGCTGAGAAGAGGTGGCCACTGCCAGCCACAATTTCCTGCTCTCTAGCTGCTTTCCTAGGAACAGCAAAGAGGAAAAAAAAGGAATCAAGAGCTATGGGAATCACTGTGCTGTTTACAGCCATGGGATCTAGATTGAGCTCCCTCAGGTTGGCAGGACAGCTGTTGTGGTCAAACATTTAAGTACAACAGCACAGCTCTTATTTTGCTTATTATTTTTGTGGATCACCATGAAAATTAATTATTTGATTTTTTTATTTCCTGGTTCCCATTAGAATCAAAGCTGTGAGGACAAAATAAATGAGAGGTATGCTAGGGCAGCAGATGTTTGCAGAAGGAATTGTTCTGCTTTTATGCTCTTATGGTTGTCTCTGAGGAGGTGAATTCGGTTACCAATATCACTTCCACCACTCAGCAGCTGAGGTAGTGTAAGCTGGGAAATTATTTCAGTATTGCTAAATCAAAGAGAACAAAGGTTCTAAGTCATATTGCAAAAGAATTGCATACATACCATCAAATCAGAAGATTGAGCAAGCACAGTTAAGAAGAAGCATAGTGCTCTTCTGATTTGTCTTGGCTATGTTTTTATTCCACAGAGATGTGAATGGGATACTTCAGGAAGATGTGTGCATGAGAGAGAGTGAAACCGTGTTTCCTACTCACACAGACGTATTTAAGAACCCACTCATTCACATCAGTGTTTCTTTACCAGTGATGGTGATAATCCAGCTTCTGACCTGTAGGCTTGCTTGCTTCCCCTTCCCCTGGCTCCAGGAGACTGTGCTCCCGAGTGAGATGTGCACCTCCTGCCCATCACACCCGGGCTGCAGAAGCGGCCGTGTCCCACACACCTGGCCTTGCTTTCTCTTTACCTCACATGTGTCAAGGCAAGCTCCTCCACTTCGGCACCTGCCAAACCCAGGCACAACTACATGGTGAGCATTACTGGCCTTGTGCAATGACCACCTGACCATAGAGAAAAACCAGCACCATGACCATCTGCCTTGGGGAAAAATACTTCTTTCCCCAAAACTAACTTTCTCACCTAAATCTGTTCTTAGCTGTTGGTTTCTCTCATCTGCCCTGGATGTAGATACTTCCAGAGCACTCCAGTCAATTCTCCTATGTGTCTCTGACGACAGTTTCCAAAATTCTAAAACTAAACACATCTAACCTTGCATGCCTGACACTATTCAAATGCCTTCAGACATTCTTAATAACTATGCAACATTTCTCAGTTATTTGTTTTTTCGCAAGTTTTTGAAGAACTTACAAGGTTAAATATGAAATCACTCTGTGAAACAGCAAACTATGCACATTTCTTCGTTTTCTGCAACCCAAAAGGCACAACAAAAAGCTATTACTTAGGAAACCCAGTTAGCGTCCCTTTTGCTGTGCCTGCTGCTCTCCTGGCAAAGGCTTTGCTGACTCACCAACTGATTCACACAGGCAGCAGCAGCTTTATTTTGCTTCTGAGGAGCACCGCTGTGCCTGTGTGTGGTCCCCTGCAGCCCCAGGCCACACCTATATATAGCTGCTGTCTCTATCCCCAGTGTGGTCAGCTGGGCACAGCCTCCAGAGGCTCAAGTGTGTGTCTCTTTCTCTAACAACCTGAGAAGCATTTCTCATTTCTGTTTTGTTGCCAATAGCTGCCTATTGGTGTGCTCTCCCCTTCGGTGAACATGCACAATTCCCAGGAAACCAGCTCAAGCCAAGCATCAATAACTGCACAGGCTTTTATTTAAATAAAATCACTGGCCATAAAACATTCTAAAATAATTTACACATATTCTGATAAAAGCAACAAGAGTTGAAGCTGTGGGGGCACATGCTGTCTTAGTTCAACTTTGTAAAATATTGATGTTGGCTTAGAATCTTTTTTCATACTACATCAGTCACAAAAAGAGAAGATACACCTCTCTGCCAGATGGACTGCAATTCTTCAAACAAAAATAAAGGTATAAGGGAAAGCTCTACAGTATAGAAGCAGAAAATGAGTGGTATGTGTGTCTTGTTTCCATTTTATTTTCTTTTTAGTTTTTCTCTTCTGCTTTTCCCAGTTTGTAATGTTTCCACTACTTGCAGCTCTTAAACTGTTTCTTTAAATCTTCATCTCAACTACTTTTCTTAGCTTAATAAACTACAAAGCTGTTCAATTAATGGAAATGTTAAAAAACAATGCTTGGTCTGAAATAGACTGAGCCATCTAAATTGAGGAATGGTAGGTTTAGGAGGTTAATTGTACCCCTTACTTTTTACCTATTTTGTTTTAATAGATTTAGCTTACCAAGAGGCTTCTATTTCTGTGCACAAGCTGACACTGATAGGCTCCAATAGGGTAATTTGACGAGACACCCTAACTTGCCTGCCAGCTTTTTTTCTTCTGATCTGAGTTTGTCTCTCACAGAGGCTGATGGGAATGTCTCATGTCTCCTCATCCACTCAAGAAATTTGAAGGTGGTCCTCTCAAATTACAACTCCAAACTGCCCAGCAATATCAAGTGCTTGGATGAAATTGCCCCAGGACAAAATGTTCTAGGAGGCTGCTGCAGTTCTTCTGAGTTTCTCTGTGTGGAGAAACAAGAAGGCTGGGAAAAACTGGTATTTGTAATAAGAGAATTAAACTGCATGGAGAAAAACAAATTTGAAATAGAGGTGTGTATAAGGAAAAGTCATCAAGCACTGACAACTACACATCTTTGCATTTGTTCTCAAAGGCAGTATATTGTCTGGGACTGGCATCCAAAACTGGATTTGAGGCAGCACTGGAAGTGGTGGTGTGGGAGTGACATTGCATAAAGTATCCATAAGTAGAGGTATACAAATGCTATATAAGTGAGCTATAGACGTATTGAACACTGTGTATTCAATACATTTATGCTTAATTCAATACATCTATGCTTAATATCTGGAGAGTCAGCTTCTGGATGTCAGTTCCTCATGGGGATGTCCTGTTGTTGCCTTCTCCTGGTCTTAAAATTAAGAACCAAACACAGTTAGAGGGGAAAAAAGTGTTTTACCTCGGTATTTATTTAAGGATCCTCAGGTGCACCACATCCAGGTAGAATGCACTGAAATGCACCCCAGAATGCACACACACGATAGATCGCATATACAATTTATAGGCCTTGCAAATTAGCATATCTATCAAAGATTCCCCAGTGAGAGGCTCAAATGACCCCCTCATTCTGAAGAATTCCTCCTGGATGGGCCTATCTTAGTTTACAGGCTGTGTGCTAGAAAGGACCTTGGTGTCTGGGGCTTTCTGACCCAACTGCAAGGCTTCCAAGATGTTTGGTCTCTTGGCTTAACAGAACTTTGGGTCTAAGCTAGTTATCAAACTTAGGGAATTACAAGTATGTGGGCTAAAAGCACTAAGGATACATAAAAGCTGTATAAAAGGGTATATAAAATGGGTCTATAAAAAAGGCAAAAAGTCATCATGGTATATAAAAAAGGCAAAAAGTCATCATGGCATCACTATGAAAATCCCCCCAACACTGGACACATTCAGACTCGAGGGCATGAAGAAACATCTGGGCAGAACCTGAGCATAAAAGACTGCAGGGTCACAGAAAGACTCCCAGTGAAAGCCTTAACATGAAAAGACTTCAGTAAAAATCTCCACCATGTTATTCTCTGTCTGCTAAATAAAATGAGTTACCTGAATAGCTTCTAAAAGGGCCATGGATGTCCTCACACAGAAAAAAATCTCTTATGAGAACATAATTTGCTTTGTATCTTCTTCAGTCCCACTTCTGACTATTAAAGACTATTAAAGCAAAGCAGCAGCAATATCCAGGAAGAGAATACCCAATGGTTATAGATAAAAAGTACGTCAGACGGAAAAATTGCTGCTGCAGTTGTGTAATAAATAGTAAAACAACCAAAAGGAGTGAAATCACATGTTTGCATGTGTGAAAAATAATCTTGGCAAGATGCTCTGATATCCTGTAGATATAGGTTGAGATGCAGGTTGATTCATAAATGAATTTTTCATCAAAATGGCATAATCTTCCTATATGATGATAAAAGGCAGTGTATATATCAGCTGAGTACATCAGGAGACTTTATTAATAAATAAAAAATATTTAGTGACTTTACAGGAGCACTGATATACTTATTCTCTGATGCTCTTGATGACAAAATTTCAGATGTGAGTAATCAATAGCTCCAGAATTCATTTTGCATGCAGAAAATTTGTTCTCTGGGTGCCTGAGCACCCTTCGGTATCCTGAGATACTTCAGACTTCAAATGCCAAGATGTGTTTCTCCCTCCCAGTTATTCTTTTGTGGAAGCCTTCCACCGAAAATGCAAACACCAGATTCTTCTCCTTCAGTACTCAGCTCCCTCCCCTTTGCTGCCAAATTCCTTACCCTGCCCTCCCTGTTGGCTCCTCCAACATCTAGAAAACAACTCCAAGGCATTGCTAATTTCACATTCCCATCCCAAGAGAAAGGTTTCTTAACTGCACAGAGATAACCCAGCAGTGCTGGCTGGCAGTAAGGATTTTGGCCACCTCGGAAGCAAGATGGATTATCGCTACAGAGTCTGTTGTTCTACCGTGTCTTCAGGGGAAATCCTTCACAACTATCCAGATACCACCAGCGTGCATATCCCATCTACAGTGCCTAAATATGAACTGTTTTTTCAACTAACAATTGAATTAAAGTTCAAAGTAGATTCAATTAAAGTTTATTCAAGATATTGTCCTTTACAAATTATTATTATAGCATAGCCTCTGTCCATGACCATTATTTAGAGAAATCACACTAAAAATGCCTTGCATTCCTGTAATTGTCTTTGATTATCCCAAAGTACTTTCTAAACAATTACATAACCTTCAGAACACCTTGTAAAGAAAGAATTGTAGTGTTTACAGTTAGGAAAACACAGAAGCACTGACAAGATAGATCCAAAATTATCAAGCATGAATGATTAAATACAACAATTTGAAGCTCTATTTATTTTAACAAGTGTTAAGTATACGTCTGTCACTAACTTTACAGAAATCAGAAGATGACATGAAGAATAGACAAATAAAGCTATTCCCTTTAACTGTATAAATCCATATGTAAATACCTGATTTGGAGTAATACCTTCTTAGGCTAAATAGTGGTTGACTGTGTTCTTTAGTTACAAAGCACTTGAAAGAAATCTTGCATCTCAGAGCCCTACATGGAAACATCCCAAAGGATTTAATAAATGTGTTTTGCTGCAATGAAGCCATTTCTGGAGTGGACTGTGACAACTCCTTCACAGCCCACAGGGACTTTACACACCAGTGTAAAAGACCAAGTGAAGAAAGTTGTACTGACCTGAGTCTGCAGGGAGAATCTGGATCAGAATATTGCAATTACACGACCTGCCTGAGCAAGAGGAAAAATGTCACTGATGTCTAGCTGAGCTCTGAAATAATAAAGGTTTACTTTCATTTGCTGTAGTGAATTTAAGCAAGAGCTTAAGCAGTAGCAAAATGTATGAGTTTGATTTTTCACAATACTTTAAATGTGAAATGTCTTTGTAAGATGTAAAGTAACTCAGTAGAGAAACTGTATCACTCAAATGACTAACCAACACTGAATTAATGTAGATGTTAGATAATAAATATTCACAACAAACTGTTCACAAGATATTCATGTAGTGAAAATATTTTCCAAATAAATTCACAAATACATACAGTAAATTAATGTGAGCATTTTGAGAGCAGGAGAAAGAAAGGAATATGGTGACTAACTTATCTATCAGAAATGACTTTTTATGTTGTGATCCAATTCTTGCAGAAAATGTCAAGGGATTAAGTACAAAAATCAGCATATCGTGTAACTAAAACGTTAGGTGGTCTAAAATCCATTATAAAAGATAAGCTTTATTTAGCTGACTAGCATGCATTAATACCCAAGGTTGCTAATGTCCTAAATACTATTCTAGTGAGAAAAGAGCTGCATAGCCAGTGAGGAAGAGGTTGTTTTCTTCTGTCCTGAAAAGAGCTTAATCACTATTGCTACAACTGAAATAGCATTCACAAAATAGCTGAAACAAGATCCTTTACTTGGTGAAATCTAATAGTTGGCCAGTCTAAAAGAGACGAGTAGCAAGCAAGCCAGCCACACGCTTCACACATAGGCAAGCTACAGAAGTCTTTTGGTTTTGTAAAGTGACTTTTTTGGTCATTGTCTTACTATATTCAGAGCATAAATAGAAGACTGTGGAGCAGTATTGGTGAGTTTAAACAAACTCTATTACTCCACATCGTTTATAGCATACCTTATAAATACATCCACAACAAAAAACCACAGAGTGATAAATTTCCCAAGGAGGTTTAGACTATCTTTTATTCACAGAAAACTGATACCAAAAAACATGAGAAAATAATGTTATGAGCAGTTGTCCATCAGCTGACATGTATAAATTTCTTAGGGCTAAATTTCTTAAAATTTCTTTCTATAAGTTTCTTAAATTTAAAAAAAAAAATCCAGGTTTGTGATAAAAATTATGTGTTTTAAAAATAAAAATAAAAAAACATTTTCCATATGTTTTCATCTGGAAGGAAACCAAAGAGAAGCCTACATGGTACTATTTCAAATGTAGTTAGTGACAAATCTGTCAAAATATCTTGCATCTTGTTTTATTGTGAGAATAGGTAAATTTAATGACTACTTATTTTGTTTTTAAATAAAAAATATGGATGATTTTACTGTTTGTGGATACCGGAGCAGATGTAAACTAAGTATGAAGTATTCCCTCTGTAAGAGAAAGGAGCTGTTCAAGCACTCTAACAGACAGCTATTTTAGTTCAGAGCATATTACACAGTTCTGCCAAAGGCCTTTGACTGAACTCTCCAAAGAGGGACACTGAAAGCTAAAGTTAGGTTTTCTATTTAAAAAAAAAAAAAAGTAAGTTCATACAAGGTTCCATATTCCACTGTTGCTACTAGACAAGAGCAGCAACAACCAGTTTAGCAATTTTGAGACTGAAATCACCTCCTCTTCCATCAAAAAGGATGGATTAAAAATCTTAAATTTGAAACTTTAAATGTAAACTATAGCAGCCAGTACTTCTCACTTCCAGGCGTTACAAAACTGTACTTCCTAATAATGCATCTTAAACAAACTCACAGCAATCTCTTGTCTTCTGACTGGGGGTCCAGAGGCTCTTCCTCTACCCACGTCTGCTGCAGTGCTTCAGTTCTCATCTGTTGCCTTCTGCTTATCAAGTTCTGGTACCTCCAGACTTCCTTACCAGTAAGGACAGTTTCATCTGTCCTTACTCCCTGTGGGATAGCATAGCCCCTATTCTGATACTAAACCTCAATCCTAACTTGCAGTATTTGCTATTATTCAATACTTGGCATCTCACAAAGCTTTAGCTGCTAATTTAAGCAGTCCCTCTCCTTTTGCAGCTGTTATGTATTTGCAATCCTGAATCTGTAGTCAAAACAGTATTGAATTTGAGTTTCTACAAGTGAAGTCCAACAGGCCACCCAACATAATGATTTTACTTCATGAGCCTTTATCTCTTTTTCCCTTGAGCAGTAATTTGCAACTAAATTTATGAGGACATTTAGGTAGTAACACTCATACATTTTACAGCTGGCTCTAAAAGCAGTGTAGGATTTATACAGGCCAATGGAGAACCAATTTTGTGAAATTAAGAAGTTAAGGATGACCCAACAAATCTTCAAATATTTTTGCATAATCTTCTACTCCAGAAAATTATTTCTGAATTTCCTTGGAAATATTTTAATGCATCTTCGTAAAATGTGTAACATTTAAAAGGCCTTTTGGCTATACCCAGTGCATAAGTTTCATCAGGACTGCTGTATACGAAAAAGAACAGTTAAGTAGATTGCAAACGGAGGCTTCAAAGTCAACAGAAAAATCAACAGGAGCTGCCCTGTGTGCAGCTCCTGTCATGGATTCCAATTTAAATAAATTATGCACAAGACAATACGATTCCATGAACTCTTTGAAGCCCCTTAATCCAGCAGTATAATATTCAAGTTGCAATGGAATGCAGGTCATTTGGAATGGTTATACATTAAAGATAGCAGAAGAGGCTAAGCTGTAGAAGAGAGCTACGTAACAGAAGCAGACAGGCTACATGCAAAAGAATATGAAGATAGGGACTAGAAAGAAAATAAAAGCTTTTGCCATCAACTATCTTTACGCAGGAGGGTAAAAAGAAATATGGCTGATAGGACTATAAAGGGTTAACAAGAAAAGAAGGCAGGAAAAGCATGGCAGCAGATTCCCCATTAGCAGCAATAGCACAAATGGGAGATTGACTTGAAATCACTGTACCTAAAGGAGTGACCCAAAGAACTCAGCACAGCAAGGACTTTCAGGAAGGACACAAAAAAGACAGACTGACAGCCCAACATACATAAAGTTTGCAGTGCAAAGTATAGATTGCAATGAGAAAGGCTTTGGAATAGGGGCCATGAAGTCAGCTGCACTTTCATCATCCCTGCAAATAATTTTTAGCATTAAGTACCCATTTGGCTTTATGATGAGTGAATTTTGTGGGAGTATACACCTGAGTTTCTCTGCCTCTCTAGGCTCATTAGGGTTTCAGCAAAGTCTGAAGGTGCAAGCTGTTATACTTTAGCCATTCAGTGGAGTAAAAAAAGAACCTATTAATGTTGTCTTTGCAATACAGGAATATACCTGCCAGTAAGCAGCAAAAATTTGTAAGAGACATCTTTCTAGTTAATTACTACAAAACTGAACAATTGCAGTGTAATATTTTTCTCTTTCCTGTCAGGCACTTCTACATTTATTAGCATTCAGATACCAATTTCTTTGTACGTGAGACCATGTAGATTGCTAACCCAGTACAGGCAAAATGCTGGATATTTAATAGCACAAGCTGACTTTGTAGCTTGGAGGTCTTTTAGTTCTATTTTGTTTCAGAAAAGTAATTGGTGAGCCTGCCTCTTGCCACATGTAGAAATAAAACATATGGGGAAAGGGAGGGGAAAATGCCATGCACTTGTTCAGTAGACATCTCTGCTTCTAGACAGACCAGCCTTAAGGCAAATTACCTACCAGGTTCCCTACATCCACTTACATTACACATGCATGCAGAGAAGTTGAACAAAGCATTTCAAAACAGTTTCACAGGTTTAGTTCCAGGAAAACTTCATGCTAGTGCATGTTTTGGCATGATATTTTTTCTTCCAGGTTTCCTTGAAGCAGGGTTTCAAAGAAAAAATTGAGACTTCTCTCCAAACAGGAATAGACCACATGGCCCTCTATTATTCAAAAAATGTCAATCTAACAGCCTTCATCCAATAAAGGAATGTCTTGCAGAAAACATGTATAGTGATAGTGGTATGTTGTTATCATGCTGGCACATTAGAAACTATACAGCCTTTCATCATTAAATGACAAAAAAAAAATTGTAGCACACTTGAAAACATTACTGTTTCAAGGTATGCATAAGCAGTGCATGATGCCATGCTGGAAAAACAAGTAGAAGTATTGAAAGGAAATACCCCTCCTCTATGTCCCAAAAATGCCGTGCAGAAGAATTCTGTGTTTTCAGCTACACATGATTACACGTTTATTCGTATTTTTATTGAATAGATATATATTTTAATTAAATAGGCACTTCTGATTTTGAGAAGTGCTGTAAATTTAATCTAAACAGTTCTTTTCCCTTCAAGTAACATTATAAGTCTATTAAAGGGTAAAAGGAGAAGTGCAACAGAATTCTTCTGATGTACCTGGCAGAAGAGACATAAGCTTAACTGCAAACAAAACAGACAGTAACAAAAGGAAGGAAAAAACCCCAGAAACCAAAAAATGTGCAAGCCTCATTCAAAAGTGTCAGCTATAGGCAAAATTTTTCCAAATATATAAGCAGATTCAGGGACTCTGCCTGTGCTGAAAGAGTCAAATTCGAGGGTTGTTTTCAAACTGTTCTGTGCCTGTCAAGTGCAGCTTGTCCTATCTTCTTACTAAATCCTTTTCTAACTCTTTCCTGCATGAGGGATTCTATTCTGTGTGCTTGTGTGAGCTAGACAGCCTGTGAAGTCTTCAGTAAAGGTTTCTGTTCAAACTTTAGTAAAATATAAAGGGAAACCTTTCAGCTCTTGACCAGTTCATGAAATATCAGAAATATAAACCAGATGATCTGTCTGTGTTCTTATTCAGTGCGCATTCCCTCCTTCCTCCCTGCTCAAGAGTCACTGGCATTTCAGCTATCCACATGCTGCAGCATTTAATCAATGATTCAGTACACAGCCCATGAGATATGCCACAACACTTCAACTAGCAACTTGTATCTGTCCATGGGGACAGAGGATCTGAGTTTGTGTCAGTCTGTTCTTGTCAGTTATAATTAACCATACACCTATTTACATACATAAATATTTATACACAAAGAGAAAACTTCCTAGTGCTTTATCAGATCTCGCTTCATCACAGTGGATCTTGATGGCAGCAAAACACAATTTAGTTTTCTTAAAAACTCAGAGAGAATTTTGAATCTCATAAATATAGAAATCGTGGCCCAGACTTTGAGATGTTAAGTACCTGAGGTTTCTGGGGACACCTGGAAATTGTAGATGTATGCTATCCTTTTAATTTTAAACATATGGCCACAGTCTTCAATGGAGACACAGGAAAATGAGTGACATTGTATAGAACTTTTATGAGACTTCCAAGTTTTTCTCAGGCTTTAAAAAAAAAAACCAAGAGGGATGAGCCTGTCAGGTAATGAGAGTGGCAAGGAAGAAAATGTATAATGGCTCTTCAGAACAGCCCAGAGTTACTGCCTGTGTTGTACTGGGGTGGGACCAGCTCAAGACAAACCATCTAAACAGTGTATGTTTCATAAGTCACTGGCTAAGCCAGATGACACCTACTGTGCAAAGAATTCAAATATTATAACAACCTTATGTTAACCACTAGCTGGTGTATGATCTTGGAAAAAAGAAGTGCAGAATATATACTGAGCCTTTTTTAATTGAGGGAAAGCATTTTTTCAGAAAGGAACAAAATAACTTCTACCTGGTAACTTTTGAAGTCTCAATGACTTGTTAACATCTAGCTAGATACTGGAAAAATAGTGACAATGTAAAAAAAGACCAAAATAATACCAAAATAATAGTATTTATTGTCCACTTTTTATGGCATTCTCAGTGGAGGCATTTAAGGACCAAACAGACTAATTTGTGACTTACACTCACCTTGCACTGGACTCCACATGCATGACTGCACAGGCTTTATAGCCTGACAAAAGTTGACTTTTCCTGTCAGTTCTTCTCATCACCCGGATGCAGTGTTCATGCAGCTTCATGCTCAGCCAAATCAGAAAACAGATCTAGACAAAACCTAGCAATTCGTGACAGCAAGTTGCCCACCTCTCCCTTCTACCAGACCACTCACACCAGGACAATCACTTTGCTTCAATAGTTCTATTCACTACAAGAAAGCCATTGAGGTGTTGCAGTGTGTCTGGAGAAAGGCAACAAAGCTGGTGGAGGGTCTGGAGTACAGGTTCTGTGAGGAGTGGCTGAGGAAGCTGGGGTTGTTTAGCCTGGAGAAAAGAAGGCTCAAGGGAGACCTTATCACTCTCTGCAACTACCTGAAAGGAGGTTGCAGACAGGTAAGCATCAGTCTCTTCTCTCAAGTAACAAGTGGTAAGATGAGAGAAAATGGTCTCAAGTTATACCAGGGGAGGTTTAGATTGGATATTTCTTCAAGGAAAGAGTTATAAAGCATTGGAACTGTTTGCCTAGGGAAGTGGTTGCGTCACCATCCCTGGAGGTATTTAAAAGGTGTGTAGATATGATGCTTAGGGACCTGGTTTAGTTGTGGACATGGTAATGTTAGGTTTATGGTTACACTCAATGGTATCAGATGTCTTTTCCAAGCTACATGATTTAATTTGTCTGCACGTGCAATTGTTTCGCTCAGCTCCAGCTTTTCTTGACAGTGATGAGAACCATCTTTGTCACTGGCATACCTGACATATTCCTACCTGAGTAAGAAAGATCTGGAGAGAGGAATCGGTCCAGATGCCTGGCTCCAAGTACAGCCATCTAGGTCATTTGCATTTGTTTTCCAAAGCCTGAATCCACAACTTGAAATGGAAGTTATTAAGAACTGAAAGTACAAACTTGAAAATGTGCTGTTGCTACAAACAGCTGCTCACTTGGAGAAAATCTGGAGCACACATTAGGAATTCTTGGAGAGATGCTAAGCAGGTGGAAAGGAACATGGCTGCCAAAGTGAAGCTCTCAATTTTCCAGCTTGTTTTACTGTTTTAATGTTCATCTCCCAAAGTTGTAAAATGGTTCCCAAAGTCAGGTTTCTAATTATTAAATTATGTGGTGTAAAATCCATCTGTTTTTCTTCCAGAGATCTCACATTATCTAACAAAAGATATTCTCTCTTTTCGGAAGTTAGACTGTGATGATCACCACAACGTTATAACTAAAAAAATCTTTTTTTGTTGTTTTGCTGTTCAAAAGCCATGTCTGATGATGGGTTAAGATTGCCCATCTCACTTTGCGTCCATCATGGTAGTGAATCCCGGTGAAGTGCTGTGCACAGGGACCTTTGAGAGTCATATCCCCACACCCTCCAGGGCACATTCTTACAGGTGACACAACACGTGACTCAGGTAATAAAATATTTACTGTAAGGGAGATTGGGTAAAGTAGTCCCTTTTACTGACAATAGCTGGGGAGACAGCAGTCAAGCAAAGCATCTTGTAACAGTTAGGTCATCTGTGTTGTCAATGCCTGACATGTGGTCTTTGCTGGAGATCATTCATTTAACAGAATATATGTTTCAAAAGTCTCAGATGATACTAAGCACTCAGAAATAGATCTCTAAGAAGGGATTAAATACATAAATTATAGAAACACTCTGATAAGGGATAATTTAAAAATAGAAGGGAAAGCAAATGTAATCACCCTTAAGGTCACAGCTAATGGCAAAATAAGATCTGTCTGTCCCTGCTGTGTCCACAGTAGACAGCCACCAGATGCCAGGGAGATGACAGGAGTTTGATTTGGAGTAGAAAAAAGTATTTGATTGGAAGAGAATTATAAAGAGGCACACAAGAAATAACCTGAGGAAGGGAAAGAATATAATAACATTGAACTGATTCAATTTGAAATGTAAAATATTTCTGGCAGTTCAAGGGTATCAGTACTTTCTGTCATACCTCTTCCATACAAATTTTTGTCCATATAAACTGTATGGCCAGAACATAAAGAATGGAAATGGTTTCCCTAGAGATCTCTTGGCTGTTCTGCAGCCCACTCTGTCATACCACCAATTTTGGGGCTTTTTTAGGATTGAAGGTGCTATGGAAAGGGAAGGTATTGATAGTAGCATTATCAGAGAGCAGGGTCTTCAAAAGTCTGAATGGAATGGGAACCTAGAGCTACTACCAGGCACTTGTATCACCTTTAGGCACTTTTAGAACCTCTTTTAATTTACCATCCTGACCTTGCACGGTCCAGAAATAACTAGGAAAGCAGATTTACTCATCTTCATACAGAAGTGCTCTAGCTCCACTTACACAAGCGATGCCAGCCTGGGCACAGGGAAGTGAGAGACAGGAGCTAACTCTGGGCATATAGTACCTTTTCCCTTTCCCAAAAATCCAAATCCCTGTTTGCTACTTGCAGGCAGCTCCCCAGTCCAGCTGCTGCAGCTTTGGTCTCTCCTCTACTTTCTGTACAGAGAATTGAGATATCTGCATCTGACTTGTAATTCCCAAGTTATGGCACCTTAGAAACACAACTTCTAACTTCCAGCTGCTCATCACTATTGAGATCTGGTTTCAACCAGGATACCTCTCCTTTTAGGCCAATGAACACCTTTAAAGATCACAACAGTCAAATCACTTGACAAAAATATTGTTCTTTTGACAGTATTCCTGAATTCTTTGTAAATCAACACACAAACTGATTCCATTTCTATCACAGAAATTGTTACTCTTAAACTTCTTTTATATCACTGAACCTTTTTTAAAAGCAGTAGCAGGCAGTGCCTGAATGCACAGTTGCTGCACTAGAGGGAGTAGGAAGCTCATCTCTGCAGTGGCTGCTGGGCCTGATGCGAGCTGCTCGGGCAATGCGCTGTTGAGGGGCCCTCGGAGTGAGCAGGTTCCCGACTATTGAACACTGAACTGTGAATCAGGCACATCATTAAAGATCAAAGCTCATGCTCTGTGTGGGAACAAGGCTCTTCTGACAATCTCCACTTTGAACACTGCTAGTTGTTTCAGAATATTTCTTTCATTCAAAATCATTCATGTTTTATAATTACTTGTTTCTGATCCAGGATCTGGGTGCATGCTGTATCCATGCCTCACCTTATCATGATTTTGATTTTATGTCTTAGAACAAAATTAATTTGCAATGTCAAACACCCTCTGACTTTGCTGCTGTATATAGCAAACAGTCCTCCATACCAGAGACTTGTTACAAATTTCTCTTCTAAAGATGAAAAAAAGCACTAAATGGATAGTAAAATCTGTTTCTGTCCTTAAATTACAGGCAAAATGACCCATGCTACATCAGTTAAAAAAGCTTTTCATAGCTGATAGACATGGTTTAATCACTACTAAAAAGCATCCACACACTTCCATCTAAAATGCTCTAACAAGGGTTTTTATTAAAAAAGAAAAATCCATCAAAATTCTTGAAGGAATCAGTGAGGGATAAATCCTTGTGTATGTCTTTTTTCCCTTACTGTGTCAAATGGATGCCTGCATCTGGAAAATTGTAAATGTGAAAAAGCAGTGGAGCATAACAAAGAGAAGGGATAACTTAAGAAACTGCTTCTCATATATTGCTGCAGTAACTGTAGAAGCAGATCCTCTATGCCATCAATAGGAAATAATGCACTTCTAGTCACAAAAGCTGTATATATTATTTACCAATCGCAGGGCCAAAGTCAAAATTACTGTTATGTTAAGATTCCCATATCTTCAACCATTGCAGCCTCTTTTACAGTTTCAGATATTTTCTGGATTTTAACCATCTTCTTTTGCCTGCTTCCCTTTCACATTACTTTCTGACCAGAAGGCAATAGCAGAATTCTCCACTTTCATTTCTTTGCCATCCCTTCACCTCTCCCTCCATGTCTGTTTTCAGTTGTGATGTCGCTGTCTTTTTCTCTTGCTCAGTCTTTTGACTGTTTGACGATAACATCTCCATACTGTCCTCGTGACTTTCTTCTCTCTCATTCTTAATCCTGTACTCCTCTCCTGGTTCTTTACTTTCTACCTTCAAGCAGATCACAGGCTCCATTACCACAGAGCAATTTTATCATAACTCCCTTTCCATAGATCCTTATCTTCTCCTTTGGGACATGTAAAGCATATTTCCTGTTTCCTCATTTCTAGTTCTCCATAATGCATAACCTTCTGGAAACAAATGAAAATGCCATTAGTCTAATTAGTTTGGGGTTTCAAAACTTTGAAATGTTAACTAGTGGGCATAATTTTCCAGGAAAATCTGAAAGGGATTAAGTCTGATGAAGAAGAACTAGAATACCTAAAAAAGGAAACCTCTCATAAAAATATTGAAGTGCTTGGAACTAGCTTTGCTTTCTTTCACAGTGTTGTGTGAATGGATGAGGGAAAGGTATTCCCATTCCACCATTTCCCTCTGCTCTCAAGATGAGTGAGAATAGTCAGAAACAACTAACCTGTGTTATAACATTGGAGCGAAAGGGCACCCTACATCTTTGTGGACATATAATCAATATTTTGATTTGCCTGTATTACCCAAATCCATTCAATTCAAGCTCTGATTCTGGAAGCCTCTTCTTCTCTTAAGACTGTAGGGCATATTTAAAACCCCTTTTTCTTTAATAAATGTAGAATAGTTCTATTTATTAGTTCTATTTATTAGTCCATAATTACTTATGTAAAAACTGTCCATAAGAAAGAAAATGGAACAGAAGAGTTTTGAACTTATTCAGACACTTCCAAAGTTATTTATCTCTATGACATTGGATAAGTCACTTGAACTTTCCCTTCCCAGTTTCCTCAACTGGAAAATGAAATTTATACAACCTGCCCATTTTTGAGATGTCTGGAGGACATGTACATTCCAAACATTCTATGAAAAATTCTGCCTCATTTTCCTAAAGTTGTTTTAACAGCCATACCTATCACTTAAAGGTAGATGAAACCTCTGTAAGTAAAGTTCACACAATTCCTTGAGACCTTGCATTAAAAAGTAAAAATTAATTGCTGATGCAGAATTTCTTTTACCCATCTGAAAGAAGCAAGATGGATATAGCTCTGTTGGCCCACACTAGGTCCTTTGAGATCCAACAGAATTGTGACTTTTGGGTTTCATAACTGGAAAAAAGCTGCCATGCACTATCATGTACAGATATGTAATGCAAAAGAAGGAAGAAAATGTAAGAATAAGAGATCTGCCAACAATCTTGTGAAAATGATAAATGCAGATTTAAGAAACAATGAGTTTCTTTTGCTTTCAGCCTTACTTTAAATTATACTAGCAACCTCTTCTGAGCACTAGTCTTACTACATGTCTTAGATTTCCCTTCCTTACAGCTGTAATCATAATCTTGACCATTAACGTACACCAAGCCTGAGACCAGTTACTCTGCCACATACTCAGGCCAGTTGTGAGCGGGGAGAACTCCCCTCAAACAACTGTGTGATTTCCAGCGAGTCCCTTTCTCTGAAAATGGTGTGCCAATGCCTAACACAAAGGATATTATATATCATACATCACAACAGTTAAAGCACTCCTGTAGTGCTGCTCGAGATCAAACAATCTGGCCACAGAGTGCTGCTGCGCATGGTCCCACAGAACTGGGCAGAGGTAACCCTTCAATCTGAGTCCTGTAGTACCTCTCCGAATATTTCAAAACTAAGAAATCGAAATCTGAGAAAGAGTTTGGCTTAGACACCTTGAAGGAAAAATTGAGCTATTTTTTTCTTTTGATTATATTTTCGAAATGTCATGTCAGTTTCTCAGGTTTTTTTTCCCAGCCAAGAACGCTGGAAGTCAAACTGAGATTCAGTTTCCAGGAGCAGGGAATCTAATAAAATATCACATGATTTGTGATTAAATAACCATGGCTGCCATCTCTGCTGCTGTACTGTCTTCTCTAAAACTGAACAGCATTTATTTATATGAATTGCTGTGTTGGGATCAGTTGGATTATTCATGAAAGTGTTCCTGATCCTATACAGTATATACATATCAGACAGGCTTTCCCTTTGAAACCAAGCATATTTATATCTATTTGCCAGCTAAAGAAATACAAAGTGCTATTGAATACTTTATTAGGCAGAAAACACTCTTGCCTAAAAAGCCTCTAGAACTTATGTATAATATATCCCTGAATACATTTAGAGAATAATTTTTGTCAGAAATGGCTAAATTCTGAGACACAGAACAGCTAACTGCTGCTGTTAGTCTGTATTTCTTACTTGTGAGTATTTACAGAAGTATGTTTGCCTCCAGAGTATCATCATCATGCTTGTAACTCTATTTCAATGACCCAAAGAACGAGAAGGAAAAGACTCTTAATTGTTGAGTATTTTCCCTCATCTTTAAATTAAAGACTTACATGGGCCCTTCAGCTAACTGCAGGTACCAGGACAGGGTGGGAACTGAGGGGCTAGAAAGTAGCTTGGCAGAAAAACACCTGGGAGAGCTGAGGCACAACTAGATGAACATAGTCAGCAATACACCCTTGCAGCAAAGAGAGGTAACAGCATCCTGGGCTGCACTAGGCAGAGCCTTGCCAGCAGGCTGAGGGAGGGGATCCTTTCCCTCTATTCAGCACTGGTGAGACACACCTGGAGTGCTGTGTCTGATTCCAGGCTCCCATCTATAAGACAGACATGGACATGATGGAAAGCGTCCAGCACAGTGCCATGAAGATCATTAAGGGGCCGGAACATTTCTCATATAGGGGAGATGGGGAAGATGGAGCCAGACTCTTCTCAGCAGTACCTAGTGAAAGGACAAGTACACAAATTGAAGCACAGGATAATTAAACATAAGAAAAAGATGTTTTATTGTGAGGCTGACTGAGCACTTGGAAGAGGCTGCCCAGGGAGGTTGTGGAGTCTCCATTCTTGGAGATATTTGAAAGCTGACTGGATCCATCCCTGAGCAACCTTCCCTAGTTGATCTTACTTTGAGCAGGAAAATTGGACCAGATGATGTCCAGAGATGCCTTTCAACATTCTATGGTTCCAAGAGTCATAAGAGTGGAGTACAGATTTCTAGTTCACTGAAGTGAGCCTTACTGATTTAGGAAGGCAGATGGTGACTGTTCTGCTCAAAGGTGTAAAGAATCTCATTTTAGAATTTGAATTAAGGGAGAGTAAAGAGGCCAAGCACTTGCAAAAATCCTCCATTTATAGGGTCTGTGGAGTGAAAAGGGAGTTACAGCTTGCAAATCATCCTAGAAGTAAACCAGAACTCCCACAACAAAAAAAAAAGTGGGCAATTAGAAGAGAAAGAGATTAAACCAAAAAGGGTCATAGGAGCTCTGTGTTAGAGAGTACACAGTCAGAGTGCAGTTTCACGTTACAGCAGTAATTCTCTCACAGTTCTGCATTTAAAAATAACACCACTGTCATAAGGTTTCTTAGAGGTGAAGTTTCACATTATGTTGCCAGTGAAGGGGACAAGCCTCTCCTTCCCCACCAACACCTTTTCCTGCTTTCTTTCTATCCTTTTCTAATTACTGCCATCTTTAATTATACCAACTCATTGATACAACAGAATACTTGAACTACCAAAAAAAAAAAAAGATTACTGCATTGGTGCAATTTGGTGACTTTGATGCTCCCTGTGTACATGTGGTTGCTAGAGCCAGTGCCAGAGGGGATGAGGAAACACAGCTACGAGAGGTAAAAGCAGCAGTAACATCCAGTTTAACCACATGCTCAATTGGATACCAGTGCAACTTATCAGACAGGAAAAAGAAAATGTTATTTTACATAATCTAGACTATATGTGAGTTACTGCTGTAATCAGGCAGCCTGGTTGCAGCACCACCTCACACCCTAAGGCAGTATGTTCACTGTGCAACAGGGTCACTGACAATATCTATCAAGACTTAGAGAATCCCTAAAAGACCTAAGGAATGAAGGGCACAAAAGTACTTTCCAACTGTTGTAAATTTCTATCTGTCATTACAAAAATCCATTCCACAGTCAAGAACATCTTTGTCTGAATTTACCACCAGTTGATGAATTGATATGAATTGATGGTGAAAACCTTTCCATAATTGAAACTCAGGATTTCATACAGCATTTTCCCTTACCAGAAAACCTATTGTGTCAGATAAAACAACAGCTCATACAACCATACTTGAATTCTAACATAAATTACACTTTGTATCAATACACAGAACATATTTTGTAAGATCTCTTGTGTGGGCATCTCTAAAGGCATCTTATTTGTATAACCGATGATACAGTGAGGAAATAACAGGGGGTTTTTTCCACTTGAAAGGCTACCTCCCTTATTCTCAGCAATGCAACAGTAAAAGCAAAAAAAAAAAAAATCCAATTTGTTTCTACAAAATAAAGATGAAAATCCTTCAGAGGTCTCACCTACTAAACAGATATTTTTCTATCCTTAGCAGTTTTTAACAGTTATACTGCAGCCTGATCACTGAAGACAGAAAAGGAGTTACAGAGAAACGAAGATATTCTCCTAAAATACACAGAAAATGAATGGTAAACAATCTCTCCCAAAACTAAGTTCAAGAAAGTATTGCACTCAGTTCACAGTTAAGAAAAGTGTATTTTCAAATAGTGAGGTGGGATCCTAAGTAAAACAAATATGAACTACGTGGCTATATTTAAATACTGAATTTAAAGTTCTAGATCAGCTGGCCTTGCTTAGTGGTGGAAAAGAACAGGTGGAAAGGATAAAATTCCAATGTATGAGCAGAAAGATTTCTTGTTGGTTTCCCAAAAACCCAATATCAACTAATCTACAAAGTGAAGTTAATACAGCTCATATAAAGAACTGGAAAATTCTGTACGAAATATAGCTTGGGAATATCTTGTTCAATAAAATGTACAGTACTGTGTGAATGGCTGAAGCAAATTCTTGCTCTAGGAGACTAATCTGCCAGATTGATGGGTGTTGGGATGCTAATACTGTTATCAGAGAGAAAGCTACCTGGCAGAAACAAACTACACTGCTACAGAGTGAGCGTTTTGAAATTGTAGGACCAAAGCTGAAAGACAGGCTGAGCTTTCTGCTGTTGAGAACGAAAGAATGCTTTATTTTGGCAGTATGTAAGTCTGAAAATAAATTATTTTTAGCCAAAATGGAAATTGACAATGACATTGCAGTTTCTTTGATTTCAGAGAGACAGTGTAGTAAAATATTGTCCTGGTTTCAGCTGGAGATAATAATAATAATAGTAGTAGTAGTAGTAATAATAATAATAATAATATTTTTCTTCTTAGTAGCTGGTACAGTGCTGTATTTTGAATTTAGCTTGAGAATATGACAAACATTCAGAAAGGTCCTCCTAGTACCAATGTATTGTTTTCTCTAAGGGGTTTTTAGAGTTAGCTTGCCTAAAGAGCTACAGAACTGGGATGGAAAATTTCGGGACACATGTAGTTTTGACTAAGTTTCTTAATCTTTAAAAGATGGATAATAAATCTCAGTTAATTTCCAAACATTTCAAAACACACGAGCAAAAATTGATACATCAGAATTACACAATAAATATGCACATTTTTAATTAAGTAACTTCTTGAAACTTCTGTTTCTAGATGAATAAGTTGCATGTTGTAAAATACAATTTCAAGTGATGCCTCTGTTTCAAATTTGATAAGCAGTTACAGCCATAGAAAAATAGATAAAAATTTTAAAATATTGCAATTAAATATGAGACAAGTTTAGTATGAAGTTGTAAAATACCATTTTTTCTAAAAAAACTGGCTGAAAGGAACAAGAGTTTGACCATGCAAACTTTTAGTGTAATCGGAAATACGACCTTTTTCCCATAATCAGTCTGTTTTGGGATGCCATTCCATGAAGTGTTGCAAACCAATAGAAGAAACCAAAAAGGAAGATCCTTTCCCCTTTCCAAGTTTCAACTGGCCCCTTCCTCCCATTCACATTGATTGCTGTGCTGTCTCTGGCACTCCTCAGACCCATCTGTGAGGGAGTTTTCTGCCAGATCACATTAAATCCTGCACAGATTTTTGCCATAGGAGTGAAATGTCTTGGCTGGTAGAGGAGTCTGATGTGTGCAGTGCTGGAAAGGAGTGAGGATCAGGTGTGGAGAGAGGGTGTGGGGGGCAAGAAGAGTGGAATAGGATGAAGCAGTGATGCACATGCTGCTATAAATCCCATCTCTTGGATACAGCAACACTAGAACATGAAATGCTAACATTTTCAAGAAACATTTTCAAAAGGGACGAGAAGGATTTCAGTTAAGTGGGGGAGAGAGAAAAAAATATTTAGGTCATTAATGTGGTTCTCTTAGAAGCAAGGATCTGGAAACAGAAACAATGCTAGTCTGTGTTCCAGTTTTAGATTAAATGTTGATTAAAATTGTGATTAGAACCTAGGTCCCCCTTTTCCCAGGTGAGTTCTTTAATACCTTGAATAGTCAGTCATGCTTGGGTATTCACCCTCTGGCTTAAGAATAATTATTTACTTACTTAAAGTACAAACTCTGAAAACAAGAAGGACCTGGAAGACTTACACATCCGGAACAGCTGACAGCTTGCTCCCTGGCACACTTGGAGCTGTAGATTTAAATCCAGATTTCAGCCACTATTTGACTAGAGAGCTGAAACATTTTTGAACTTTCAGGTCCCAGCTGAATGGCCCATCTTTCTATTGATATGAAACTCAAGTGCGTGTCCATATGCTGCTTCAGCAGGAGCCAAGGAGACTGTGACAGATCCTTAATCAGGAAACCATAATACCACAGCATCCATCAGCTGGCTGTGATGCAGCCAGCAGCTCTGTTACCCTTCTCTCTGTAAAAGCAGCATAATAGTGTCTTATCTTCCATGAGGATAAATACACTGATGGTGATACACCTGGACACTCAAGCAATGGCTGTTACACCAGCATTTCAAACAAGCTGAGCAGAGGGACAGATAGAAGATAAATACATACAGGACTAAAGACTGTCATGGAAATGCAAAGACAAAAAAGAAAGTTTTTTTACTAGAAGGCTTATTTTTCTATGTGTTTTTCCACTTGAACTTTCATGAACTGTGGAAGAGGTAGTCTATTGATACCAACAGTCTGACTATATTGGAAGTTTAAGAAGCATCTGATATGAAGCTGAGGTAAGAAAGAGTTCTAGAGCAAGACTAAGTGATCTACTACAAAGTGTATCCAACTATTTTTAGCCCTGTCTAAACCAAAAACATAAGAAATCCTAATCATACACATGGATGCATATTAAAATCTTTCTGCATTTAATATGACTACATGAAATGGCTTGCAAATGTGCCATGTTATTTGTGTCACTTAGTAATTTTGTAGTCACACAGGTGGAAACCCTCTTTGCTGGTCTACAGTGCAAAGATGTATAGGCAGAAACAGCAAATAAGATACTGATTTTGTTCTTGAAGAGCAGAAAACTAACCAAACTCAAAGAAAAGGAACAGGCAGCAAATCTTCTCATACCATCACTGACTAGCCATCAAAGATAGTTTTGTAGACACAGTCTATGAATCACAACAAAAAAAATATTTCTGGATGTGATGGATGCACTCAGCCCCTTAACCAAATCAACAGTACTTTGGTACAGGCTCCAAAGAAGGTAAAGGCTTGAGCCACAGCTGGGCCAAGAACTCCTCTAGAAAACAAACCCACAAAGGTGCAGAGTGACCCAGTCAGCATGATGCACATGAGTTTGGAACACCAATCATGTGGTTATCACATGAATAATGGGTGTTCTTTCCAAGACTCATTTATCAAAGAACAAAGGGAGTTGTGGGTACAAGGAGTCTCATGTGCCCCACTTTATGCAATTTGACTACAAGCCAACTGCTTTATGCCATAAATATGACTTAAATGTCCTAAATCAGGATTGCCAAGACTGGAGAGGGCATGGCCACTTCCTTTTTGCCTGAATTTTATTTGTTGATATAGCTGCATGTCTGCAGGTGGACAAACCTTCTGAAAGCCACTGTCACAGTGTTCAGAACTGAAACCCAATATTTGACAGTGCACATTGGTGAATTTGCCTTCAGTCAAGCTGGCAGGAGGCTGCAGCTGCCCTTTGCCATATGGTATCCTTTTCTTCCTTAGAGGATCTGTTCCAGCAGTTTTAATACTTCTACTAAGTCAAAGCAAACAACACAGCAAGGTTTCCTGCAGAAGTGTCATTTTTTCACTTTTGACCACAACATGTGATGATCATTTGTGGTTAGTTCATTCCAAAATATTATAATTTAATATGGGTTCAAAATATATACCTTCTCTTTCCTCTTTCTCCCTTATTTCATACAGTTTGGAGTTTTCTTGCTTATTAATCAAGATCAAGATATCTAAATGTTTTATGTCATCTCTTACACAGAAAAAAGGAGAAATACAGATAAAGGAAAATAATGTATGGAAAGAACTGATTCAGCTCATCAGAATTCTGAGTTTAGTTTACATGAGATCCAAAAGCATTTTCCTGCTTTTCATATCCAAGTCCTTAATGAGGCAGTTTTGTCAAAGTGAAATCTCAAAAATAGAATGTTCCAGTAAGATGTCTTTTAAATCTGTCTACTCTTTGTGTATGCTAAACTCATCAAATACTTTTCTAAAATAGCTACTGTTTTGCAGCAAACGAAGCACAGACAATTGAATGTGACAACACCACTCATGGAGTCACGCTAAGATTCATTTATTTTTGTCAGGCACCCATACTAGTAGTGAATCAACGGCACTGCATTTGTAGTCAGATGTCACACATACTGCAAACCTATCTCAAAGACTTTGGTTCTGCTGTCAGATAGATTGTATGCTGCAGTAAGGGCTGCAGTGACCCAGAAGAATTGGCACCTGGGAGCATCAAGATTGTCTTTGGCCAGCCCCATTCCCAAATTATTCTAAAAGAAAGGAAACCCTTTTTAAGTGTACTGCTGTTCAAGAAAAGTCTGCTTTTTCAGATTAGAATAACTACAGAAATATGGTGCATCTTTTTCAAGGTGGGACTGAGAAAGTAGTAGGACCAGCTCAATGGATGATGGACAAGAAGATAATGATGATAAATCAAAAGATAATCCTTATCACAGGATCTGCAGGACCTCCACTACTCCTCAGTGATGGATTCAAACCTTGTTACCAAGCTGAGGATATACTTCAATGTGGAACTTCCCTGCCTAGGACTTCTTGAATTCCGTCTGGGAAAGTCTGGACAGAAATTTGTGTCTGCATAATGCAAAAAACCACAGTGGTCCAACATGTCCTGGACGAAGACCTACAGAACATTTTTTCCAAAGGCTCATGGAAACAGAAACATTTCTTCAACTGAGCAGCAAAACAGTAACATCTGAAATCTCAGATAAAGAAAGGACAAGTCAGATAGACTTACTTTGTGCATTAAATAACGAGAATATAGGGGTTTTCTATAACCTTTATCATGGGAGCGATGATGGGGAAGGAAGAGCTTTTGCTTTTTTGGTCTGACCAGGTATGAGAGTAAAAGAAAAAAAGGCTGCAGTGGGTTTGAATTGGAAGCAACTCAAATGGTTGTCACTACCACAGCCATCAAAGTCATACCATTTAAGTTCAGTAAATTTCACTCTTCCAGATGTTGTTGTTTCTAAGAATATATGTGAGGTTGTATCCTAGAGCATATGGTGCCATTTCAAAAGTTGCACCACAGTAGGCAGCTGAGTGGGAGGAGGCAAGGAGGGAAAGAGCTGTATGCATGGATGTCTGTCAAGGCCACCTTTCCTTTGGAGCTTTCCACATGCCTGTCATTGCTGCAAATGCCCATATTGCAAACAGGAATCAGCTAAACTGTGATGCAGTTTGTTACCAAGTGGAAGAGTTAACAGTTTCTCTCATCTTGTAATCTCACAGACACAGGTTATTTGCTTAATAGACAAATTTGAACTTGCAAATATTGGTGCAATGCAAGGAGTAATAAGGTTTTACTGTAAGCAAAACACATTTTACCTCCCACTAACAGTTAGGACAATCACTGGGTTCCTACTCATGACCGGAGGTGTAAACCCAGAAAGGGTTCTCAGGAGGCCTCTGGCAATGTTGAGGTGGCAAGGATAGACTACAGTATAGGCCATTAGGACATTTAGATGGTTTTCTAACTTTACATAGCTAAAATATGGTGCATGTTCTGTATTTTCCCTAGTTGCTTGCCCAAGGAAAGGGACTGTTTGGAGAAGTCACCTCTTGCACCTTCTTTTAGAGTGATGAATATTGTGCTGTATCAGTGGCTACACATAAAATGCTTATACTATTCTTTTTCAAAATGTATAGATCAACACAGAGTATGTAAACATATCAGAAAGTAATAACCTATAATAGACTGACTTTAAAACAATGTCTGAATTGGAAAATATTTTTATTTTAAGCTCTCAGCCTTAGTTTCTTGACCCTTTATAGACTCACATGAATAAGCTGGAGGTACAACTTTGTTTCCTACTACTTAACCATTGAGCCAGCTAGTCTCTTGACCTTACTTGGATTTGCACCAGTGGTACACAGTTGAAGAGCCATGTCCCACTGCTGATCCAAACATCCAACCAGTTGAAAACAAAACAGAATAGAGTTAAGAAATTATTGTTAAGGAGCCACTGAAAAAAGAATCAGACCTACATGACAACAAAACTATAGAAATTATACTGAACACCTAAAAGAATAAATTGAGAAAGCCACTATGTTGCCCAGTAGACCACATGAAACAAACATGGCTTGTAGAGCCAGGTTAATGAAAGGGCGGTGCTTTAGTTAACGAAGAGCTATTGATAATTAACACCTGGAAGACAAAGTAATGTAAAAAATTTGCTGAGAGGTTACTAAATTGAGTTACACTTCAACTCTGACATGAACAGGACAAAATGTGACTACTAGTTTTATATGGACTTTGATGATGAAAACTTGTTTTTCTCTGGATAGTCAACATGAACTCCAGTGTGGATTGCCAGCACATTACCTAGAATATATCCCTGCAGTAAAAGGTTTCTGCATCACACACACTTGTTTCCTTACTCTGTCACAAATCTGACTGCAGGACATCATCCCATCTGCAACCTTCTCTTGAACTATTATGGATCTACCATTATAACCACCTAGTTTACAAGGCTTTTCACATCACAGTAACAAAACCCCTATTATCAATATCAGCTTCTTCTTTACTCAGTCTTTTAAAAATTTGTAAACTTATCTTGTTACTTTAATACAATCATCTACTACATTTCTATACAAAAAATCTCATACAAATCCCTCTAGTAGGCACTTATAAGTCAGGAAGTAATAAACCTAATGTTGCCACTGAAATCTGAATTTTGCCCCTCCTTCTTACCATCCACAAGAGCAACAAATCAACAGGCTAAACAGGGAGACTGAGATGCTCTGAATAAACAATGCTGTTTTTAGTGTAGGGTGTGAGAATCCTCTGCAGGAAGCTAAAAAATGTCAGGCTATTTGCTCGCACTTTAGATAATTTCAGATACGTTTGCAGAAAAAAAAAAATCTTTTTGACTTGTCTACAGCAGAATATTCAACACATAGTGACTGAACCCGTGAGGGAACAGCAGTATGAGCACCAGCGATGCAGTATATCTTCAGTAACCATGCTGTTTTGGGTTCAGGCTTACACCCACCCACATATGTTGTATTATACCATTGCATAACCAGAGATCCCTGGAGCCTGGATTCTCAGTCTCTATGGCTGCACATGCTGCAACTGCTGTGCCAATACAGAAATACTGATATCGTGTGCTGGTGCACCACCCCATCAAAGTGCTACTAGTGCGACTTTCCCTAAGACAGAGGATATTTCTTCAGCCCTTTCTTTTTTTTCTGTGCTAGTCGTCCATCTAAGAAAGTGATATGCGAAGGAGAAAACTCCTGAAGTGGTTCATTTACGTATATGCAAATTACAAATGCTTTTAATAATTGCTTGTTAGTAGGCAGTCAAAAGGAGACTAATACGGAGTCTGCTATTAGCAAGATAGCATTGAAAATGCAAGAGGAATATCCAGAAATATAAAGATCTGTTGAATTCCGGGGACTTGGATTTTTACAATGGGTTATCATTTGTAGTTGATAATGGTGCTAGTAAATGTGGAAGACGTTTGCCTACATATTCATTCAAAATGAGTTTAAATATTTGCTTCCCGAGAGTGTCCAAGATCACATAAGTAAGACAGAAAAAGATGACAGTAGGTTGCTTTATCAAAACAACTGTTGCTTTGTCTGTGTAACAGCTTTAGTCTCAGAGAAAAGGGGAAGGGCTCGCAGGTGAGAGAAGAGGCCTGGGAAGGTAGGAAAAACACCTTGCTGAGCCCCAGGAACTTGGTGGAAAAATTTTGTATCTCTGTGTTTCTAGCCTGAAGAAGACAAGGGTGACCTTATCACTCTCTGCACCTGCTCGAAAGGAGGCTGTAGCCAGGCGGGGGTCGGCCTCTTCTCGAGGTAACCAGCACCAGGAGAAGAGGACACAGCCTCAAGCTGTGCTAGGGGAGGTTTAGGTTGGATGTCAGGAAGAAATTTTTCACAGAAACGGAGATTTGACATTTGAATGGGCTGCCCAGGGAGGTAGTGGAGTCACCCTCCATGGAGGTATTTAAGGAAAGACTGCATGTGGCACTCAGTGCCATGGTCTACTTGACAAGGTGGTGTTTGGTCATAGTTGAACTCGACGATTACAGAGGTTTTTCCAACGTAATTGAATCCGTGATTCTGTGATTTCATGCTAACCAAGAGCAGGGATCATTACCATCCTTGCTATCTATCTTTTCCCCTTTTCCGAGGTCTGAGGAACTGAACTGTCAGCCCGTTGTGATCAGGGATCCCGAGGGTGGGGTTGGATTCTCGGCGCTGGATTGCTGCTGCCTGCGCCGCGCGCAGCGCGCTAGTCTCGCACCCCCCTGCTTGGTCGTAGCCCTGGCCCCGCCCCCGCCCCGCG
>VXAZ01006404.1:72103-368377 GCA_013399875.1 Gymnorhina tibicen
GAGCCGGGGTCGCGGCGTGGGGGCGGCGCTCCGGCCGCCGGCGGACAGCGTGAGCGGGGCCGGCCGGCGCTGGGCAGCGCTGCCGCAGGCGGGCGGGCGCCGCAGCCTCGGGGACTGACCCGGGGATAACCCGCGCGAAGGGGACGGAGCGCGCGGGTGGGCGAATGCCGGAGGGGATGGGGGGCCGGTACGTGGCCGGGCTTCCTCCGAACGCGGCGGAGCCTTGAGTGCGAAGGCGCTGGAGAAGGGAGCCCGCGGCCGGCTGAGGCTGCGGGCCGGCAGGTGCCGGGCCTGCCTTCCCCGGGCGGGAGGCGGCCTCGGTTCCCGGCCGCGGGAATGCCGGAGCGCGGCACGCTCCGCACGGCAGCTCCTTTGGGATGGCTCCTTCCCCTCCCCCTCCCTGGCCTTTACTTTGGGAATTGGGAGGGGGTGGGTGGGGATGCTTGTGCCTGTGCTTGTGCTCTCTATTGGGAGGGGGAGGAGGGCATTTATGATGCTGCTGCTCATAGCGCACGGATGATCCTTTAATAAACCCGTGGCACATGACCTGCGGTGGTTGCACAGAAGGGCTCCCGGAGCCGGTACGTGTGTGACAGGCTGGGGGTTCCTTTGCCGGGGTCTTGGCGGGTATCCCGGTGCCCCGCGGAGCTCGGCGCTTCGGGGGACGCTCGGTGCGCCCAGGAGCGGAGCCCCGAGGGGTTCCAGTGCATACGGGCGTCAGTGCCGTTTCTGTGCAAGGAAGGGACGAGAGATTTTGGCGAAATTTTTAGGCGTCGAGCTCAGTAGGTTTCACTGGGAGCCTGGGAAGACATGCCTGTTCATGGAAGGCAGCCTTGTGAGCTCGCTTAGGAGTAGGAGGATGTTCGGAGTGAAAGAGGGGACACTGACGGGAGAGGAGGCCTGGAGTTAACCCGAAAGTTATTTTATTACCGCTAGCGGTGTTTAACCCGAATGGCGTGTTCGGAAGCGTCCCGATTCCGCGGAAGCCCCCGGCGCTGTTCCCCTGCCGGGTGCTGATCCCGCCGCCGGGAGCAAGGGATGTCGCGAAGACTGGAGCCCTTCCCTCCTTCCCTTCTTGGGAAGCGCTTGGCCGCAAGGTGATTGTGACGGTAAACCACTAGGAAAGCACGATATATACAAGTGGAAATCCTTAGCGTTGCTTTCAAATTCCAGGCAGTCAGATCCTTAATATGGATAGAGCGCGTTGGACCAGATGCAAAAGTCACATGGGGGAATTTGTTCCCTTTGTTCCTGAAGGATAGGACAAGCGTGCCACTGCCTATTACTGTAAAAGTTAAAGTGGGAAGGGGTGCTAACAGAATGCTCTTTGACTATTTTGTACAACTTCATGGTGTGTAACTTGGGTTATTATTTTCTTTTGATCAGAGAGTTGTAATAATTTTCACTTGTAAGTGTTCCCAGAATGCAGTACCAGACACATATGGTATTATACTAATTTAAATAACGATTTAGTCTCTCAGTAGATTCAGATAATCTTTCAGAATACACTTCTTTTATTTTGTACTGTAAATCCTGTTTGATCATTGTTAAACTATTTTAACTTTGTATCATAATTTGAGATTTCATTGAGAAGAGCTTCTGGCCTGATTTTAATATTTTGTTTTAGAGGAAAGCCAAGAGGCATAAACAAACAGAAAAGTTTCAGGTTTTTTCTCCTTAATGTAATTGTTTTGAATTCCGTGCTGAAAATCTTCGCAAATAATTGTTTTGCCATTTTGAAAGGGGACACCTTGGTTTCTTACAAATTTTCCCTTTTTTATGTGTGTTTGTAAACATGAAATAAAATTTTATACAAATGTCATAGCATATATTTGGCCAGCCTTGATTATTTTCCACTCTGGCATCTCCTTTAACTCTGGAAGAGAATATTTGTACTTTGGAGGATTTGGACCCCCTAGCTGTTTCTGCTGTTTCAGCTATGAAAAGACAGCAAATTAAAAAATGCACTCTTATGAATTTTTCTCATAGAAATGAACTAATAATTGCCTCTAATAATTCCTGGTGCATGGAGGAGTAAGTATAGAAATGAAAAGGTCAGGTATGTGAATTTTTTTTTTTATCATTTAGAATAGCTTAGTGATCAGAAATTAGATAATTAACATAACGTGACTCCTTTAGCTTTTCTAATTAATATCATAGGCATATGTTTGTTTTCTTAGCAGTTTATACTCATGTGGTCTTATCAGCACAGGCATACAGATCTATGCTTCTGTTAGACGTGGTATACTCAGTTTGGAAAATAACAAGTACTGCACCTTATGGTCATATTCAGATGGAATTTACATTTACTTGGGAAGGAGAAACTCTGTTGAATTAATTTGGAGTAAAGTTGGGTGTTTGTTTTTAAATGAGGACATATAAAAATAATTTGGGCACATTGTTATTCTTATCTGTTGTAGAGACTGATGCACATGGCTCCAGAGTATAATGAGATTGAGTAATGTTTGTCATATAGCTTAGTTTCATTACATTGTTTTGTTTTGAGTAAGTTATTGCATTTAGTTTTGCTTGGTAGACCTCTGTGTTTCTGTATGCATTGCTAGCTTCCATCTAGAAACAAATATTTTTTCACTTGTGGTAAATTAAGGCAGGTACAGATTGGATTAGAGAAATAGAAATCTTGGTTATTGTTTACCCTAAGTAACTTACTGTGTTCAAATGCAAAATTATGCAGAATGTAGCATCTTGGGCATTTTTTTACAAAAATTACTTGTTAACTTCTCTTATACCCAAACTGTTGAGGTCTTTTACTTAAGAGTCAATGATAAGAATAGAGTCCATAATTAGGATGTTTTCTCAACATGAAAGAACTGTCTTCCTGAAATCAGGAAAAATACTTTAGTGTATACAGCATCTATGGACTTGAAGATGACACTCATGTTTATTTTTGAGTCTGTAGAAAGTTGTAGAGTTAAGCTTCTTTACTGAAACAGGAGGAAATATACAACTGACTGTTTACAAAACTGTGAAACTTGCTAAATAGAGGGTTATGTCTTATGCACATAGGAAGCCTCACTAGTTTGTGGATAGAAAATTGAATTCTAATCTTTGTGTGTTATCATTTCAAGAAGTTTTGCAATTTGTGAAAAGCGTAGAACTGTGAAAGTGTCATATTCAGCACCAGTGTTTAATGAAGTGTTCAGATTAAAGATACTGCTCACTTAGGTTCCAAACCTAGGTTTTCCCTCTGCAACCTTTGATATGTAGTGCAGGCACATGAGCTACTAATAGAGCTTCAGTGTTAAGTTGTCATGAGGTTACTCTTAAGGTAAAATACATTTTAAAAGGGCTGTGATGCTAACTGTCAGATTGGGATATTTTTGTGATGGAATAACAGAGTTGGACTAACAAGGTCCAAAACTTTGTCATCTAAGTGTTCTGGATATCTTCTTTTAAAAATGAAACAGTCAGAAACAAGAAATGTGGGGTAGATAAATGAAAAAGAGGCAAGATCTCTACATTTATGGTAAAGGTTGGATTCTGTGCATGCTCTGTGTGTCCTGTTGTGCACCAGTGCTTCCTTAGTAAAATACAAGTACGGAATTACTCTGGTTGCCCCTTGCAAGCCTTTCATGTTTGGGATATCTCTAACAGAAGAGTTGTTAATCAGTTACCAGTGGTGTCAGGTTATTGAACCTGGTTTACTAAGTACAGAATTTTGTAATGTTGAAATTGGCTAGAAAAGAGGAGAAAAATGTGTGCTCTGCCCAGAGTTGAATCAATACTGGATCATCCTTCACTGTGGTGACATTGGTAAAAGTTATATAATCTGTGACCTTTCTTGTTTTGTCAGGGGCTAAAGCAGACCCTTGACTGGAACCGTCCAGAGAGATCTGAATGCTGTTGCCGTCTCCACTAGTCCAATGGAAAAAACCAGACATTGGTTCTCTCTGGTTGCTCCTATTTTGTGGTTTTTTCCTCTCCATCCCCATTTTCTTCTTATTTGCCTCTCTTCTTGTTTTCTCTCCAGTAAGCATGTAATGTAGCTGGCCAAAACTTGAGGTTTTGTTATGTTTGGTTTTTTCAGAATATTTGTGATAAAAATTTGTCAAATTTTGGATTGGCTAATAACTCTTCATTCAGTTTGCTTTTGAGGCAGGTCTGTGAGAAGGAGTCATCATCAGACACAAACACCATTTTCTGTCTTTCCTCCTCATTTTGTATTGTTTCTTCCTTGTTTAGGAAAAAGCTCTCAGACTAACTTTTTTCGGGATAGCTTTACTGTGGTCAGTATTGCTTTTAAAGTGGTACAGCCTTTCCCTTTCATAAAGGGAGTAAGGGGTTTTGGCAAATTTTTCTTCAGATACATTGTTCTTCCTTTCTTCCCCTGTGTAAAGATTAAAACATTTTCAATGATAGCTGTTGCCATAGGCCTACACAATAAAACAGATAAATGTTTTGAATGTGTAACCTCAGACCTTGATGTCCCTGTAACACAGTAGTGTGAAAGATTACAGAGGTGTCTTTGTGTCTGAGAATCGTTAGTTGGTGGAAATGACCCTGAGTGTGGACATTGTGTCTGAATGTATCACTTTGAAACAAGCTAGCTTCTGAGATGGTGAGGGCATTATCTACTTGAGAACTGCAACCAACGAGGTTGCCTGGGCAGATCTGAAGTTCAGTGATATGAATGTTTTGTAAAAATTATCTTTGAGAAACGTGGAACCAAATACTTAGGGTGTCACTATATGTTGGTCAGACTGTTTTAGAAATGTATAGGCTGTCTGTTTTCCAACTAAAAAGTCATATGCCTGTCTCCTATTTTATGAGGTACCTTCTCATGACTTTCCTCTAACTCTTTGTTAATAACATGCAAGTTGCAAGATCTCTCCGCGGTAGTGGTGCTGTTCATGTTCTGGACATGCATTGGTATTTGTGGGAAACTTTCTTATAGAGGTGTGTGTGGAAGGGGGAGGACTGACACTAGGTTTGCCAGGAATTATTGTCAAATTGTCCTAATTGTCTAAATTGAAGTTGCTTAGTTTTTTGTTTGTGATCTGACTTCTCTCCAGAATTACACCTAATTGGGCACTCATCTTCAAAACATAGATTAAAAGCAGTAGCTTTTTCTGGGAGCCTTAGTTAGAGAAATGCTGTGCTTCCATTAACATATTCTGGATTCGGAGTAACATTGATTTTCACCTTTCTCAACTGTAAGACTGTCACAATGTTGAGTTTATCCATAGAAAGTAGGAGATCTCCCTCTTTGCCATTTGTAGCTGTATGTCTTCACAAAAGCATTTCTTTTTGATTTTTTATATGGCTATGATGATGAGCTTTAGCGTGTCATGAACGTGATCCGTTAAATTGCCTCATTTCCTTTTTGTAGTCTAACTGTGCTTTACCTTTTAAACTTAAAGAGGAAGAAAGTCCTTTTCCCCCCATTTTTTAGTGTACAGTGTGGAACAAAAATAGGTGGCTGAAATCTCTCTGATACAGAGGACTCTTGTACTTAAAATTTAATTTGCTTGCTACAGTACTGTTTCTTTTGAATGGGAAGAAGTAGAAAAACTGAAACTAAAAGCATCTAAAGAAAGAGAATTAAACATACATGTGTAGCTGGGAAATAATACCTACTTATGTAAGAAATGGCTGTTAATTTGGAGGTTTATGTGTTTTTATAGATGAGGGGTAAGAAGTCTTGTGTACTCAGTGTTTCTTGATTTGGAGTTTACTTATCCAAATACAGTTGAAAGACTTCCATCTTCACCCACGCTCCATGTCTGTAGTTCATATTTAGCAGCACAGAGCATACCCATTACTGCATGTTTTCATTTACTTTTCTAGGTTTATACTTGTCTCCTTTTCCAGTACTGCAGGAAAACTTTCCATGTTATTTACCTTAAAAGTTAGTGATTGTGAATTTCATGAGAACCAGCTTATTTCTGGGGATAACCTTTAGTTGATGTGCTGGCTTTGTTAATTGGACAGTAACAGAATATGTGATTGTCAGGCCATGTTTTGGAGAGTCTAGCATAAAAAATTCCAATACACAGATACAGAATTCCACCTTTAATGTTGATTTAACCATAGCTGTCTGGATTTTTTTTGTAGATAAACAAGTATAGATTCTGTTGTCTGCAATTTGTGAGATTGTTATGCAACAAGAAGACATGATAACTAAAAATGAGAACAAATTTTAGTTCTTGTTAGATATTTATAATGTCTTGAAGTGTGGATTAAGTAAAAGAAACAATTTGCATTCTGTTCATATACATAGATGTAGTATGCAACTCTCCACTTCTTACACTGAAATGGTCTTGTATTTTTTAGTGTGGTGTATGACAATTATTCTTGAAAGTTTAGCAAAATGCCTGAAAAAGGTGTCCTTGGAGAACAGGAGGGTAATAACCACAAGGGAAATGAGCAGGTAGCAGCCTTTTCCCTGTGGGATGTTTTTAATTAATGAAAAAAACATAGCCTTTTGACTGTTTTATTTTATTTTATTTTAATTTAATTTAATTTTTTTAAAAATTTTTTGTTAAATCACAAAACAATTGAAAAAATAAGTTAAAATTTAAAAAGAACAGTAAATGCATAAAAACGTGTTTGGGAAAAATAGACTTAATTAGGCAGTTATCTTAGAAAATTTCATTTTGCAAGTAAGAGATTTCTATGTGATGTTTTGTTTACTTGTTTTGTTTTCAAACTAATTTACTGAGGCCTATTTTATGCCTAACATGTCAAGTGGAAAAAAATTAACATAAACCCTTAAGAATAATCTTCTGTGTACATTTTGCAAAATCCTGCAAAACAGGGCTCTATCCTGCTGTTACAGTGTGGGTGAATGATGTTTTGTAAGGAATAAAATGCATCGTCTGTTCCTTATACTATGAGATAAACAACAAGACTTCCACTGTCTAACTTCAATGATTAGGGAATAGCTATGTCTAAAAAAACCTATTTTTGAGCAGTAAAGTGTTTTTTGATATATACCAAGACCTCAAAGAACTGACTCAACATTAATTTAGCTTCATATATGAGTTTACCTAGAACAGTAATTTTAATAATTCCATAGGTATTATGACATTTCATTATGTATTCAACATACAGATTGTATAAGTAGACCAATATAATAAATATATTAAGTATTGCCTATGTACTTATGATCACAACTATAGAAATACATGTTTCTACTTTCTCCTTTTCTAATTAAATTATATCACTTCGTATGTAGTAAAGTGAAGAAGCAGAATACACTTGGGCTTAGAACTATAAAATTTTTGTGTGTTTTTAGTACTTACTGTGTTGTTATGAAGCTGTTCATTTTCTTCATGGTCCTGTATGTTGTAGGGAATTTATGTGGGATGCTTTTTCTTTAAAAAATCTTTCATGCATGTATTTTGTTGGTTTTCCTGGCTATCGTATGTGACTTTTGAGATCTAATAGTGGGAAGTAGAAATTAAAGTATATGGTGTGTTTTTGTTTGGGTTTGTGGTTTGTTTTTTTTTTCCCAGGTGTTATAGTTTGGATTTTGTTGGAAGGTGGGATTATTGGTGCTTTTTTTTTTTTTTTAGATGTGTGATGGAGGGGATTTAAATTCATACTGAAATCTAGGAAGTAAGTTGTTTCTTCAGAATTTTTATGGGAAGTTCTATGGATGAAAAATAATGCATGTTCTTTGGGAATTAAAATGAATTGCAGTAAAGTGTTTTGCAGATTTGACTCAGAAGGAAAGGCTTCTAGGACCTCTACAAATGATGCTCGCCATTAAAGAAAGAAAATCCCCTGTACTCTTATAAAGCTGCTTTTACTGCCGTGGGATGGGCCACTTAGGAAGGAATTGATAACAAGACCTGAGATGAAGTCTGTAAAGTCTTCATCCAATAATTCTTGAAGAAACATTGAATATGGCACTAGTTAGGAATCCTGCAAACCAGCACACTTCTACTCTGCTGTTTCTTACCCCTTCTTGAAACAGTTCTCATGGGTTTAGGAAGACAAAACAGACTGCCGAAGAGAAGATATTGTTGGGCAGTTATGTATCCTTGTATTAGGCACTTGCAAATCTTGTCCTAGGAAAGTGTGGGTGGCAGTATGTTTCTGGAAGTAGAAGATTTCCAGGTGTTCAAACACATATTACGTAGTTTCCTACTGACATGGTTCTTTCATATGATGTAGAGTAGTGGCATAGCAGTGTAGATGGTGAGAAACCGAAGTTTTACTATGGATTCCCTGTCAGAAACTTCACCTCTGAAAAAAATTGGGAGAAAGCACCAAGATGCGTAAAGTAAGTACATGCCCCATGGGAAAAATGCTTGTTGTTTCCAGAAATAAAAAGAAAAGAAACCCCATAAGATTAAAGGGAATACGTACTTCTCATTTCCTCTTCTTTTAGCCTAATTTCTCTTTTTAGTTGTGTAAATACTCAAGGCGAGACATTAAATAAGCCTACAGCAAATCAAGGATCCTCAAAATCAACTTCCTAGAAGAAATAAGCTGTAAATTAGGCATAGTGAGGAAAAAAGTGGTGAAACACCTTTAAAAGAGAGTGCAGGGACAAAGTGTTTCTGTAGATAATACTCACAAAGCTCCAGGGATGCTGAGATAAAGTTGCAACAGTTGTTCCTATGTGTGTAACTCCTGCTGATTTAAAACTTCATCATTGCTGGTGCACTCTGATTTAATACTTAAAAAAAAAAAAGAGAGAATATTACAAAACAAATAGTATATACAGTGGTGGTTTTGGAGAATTTTTTTGTAGTCTCCAGGTTTTTCTCCTGTTTTTATGATGTCCTGAAAGAATTCCTTCTTAGATAGTTACTCTAATGATGTTCCATTCCCTTGATAGATGTAGTAAATTGGTGAGGTATAACTCCATAGCTACTAGCTTTAGCTAAATCTAAATCTAAGTACTTCTAGTTTTTGTAAAATATACTTGTTGGTAGGCTTTTTTAATGATTGCTGTAATCAAATAGACTGAAAAGTCTGCAGGGGGAATTGCTTTCCCTGCTAACCTCCTATTACAAGAGATTCCAAACCATTCTGGTCATGCAGACATTTATTATGGCATTAATTTAACAAAATAAATAGAAGAAGAAACCAGTAAAAGATATGTAGAATAAACCAGGAGACTGAGGAGGATTTTGAGATTTTGAGAGAAACCTCGTAACTTTTTCAAGTAAGTGTGACTACAGGGTAGTGCTGTATGACATAATTCTTTGGACAAAAGGCAAGGCACAAAGCTTTAAAAAGCTAGGAATGGTCATGTTAGTAAGATTTATATGGTTCAAGTTGGGTATATTTGTTTCAGAATCTAATGTTTCAGAATCTAATGTTATTCTGATATCTATTTCTTAGGAATGTGCCTTGTTCCATAGTAGGAAGGTAAGCTGTCAAGCCTTAAGGTCTGATCTTGCAGTTAAATTCCAGCATGGTAAGAATTAAGGCTATTACCAGTGTCTCCAGTGTGCAGGACCTTCTTATCTGAGTGAGACTCAGGCTTTTTTCCTAAGCATCAAAAATCAAAATGGAAACTATAAAGTTCACATTAAAAGCAACTGCTGAAAAAAGCAACTGATGAAGAATTTCCAGTGATTGTTAAGCTTCAAGGAAGCTCACCTGCCTGTTCCTATTTCTTTATTCCAAAGGGTATAGCTCTAGTTTATGCACAATGTTTCAGTACATGACTTTTCTCTTTGGCTTGGCAGTTGATCAAAGAGAATTAGAGAAAATACTAGTTGTCATTTCACCATTGTTTTGTCAGAAGAGGGTTCAAGTAGACTTTCTGTGAGTGCTTTGATGAACAGAACATCTTTCTGGAAAAGGCATCTGAGGCAAATTTCTGTATAGCATTAAACTGGGACATCATGGATTATCTTTAATATTAGAACAATCTTTTAATTCCTTGATAGCATGTCTTGTATTCCATTATTGTTATGTGTAAGTTGCTGTGAGGACTCATCAAATCATAAGGGAGATTTTAGATGTGAAATAGTAATAATTTTCAGTATTTCTTAGCAGAATAGTAGCAGCTTTTAGTATACTCCAGAATAATTTTAGCTGGTCTTCATATTCAGATTATTCCTAGGATCCTTTTTCTGCACCAAACAAAGACCCGCTAAAAATGTTCTACCTGTGCTTCAGCCTCCCAAAAGTAAATTCAGCCGTGCATATGAAAAGTATGCTGAGGAGAACTACCTCAAAATGAGTGGTTGAGGTCTTATTAGCATCTGGAAAGTAGCTAATGATTAGGGCACATTCAGGAGCTTTTTCAGCGTTTTAGATGTTGGGAAAACATCAGCCTGGGGCCATTTGAGACAATAGTAAAATATATATTCTAATTCCTTCAAAGTATAAACTTCAACTGCCTAGATTCTGATATTCCAACTAGCAGCCCTTGCAGGAAAAAACCCAAACAGATGCAGAAATTCCCTTTATTTGGATAATTAGGTACTCTCTCAATTCTGCAATAATAAGTACACAATTTTTAAAAAATATTTTGTGATGTACCTACATAAGTCTTTTAAATGTAACTCAGTAGGTTAATTTACCTTTTGTGATTTCATTCAATGTAAGTAAAGTCTTTGATAGCAAGTACTGCTGCTTTAGAGAAACAGATCTTAGTACTGGGGACTTCACCTGCAGACTGCTGAGTGTGTTTTGCCTCACACTAGCTCAAAACCCATGGAGTGGCCTCAGTAGTTGTTGGAATGCATTAGGTGCACTTGTGGAGTGCATCTCATTTAGTTTTGTCCAAAGTGAATTCCACATTCATACTTTGATTCTTCTCTGCAGTGTCAACTGAAGCGTGGTGACTCTTGGGAGACAGTTTAAAAGCCACTTTCTTGAACCAAGCACAAGAACTAATACAGACACACTATTTTTTGGTTTTTGCCTCCATGGGGTTGTGTATGTCTCTTACAATTCTTGTGCGTGCCAGAGAGGTCTTCCAGTGGGTAGCATTAAGGAGACCTTCCTAAAAGTGTAAGGTGACCAGGAAGATGCTGGCTCTTGAACTGTTTCTGTGCATTTTGTGAACGTGATGTGGGTGAGGGCATAAACTTTGAATCTTTGGATACCCTAGAGAAAGTGTGACATGTCTTTTGTTAACTAGTCTTGAAATGACTCTTAACTTAAGATAGCCCAAAGTAAAGTTCAGTAGTATGTAGAATTATTTCAAATGTCCAAAATTAACCATAGAATTACAAATTTTTGTAAAAGCTATAGATGAGGAAATGACAGAAAAAGCATGTTTAAATTAATCCTTAGTTTGAACAGGCCCTCCTTGTACCTATCTGACTTGTCTGTTAGGAAAATACATGCAGCACCTTGTCAGGGATTTTATCTTCCTGCATTCACTACATCTCAAGGTGAGTTATTCAGAGGTAATTTTCTTCTGGTGTACCATGCAGTCTGCTATAAGTGGCCACTGCTTTAGAGCCCAACAAGACTCTGTCCAGGTTCAATCTTGGGCATGATTCTATCATCACTCTTCTTGTTCACTGCCGTGCTGTGCTGTGCTGGTGTAACCTGTTGTGTGGCTGTGAAGGCAGGGAACTGAAACAGCTGAAAATTGCCCTGCAAAAAAAAGGATCTTTTTGGAGCTAAATCAGCTATGTGATCTGGTTCAGCACTGAGCTCTGCAGACTTCTGCTTCAGTAGGTGAATGGTGAACAATTTTTACCTCTAGTGTCAATTTTTTTCAATTCTGTTCTTTCTTAGTACTCTTCTATCCTGCATTTTTCACTCTGTGCAAAACAAACTTAACTGGCTAACCTAGTGGAAAGCTGCTCTTCTTTTGAGAAATTAGTTTTCTGCAGCTGAATCAACTCGGGAAGGGACCTCAGGAGTACCAGTTTGAGAGAGGAGCTGGATTGTACAGGTGGGATAGGTGAAGGTAGGAGATAGGACTTACGTTTTCAGAACACAGCTCAAACAGATGTAATCATGTGCTAATTTTGTGTAGTTCACTTGCATCAATTACAAAGGTAGTCTTGACACTCCTTTATCCGGCTGTGTTGCCTCCTTTCTTGCAAGTACTGCTTTGTTAGGCCAGGTGTCCTCTTGGTGCTATTTACTAGCTTGTCCTCATGGACAAGCAAAGACACTGCCTCTGCTGAATAATAAGCAGTAAAAAAAACATAGTGAAGGAAGGGAAGGATTTTCCTATTACAGGAAATTTTTTTGAGGAGAGGGTAAGTCAAGATACATTTTTCCATTTGGTATGTAGAGATCTTTGATTCATGTGGTAGTAGATGAATATGAAGGCTATGCTAGGCATTTGTGCTTAGCAAAGAGCTGAGAACTGAGAACTTCCATTTTAGGTAACTAGAAAAGCTGAGCATTAGATTTCTGCATTAGATTTTGGGAAAAGGTGAACACTATGTTACACATTTACGGGCAAGTAAGGTCATTTTATGAATGTATTAATTTTTTAATAGTCAAAACTTCTAATGTTTAGTTTTTCTAACTTATTATCTTGACTATAGTATGCCTGACAGAACTAATTTGAAGACTGTATACATATAATTAATATATATACACATATAAATGTTTATTACAGTGTATATCATTAATTTTACAAAAAAGAAAAGTACACATTTTTGCCAGGTCTGATTTCCCTTTTGCTTGAGGGATTTCTTTGACACCATTCAATCTGTCATCTTGCTTGCACTCAGTATAGTTTTTCTAAACATATCTCTACCACTCAATCTAGCTATTATGCTAACTTTGAGGCTACTGGCCTGATATGTACTAAATGGCAGATGATATGCTACTGACTTGTTTTTTTTATGTTGGACATCTCTACACCAACTACTTAAAACATCTGCATGAAAGATCATCATGTAATTTCATTTCTGTCCTGCATACCTTCTTGCCGATGTGAACAGAGTCTTTACCTTTCTCTTGAGTGGACTGTTATCCATGTGATTAATGGAGATAATTGGAACAGCCAATCACAGACATTAGCTATTTGGGTAAGTCAGGCTTTGAGATTCTTGATATTTCTTTAAAATGGGGGAGGGATTGGGATGAAGATGAGGATAAATAGTTTAGTTGCATAATTGTGGTCAGTGGACCATGTGCACTTATTTAAGTCTTTAACTGCAACTCAGAAGCCTGCTGGTCCATGCACTTGTCTAATAATATATGTTGTCATGGTCTCCATAGCTACTAATTATGTACAGACCATGGTTTTGGTATCGAAATGCAGTGTTTGGACATAAAGGTAGCTAGCTAAACTGGGTTTTGTAAATTGCAGTGTAAGTAACATCTTCAGTATTAAGGTACATCTATAGCAGAATGGGATTGAAATGCTGTAGTCACTGTAAAAGCAATCATAGCATAAAAAACCAGTTTGGCTGGAGAACAGTTAAGGATTAATAATAAAAATGGAATTTTAGAGGAAGTGTGAGAAAAAGACATTATAGAAGGAATTGATAGCCACATTATGTAGAATCAAAACCGTATCATAAAGGATAGCGTCTAGCAAATAATGTAGAGACTAAGGTTATACAAATGAGGTGTAAAGGCTGTCAATGGACAGCAGACAAGCTAAACAGGGAAAAGATTTGTGTGCTTAAGGATTATGCATCTGTAGGTATCTGCAAGCATCCTGTTCACTAGAAAAGCTTAACAAGAGTAAAATTAGGAAATTGTTTTTATGAGAATAGAGTAATAAACCAAGTATACTAGATGTTTATAATCCCAATAGTCTCTCCTTAAAAATCCCTCATTGAGCCTTATTCAAAGCTGACAAGTATTGAATCTTTCAGCAAGTCTTTATGAATTTGTTTTTTATTCCATTGTATTAATGGTGAAATTAACCCCACCTAGAGCTCTCATCTGTCCATGAGCTCTCATTTATCCCAGCAAAATTATTCCTATCTATGGTGAACGAAATGCGAACTGATCCAGATGATAGTATTTTGCCAAGCCAACTTTCAGTGAATTTCTTTCAGTTTACTATGAGTAAATGCTTGTGCCTACACAGCAGAGACAGGAACAAGTTTCTGCCAGTGTAAAGAAGGTGGGATTTTTTTCTTTTGCTAATAATGCATGAGAAAAACTCATCTTTCAGCAAGACGTTAGTGGCCCATGTTCTTGGGGAAAATACTGTTGCCAGGCCTTCAAAACTTGTATTTTTACTGTAGTGCACTTCTATCAAAATCAGAAGTTACATTCTTTAAAAAGATTGCATGGATACGATTACACTTGGTAGCCTTGTGCACCACCCATTGACCACTGATTTGAGTTTCAGAGTCAGTTACCTGAGGCTACATATAGTGGTCAAAACTCAATTACCAGTTATTCACTTAATCATGTTCACAGATGCATGTGCTGTTTGTGTGTCTGTAGGATATTTCTCCTTTTTTTGGATACGAAATGATCAGCTTCCTGGTTTTGAAGTAATTGTGCTACTTCTGGTGATGTCTGGTTGATCTGTGAATCTGCTCCTGCTTTACTAATGTCTCATCTTCCTTCAGGAGACTATTAGATTCTGTTTATTTTAATTACTTTTCTTTATTAACATGTATAGAATTACTGGATATTTGTTGAGGTTTCAGAATTTAATTATAGTTCCTATTACAACCGGTACAAAAAAAAAGTTTTGAAAAAAGATGAGGAGTGGGGAAGTACTCCCAAGACTTTCAGCAGTTCCTTTTCCCCCTTCATCTCCTTACCATGGAGCAAGATGCTTGAGCATACTACTCTTAATGATTGCAAGAGAATAAAGCATTAAAAACCTTAGCTCTTCTTTAAAAAGAATGGAAGACAAAGATGTGAGGCCAACATATTCCTTTGCTGTCGTTTTCTTCCATGTCTGACTTTTCATCTTTGTATTTGGTTTAGATTGTGCTGGCTAAATACTGGAAATGGCTTTTTAGTGCTTTTCTGCTATTTTTTGCATTGAAAATATTTTTCAGTTCCTCTTATTATCTGTTCTTGTGCAAGTCTTATTCTTTTGTGAATTGACAAAGGCATACTTCCTTTAGGACTGACTGTAATATCTTTTGTTTCCTGTAACATGACAAGTTAAACTGAAATCTTTCTCAGTAGTTTGTTTTCTTGTTTATTTTTTTTCTTTGGGTGTATGTGTCTTGATACAGAGTTTGTTGATCAAATACATCATATATCTCATTCAGATTATTTTTGGTGTTAGAGGAAAAAGTCAACCTCTTGAATGCAACTAGATTGAGGGTTTTCTTACAGTATTTCTACTAAATGTGAAGTGCTTCTTTTCTTGGAACTTTTTTATTTGTAACTGCTTTGAATTGACATCTCCTGGAATCTCAGGATTTCATTATCAAGTTATCAGGTCAACAGTTGTAATTACCTCTGTTTTCTCAATTCTTTCTTACCTTTTTTTTTTTCCTTAAATCTGACAGATGACAAGGCATTTCTTCCACTTTGCCTCACATTCCTGAACAACTTCACAGGCAACTCCATGAAAGGCTTTTCCCATAGTCCTTTCCTGTATTAGCATAGCTCTGAGAAGAATGTGTTTTCTGTCTATAATTGCTTGTAAATATTACCACTTTTGACCATGGTTGTCTCTTTCAAGACTTTTTTTCTTTTCTGTGTTTCTTTGATTTTATAGCCAATGTTCTTTCTAATAGTCTGTTGTCCAGGAGGATATATCTGGAGAATGTACTGCTTTAATGCAGTACAAAGGAAGTAATTGAAAGAAATCACTAAAGGAGATTGTGGTGGGTTGACCCCGTGCAGCAGCTGAGCCCCCACCCAGAGGCTTACTCACTGCCCCCAAGCAGGATGAGGGACAGATTTAGGAAAGCCAAAGTGAGGAAACTCGTCAGTTGAGGTAAAGGCAGTTTAATAAGTGAAGGAAAGGTGTATGCGTTACTGAGATCAAGCTAGACAATACCCACTGTTCTCCATTTACCAAGACAGTAGAAAGTAGAAAGTAGATTTTCCTTGTAGAAAGTAGATTTTGTTAGGCTGGTCTCTGTATTCTGCTGCATTTTTTTTTTACCTGTTAGGCAGACGGGTAGAAAAGTCCAGTTTTCCTTTTTATGTGGCCTTCTACCAGATGAAAAGCACCAATAAGAAATTTTATAGCTTGTTCTGCAAATCTATCTACCTCCTTTGTTCAGGAATACAGGCAATTTATAGATCAGTGGAAGGAAGCAATGCTCCACTGTATGGCTTTGCCATCTGGTACACATCCTCTAGGATGAAGAAAGACTTTATGAACACCTTTTGTCTGTTTACATTGTTGGCTAATGGCTTTTCTGCAATTGGCGAGTAGCATTTTTACTTCTCTCATGTGTTAGCTTTTTGTAGTTGCTGAAAAACTTCAGTGATTCACCTTCTTTTCTTATCCCTTCAATGGAATCAGAAATGGAAATTCAGCTTCCATACTTTAAAGGAGTTAACCTTCATAAGGAAAATAAAAAGTATACATTCTGACTGTAAGTTCCATTGAAGTCAATATTATGTATTGGAAATGTTCCCCTGGGCTGTTACACAAATATCTAATGTCAATTACTATGCATTGATGATACATTGTAAGATATAGACTGTTTTTTTTCTTAAATTTTGTATGTGAATGTAATTGAAGAAAATCCTTTCATTGGGTGCCCAAATGAGATAATTTGAGTAAGGATGTGGTTTAAAGATATGTAAAGCTCACTTCACAGCTTGACACAGTTCTGTGATTTATTCTATGTTAGATGTAATCTCAGATACTAGATTGTGACTGATAGCATTGTTCACTGTGCGTGAAGTTCTTTCTGCCAAAATACATTACTTTTTATTTATACATTATGCAGATTTTTTTATTTACATAAGTACTTTGCAAATGCTCAGGTAAAAAGGTAGTCTTGAAACTCATATGCTACATAGGCTACATGCTAAAAAAAAAGTTTTTAAGTCTCTGAGGACAAGAGCCAGCACTAAACTGATATGCAAGGTCATGAAATAAACTTGGATTCTTGTATTAGCTTGGATTCACTCATAATTAACTTTGGCTACTCTAGCCTGACTTTTAAAATATAGCTTACTGCGTTAAAACCACTTGTTGGTTATAAATCCTAAGAGAACTAGTATAATGTAATATATAAGACATCCCTAGGGGCCACAATCAATTTGAGTATTAAATAAGATGTCATTTATTAAATATGTAGATAACAGTCTTTGCATCAAGGGCCTACAGATAATTTATAAAAACAAAATTTAGCAGTTGAGAGATGCTTTTAGAACATACATGATACTTTTATTTCAGTTCAGTTTTTCTGTTTTGAAAGACAGTGAGGGTTTTTTTAGGATTCTTCTGTGCTTGAATAAGGTTTCTTACTAAGCCTTTCCACATCAGGTAACCAGGATCAGATGCCTTGAAAGCATTACATGGACACAGCTTTGTTCTTGGACTTACTCTTTCTAGTTCCTCATTTTTTTAACAGAATACTTTTGTATAGAATTTGTTAGCTGAATAGCTAAAATTCTGCTCAAACAGTTTGTCTATTCTGTTTTAAACAAATGCCCATATGAACTCACTAGTCTGTTCAAATTAGCTAATTCAGAGAAGTAAAATCTGTATGTTAGAATTACACAATGTATATTTTTATTATATACTCTGCTCTAAGAGAGTCAAGAGGCTTTGGATTTTTCCTCAGTGTCTGTCATATTAATATTATCAAAGCTTTGCCTTTCTGGATGAGGCCTAAAGTGCAGTCATTAAACTAAAGGGAAGACATGACATTAAAGAACAGTATTCTGAAAGTAATAATTATATATTTCTTTGATAATTAAGGTTTGCAAACCTCTTAATTTACTGAGGTGCTACTAGTCTACTGGAAATGACATATATGGAATGATACATTTTGCCTTTCTCTTACATCTGAATTTTTACTTATGACTGCATCTATTCTTGCTCCAGAGAATAAGAATTTGAGATTGGAAGTTGAAGAAGCTCCAGTAGTTTTAACTTAATGTGGTACTTGGAAGTATATAACAGTTTCTAAAAAAATGAACAAAGATTTCACAATTAATTTATCATATTGATCAGCCTATGTGAACATTACCTTTCTTGTTTGTCTTAAGGATGGGCTGAAGATTTTTGAATGAAGACAAACAAAAAAATAGTACATGATCCAAAAGATGCAAGTTGCAAAAAGGAAAAAAAAAAAAAAANGACACAAGAAGGTGGTTAGTGTTAATGTATAGTGTGATGATGGATGTCAGGGGCAGAGGAGGGTGTTAAGTCATTGTTTTAGACTTGTGAGGTGGATTTACTAGAGTTCGTGTGTTCCCTAAGCAGAGAATACTGTGTTGATCCAGTAATTTGGGGATATTTTGGTTGCTCCAGGGAATGCTGCATTAAAAGTAGAAGCAGCTTTAAATATTGTTTAAAATGGAATGCATTGCCTTTATTCTCTCTGTGGAGCAGTGCTATTAGGAGCTATATCCCTAGCTACACACTTGTGAAATTAAAAAAGCTTCATGGCTGGAAAGGTGCCCAAATTCTGAGAAATCTTGTATTTCTGAAAAGAGAGATAAATAGTCAATCAAAAACAGGTATCTGTAACACTTTGTAGGCTAGATCCAAAGAGAGACATAGATGTGGTGATGCTTCAGTATCTTAAACTCAGCAGTTTGGACCATGCAGTGGGAGGGAAGAGAACGGGGTTCAAATATTTGCATTTTGAACTATTGTTGAATTTTCTTTTCCTGTTAAAGGGCAAGTAACAAAACAGAAATAGTCCATGGAGCAGGGACTAGAATCTAGGTCTTCTCTCCCAGTTGAGCACCCCGGTTGTTAGGCTACAGTGTGATCCTTGTTAATTGTCCAGATGCCATAGCATTTTAATTTTTAGCTGGGTAGTTACCTAGCTTTAGCAGACAAGAAGCTTATTACTATCCAGCCTTTTCGTTTCCTAATTAAAGCGCTCTTCTGGGAAATAAAATGCATGTTTTTGAATCCCCATATGCTAACAGGGAATGAAACTGAAGTTCCTTGCCTCTGTGATACTTGCTGTAATCCAGTATGTTTCTACAGGAGAAGTTCTGGGTTGGTGGTCCCAAGCCATTTGCAGACTCTTGTGTACCTTGCAGTGCTGTTATGCAGCCCCCACCACTGTCCTTTCACAGGGGGTGGGTTTGCTGCCTCAGGTATAACCTCTGTGTTACTCTGCACGTGAGCCTCCTAGCATGTGTTTTGGTGTTTTTAGCCTTCTATGAAGTTTCCACCAGAAAAACTAAGTGTATTTATCATGTCTATTTCTAGGGAAATCCTGTGGTGTTTGTTGGATTACTTTGTATAGGACTTGAGGGCCTGAATTTTGCTTGTATGCAAAAATACTTTTGTTACATGCTACCAAGAATTCAGAAGCCATGCAGATGATGAGAAAACACCATGCTATCACATATTTGAATATGGTAGTAGCAGGAGCTCTGTTTTTTGTTGCCATTTAAATAAAAATATCTTAACAGTCAGAAAGTTCTGGGGTCACGCAGCCTGGATGTTTTATTAATACACCTGAAGGAATTAAGCTGCTGGGCAACCAGATTTTCCTTTCAGTTGTTTAAGTAAAATAAGAAAAATATTTTTCTAAAGAAAATCAAAATAACTATAACTGCCTGTTTTACTGAGGAAGGTTTTTCTTTCATGGCTTCTCTGATGCAGTCTTCTTCAGTGTCTTCTCATAACAAAAATGATTTGGGTATACTTTGAGATTGTAGCAAGCAGGAAAAAACATTTGGGGTGCTATCCCTATCAGTCTTCCCCAAACCCTTGTTTACATGCCATATGATTAAAAAAAAGAAGAAAGAAAAAACATTTGAAATCAGTCCTCCTCCCCTCAATTTGTTGCCTTCCTAGATAAATAAATCCTTGGTAGTTCACTGCATTTTTAAATTATGTAGACTTAGTATTTTCACAATTATTATTTTCCATCCTAATTTTTTTGGAAGTAATGATTCTATGCAAAATCAAAACTGAAGTTACTCAAAGTGATTGGTGTCAAGTTTTTTGGTGGGTTTTGTTTGTTTGTTTGTTTGGTTTTGTTTTGTTTGGTTGGGTTTTTTTGTTGTTGGTGGTTTTATGTTTTGTTTCTTCTTAAAACAACATACTATGTTTTTGCTTGTTTGCTGGACTTCTTTTAATCTGATAAGGAAAATAGTCTTGAAAAACATAAAAAGTGCTGATGTGACCTTGTCCATATCTTAGCTAGCAGGTGCCTTTAGAATAAGATGGTACTGCATCATAATTTCCTGATGAGTTACAGCATCATGATGGCATGTGCTCCCACTCAGAATCTATTTTAAGAAAGGACAGAAGCACTTTCTTATAAGTAATCTTGTACTCAAAAATACTGGATTGGAGTGAAGAAAGTCTACAAAGTAATGGTGTTCTGGAGATCAAAAGAGAACTAATGGAAAAGTAATTATTTAATCTGTATAGTTAAAAAAAAACTTAGCAGAAAAAAGCTTCAGCAGCATAATCTCTCTTTTTTGTATTAGTCTATACATCTGTCCATATAACAGATTCGTACAGCAGAAGAAATACTAAAGACTTCCTCAAAGAAACTCGTGGCCCACTTAATTAGGCAGAACTTTCAGAGACTGTTTAATGTTTACCACTGTAGTGGCCTTAGAAATTGCAGCATGTGTTTTGGAAATTTGTTATCAAATCTTCTGTGTAGCAGAGCATCTCATCTCTTTGCTAAATGTTCCTATTTTGACACTGGTTTCAGTTTGTCAAGAAAACATAGTTCATTTGAGCACAATAATTGTAAGGGGTAAGTCTAAAGATGAAAACTCTTCAGTATGCTGCAAATACTCACCCACTCTTGGATAACTCTTAATTTCCCTTTTTTTTTAGAATGTAAGGGTCCTGAACGTGTTTGAGGATACTCTGTACAATTAATGTGCATTGAATTGACCTTGATAAGGGGAGCACAGGTTTTTATAAACCCCTTAGTTCAGATTAGCTGCATTTTAACCCAAGATCTCTAACATTCAGCTACATACACTGTAACCGGAACGCAGAAAACCTTTTGTTATAGCTTTGTATTGCACTTAGGAAACACGGCAGCTGAGTACTACCATTATACAGGCTAGTACTAATACAAGAAGAAAAACCTAGCACAAAGCTAAATATTTCAAGTCATGAGCCATAACATTTTCTGATGGACTAGAGTATTTTTATCTTCTTTCTATGCTGTTTTCCTGCAAGCTTCCCATTATCTGAATATAGCTAATTCAAGTGTGCTATTAACACATCACTATTTCTTGAATGGCCTGTGGGAATAATCAAAATTTGGAAAATGGAGCACAGAGGGGATTGACTTCACCTAGCTTGGTTATTTTTACATTAAAAAAATGTAGGTAAGGAATCTTTAGGTCTCTGCAGTCTTCACTTACAAAATTAGGACTCTGTATTTAATGAATGAGTGTAGTGAATATATGTGTAGTCAGAATTGCATGATTAAATAATTTGCTATGATAAGTCTAAAAGGCTGTCTCCCCAGAGTATCAGAGGCTTCCAGCCTTTGACATATGAAAATAACTGATATTGAGAAACACAGAAACTTCCTAAAGAAATTTGACCTATAAAGCAGTGTTACGTTTTTTAAGGTTTAATTAGTGGGGATCCGCTGTTAGTAAAAAAGGGGTCTTTCTTTGGAAGTAGATATACCAGTTTTGCAAAGCATACTTTTCTATACATGTAATAAAATAATCTCTCTGTAGGTATTGGAATTCTACATTTTACAGGGAAGAAATATTTTTGCGGCAAGCTCCTTCCTAGCAGCAGGCTTGACGTGTTAAGAATAATTCTGGTGGAGGTAGTGTACTGTTTCAAATCCAATCAAGAAATTGAAAGTTACTCAGAGGATGCAGTTTCTCACAGGTCTCCAAACAGTATGGTGTTTTGGTCATGGTTATTTTTGTGACCAGGTAGCCTGCAGGCTAATTTTTCGGTTTCTGTTTAGAGGTGCATTGTATGCAGAATACTCACTTCATAGGTTCAAAGGAAAAAAAACCAAACAAAAAACCCCAAAAGCACACCAAAAACATGAAGAGGAACATTTCCTTCATGATTGACAGAGCATTTCATGTGAGCAGAACACAAATGAAAGCATACTGGAGATAACATTTTTGAAACACTGTAACACTGTAAGTGCAACAACTTTCTTTATTTAGTGTGCTTGATATTGGTTTTTGTTCTGTTAAGCAGTTCATCCATCAAGGTTTACTTGAGGTATAGAAATGTCATTGTTTTGATCTTCAGTAGTGGTGTAGCTTGAGGAACTTTGCTTGTTTACTGACACTGTGTGGCGGGGTACATTTCTGAAGCTTGGTTTCAGATTAACATGAGTATTGTGTGACAGACTGTCATGGGAAATTGGATTTACCAGGAGCTAGGGAATTCTGGTGAGGTCAACTTGTAACCTGTGCCTGTTGAGTTGGTTGCCTGAAATGTGAGTTAACAATAATGTTTGCCTGATTCCATTGCATCTCAGTCAAGCTGTCAATAAGTCAGTGCTCTTCTATGCACAGTTTTCTAATGTGAAAGAGAATATTGCCTTCTGAGAAGTCTCCCTCTACATCTGAAAAAATTTGAGCATGCATTTCAACTTGTTATTTCAGTTTCCACTAATAGGATAAATTCCTATTTTCCAGCCTGCCATTTGTAAATAACACTCAACTTTTGTTTTCCATGCAATGTCCATGGTCAAAAATTAGGTAAAGACTGAGTGGCAGCTGGCAGATGTCAACAAGCTGCTTAATATGCTATTCATAATTTCATATTCTCTGTAGATGATATTCTAAAAAACTCCTATGTGTTCTAAAAAGTGTTATAGAAGTTCACAGCATTAAATAGAAGTGATGATGTTTTCTACTTTATTCAAGATATACCAAAATCAGACTTTTATCTTGCATTTCTTCTTTCTTTATCATAACACCTTCTTCCGGTCACTCCCATGCTCACATCCATTATCTTCTCCCCAACCCAGCCTAAACAATAATGTGCCATTTAACTCACGTCCTCTCCCTCACCCACTGCAATTACTCTTGGGAGAAAAATGCAGAAAAAGTAGTTGTAAGAAGAAATTGAATTATTCCCATGAAGTCTGAGTTAAGATTGCATTGGTGCAGAATGCAACGACCAAAATTCTAGATGGTAGGGCAAATGCTTCTTGGAAGAAGTAGTTTGATGAACTGTAGGAGGAGAAATAACATTTTACTTAGGGTCTGCTAATTACGGAAGGTGTAGTCTGTAATTTTTAGTCAAGTTTAGCTTGCATTAAAAGGGAAAAACGCCAAAAAATCAGACTGAGCATATATAAATTGAGGCAGCTAGCTAAAGGGAAGTCAGAAAGAGTAGCTGAATGGTTTGTGATGCTGTGCAATCTGTTTAAAGTCATTGTATGAGACTCTGAACTGCGCTGTGGGCTGCAAAAGGAAAGGCTTCAATTGGCTGACCTCTAGCTTCTGTGAATGGTGCAATGTATTAGTCTCAGTTTTATCTAGATCAGAAGGCCATTGCTGTGCCTTGCATCTGCCATTTAGCCTGGGTACCTGCATTTCCATTCTGTGAAAACCACGCTGTCAAGGTGTGGAGCGCTCTCATTTCCCCCAGAATGGAACTGGTAAGTAGCCATCATAAGCTCTACTCTGCAAGAACTACAAAGTACTCCTTTGTTTCCCCAGGCTTTGATACAGTATCAGAAGACCAAAAAATTAAAGGTGACATGTTGAAACTTCAGGAGAAAGGAAGTTGTTAATAATAAAAGGATGTAATGCAGAGGGGGGAAATAGATCAGAGGGGCTGTCAAGTTAAATGCAAAAGAAGGCAAGCCCAAAAAAGACTGTTGAGAATCAACTTGCTAAAGGCATAACACCTGATAATAATGAGTGTTCATGATATCAGGGAGCTGAAAGTTTGTCAGAGTGTTGGTGAAGTCAATAGCTGATCAACACAAGTAACAGTTGAAGAAAATAAAACCATCATGTAGAAGTTAAGTGTGTGTGTGGGGTTGTTTTTATTTATTTAATGTGATGTTATTTCACCTTGAAGGTTTTTAGCAAGAGTTACTAATTCTGAAGTAGCAGAACTCTGAAAGGAAGTGTTTGATTGCTTTTTTAAGGGAATATTTCTGGTAATTGTAGCAACTTTAGACCAAGAAGTCTGAATTCTGCATTGATTACACTTCAGAAGCTATAAAAGAAACTAATATATTTTCAGCATATCTGCTAGTATACTGGGGAAGGACTGATACAGCTTTTCCTGAGGTTAATTCACTCAGTCTGCTGGAGGTTCTTTTAAATATTTCATGATACCCTCAATACGAGGCATATGATTTAAATTTGCATTTTCAAAATGCTTCAAATGGCTCTTGAAGAAATTAAAATGTCCTGCAATAAGAAGCAAAGTCCTTCCACTTAATAGTCAGTTAGTAATTAGGAAAGTGTAGGAATAAATTGTCAGACTTCCCAGTTGTGGCATTTACAAACAGAATCATGTAGGAATCAGCTCTGAAGGCTGTCATGGTTAACATAAGATAATACAAAACAGCTTCTGTACTACTTACTGCTTCTCATATGTCAAGTTGCAGGAGGCATAAATGAAATTATGGGTTAGTTGTTATAATTATAAATATCATTACAATGCCTTCAAAGTTAACCTATTCTTGGATAAAATTTTTACTTCTAGTTGTTCTAGTAATAATAGTATGTAGTAGTGATCAATTAATTTTTACAGTAGCTGTAAAAAGACTTTGCTTGCCTTTTTTAGAATCAAGGTAGCAGATGCCTTTTATATTTTTACATAATTTTATGGAAATTAGCACATAGATTTGCCCAAGTATGAAAAAAATAATTTGGCAAATGACAAATATTTAGGGGTTCTACTGGTTTCTTTGAGATTTTGAAAACACTTTCTTACTGTGTAAAATACATTTGATATTGATTGCCACTAAAACTGAGACTTTCCCATTGTTCTTAATGATACTAAAAGCAATGTGTTCTTACTAGTAGCTTAGTTTTAAGATCAGGGTTATTAATTTGGGGTTAGGGAGGAATTGTCTAACAGATTAGGTTGAAAACAGTTGTACTTCTTTAGTTGTGGATGTGGTTCACTTTCCTAGGATTGTCTGAATCACTGGATGTATTTCTCTGTAAGAACAGACTGGATACTTGGTGCCAAAGACAGAAATAGAATGCAAGGACTGGGGAGGAATTGAATGGTGAATGTTAATATGTTGCTTTCTAAGCTCCTTGCAGAAGAATCTTCTAATAAGCGCCAACTGTCACATTGGAATTAATAGGAATGCAAATCATCACACTCTTTATTCAGTCTTTATGTAATACAACCTTTTTTGCTTAATTGTCTTTGTCTTGTCTGGTTTTTTAGACTACAAATCCTAATCTAACGTGGGACCACCAGCTACTATTGCCACGCAAGTCATATTTAGAATTAGGAAGCACCCTCAATGTCTAATCTGTTTTACAGATGCTTAAATACTGTTATAAGTATATTTACACTAGAAAAAAATGCTGCTTAAATGTTCTAAATTTAGGAATGGAAGAGCTTTGTGAAGACTTATTACTTACACATATTTAGCATTTTGTTGTGAATTTTCCCATTAACTTCAATTAAACATGTTGGTGCTCTCAGTGGAAATGAATATGGAAGTCTTCACAGCATTGTGCTTTAAGTGGTGAGGGAACAAGTGAATACAGTTGGCAGAGTGCAAAGTAACAGCGTTTGCCTGTGTAATTGTCAGTGGTCAGACCGTGCAAGTGATCTGCATTGCAGGACTACAGAGCAAACAGCCAGCATATTTGCACCCTAAATGGTAAATAAAGTTTAGTTTCAGATTATCACAGACATACATGAATTCAGTGCAAATAACAGAGGTGTAACATTAGCTGCAAATGACTTACACTAGGGTTTTGTTGATGTTTTAAAAGCTACTGAGAATTAGATACAAGTCTGAAAATACTGAAGTAGATAACTATTTGTAAACTCATTTACTTAGCATGCTGATTTCTCATACAGTATTACTCTGCTGTCAAGCTGTTCTACTTGCTTATGATTGGTATTAATAGCATTTACATTCATTAATATTTATGAGTTAAAAGTACACATGAGTTTTTAGAAACATTGTCATGTTTCAGGGTCAAAAATCAAGAGTAATAAACAGGAAGTATTCTGGGCTGCAGAACAGCTGGAGAAATTGAGCCTGGGAACTGTGTTTCACAAACAAAAGATTTGATTTGAATATGAAATTCTTTTCAATAAAAGTGGGAAAAAGGTGCAGTCAGTGTGAGAATGTAGTGTGACAATGATGGATGCCAGAAGCATCACCTGCATCTTCCACGCATTCTTTTGCCTTTAGAGATGAAGGCAGAATCTGTGCCATAACTCACCAAGATAGGAAATGCTGATAAGGCATTTGACCCAGTTGGATCTGGCGAAAGGCCTGTGGTGTCGGCTGGTGTGTGCATAGTGTGTGTTCAGGAATCCCAGCCCCTTATAGGTTTGATGTGATCTGAAATACCTGTAAATAAATAATAACCTAAACTACTGTGTTTGTTTTAGCTCTGCATTTCAGAACTCCAGGGCAGACCTTGTCTTATTCAGTCCATCTGTAGCATCTTTTTTTCATAGGGTTGTGCAGGAAAATGCAGATCTTAACCAGAACAGGGCTGCCCAGCACGTTGGCCATCTGTAAATACTGGCTTCCTGCCTTCTGCTACAGACTTTGCCCTAATTTTGGCAAGGAAGTAAAAGAGTTCAGCTTTATTTTCATCAAGTAGTAGAAATTCTTGCCAGTTTAGTAATAGATGGATAGAAGGCCCTGCTTCCCATCTTGGCCTTGAGATTTTGGCAATATAAGCTTCCTGTGCTGTGCATAACCATCATTCTACTACAGTTTTGATCTCTAGGCATGGGAAAGAAAAATTTATACTCAATAGCAATTATTCAATGGGCATCAGGTTTAAGTATTTTCAAAATAAACATTTTATCAAAAAAACCTCCAGCATTTTTTACTTGAACATCGCTCTCAAGAATCCCATTAATTCAGCCTGCTTGTCAAGGTATACTTTTTCCTTCAGTAATAATGAAGTTGGTCTGGTTCTTACTTTGTAAGAAATTTTGCCATCCTAAAATTGGCAGGCTGTAGGTAGTTTTGTGAAAGGGAGCTGATGCTTTTCAAGATGAATTGCAGCTTGCAGTTCTATGCAAGTGACTGAACAAATAAAGTTCATTTTGCTTTATAGTCTGTTTTAGGTTTGGGTTTATTTTGCTGGGGTTTTTTTTACCATTGTGGGGTAGTGCTGCAAGGGACAACTTGAATGCACAGAACAGGTCTAGAGTGTGCAGTCAGAGAAAAACCTATGCTTTCTTGACCTCTAAAATGTATTCATATTCCATGAAAGACAGTTTGGACACTGTAACTTGCTTGTGGTGGTTTTTGTGACAGTTTGGGTCTGTGCTCTACAGATGAAGGGCTTTGGTTTAAAAAACACAGCCCGTTGCTCTGCTCGGAATTTTAGAGTTCTACGTAGAATTTTAGAATTAATCTGAGAGATGATATCAGAAGACAGTTTTGAGATGTGCATGTGTTAAATGTAAAACCTTTTCTTACAGTGCTAAGCATGCCTTTGGTATGTTTTAGATTTTTGAAATGGTAAGTTTTTGAATAAAAATTGTAAAGGCATATATCAAAACAGTTTAAAGATTATAAGACACAATGGTGTAATACTATCCATAAGAAAGACCAGATTACAGTTGTACATTTCTGTTACTTTATTCCTTCACCCTTCTTAGAAGACAGAACTGCATGCTGTCTTCAGTAGCTTTTCAGGGTAGAGGAGCATGTCTTATTACTTCAGGAATGCAATAGTGCTTGCCATTTGTTCAAACATCTTGATTGTTGTCCCTCTGACTAATTGACACAATACTTACCAATGATTCGAATCTAAGCAAATTCTTTTAAAATACAACAGTTGATTGCTCTAAATTATGGAAAAGCCCATCTCAATGTGCTGAGTAACTTCTCTGTTGTTAATGAAGTTGTATTTTTGCTGCAACATGGTTTTGCATGTTTAGGGTCAATGATTATGAAAAGGTCTCAGTGGAATTTGGTCATGCTGTAGCAGAACATAGTCACGCTTCTTTCAGATATCGGGTTTGCCTATCTAGTGAAGTACCTTATTGCTGGTGTTTAACCCCAGTCAGCAACTAAGTAGGCATGTTGCTGCTCGCTCACTTTCCACTCCCTTCCTAGTCCCTGCTGTGGGGAGGAGAATCTGAAAAAAAATAAACCTTCTGGATTGAGGTAAGAACAGGTTAATAACCGAAACAGAATAAAATAGAATAATACTAATTATGACAATGATAATAATGGGGGGTGGGTGTCGGTTCGGGGGGTGTTCTGGTAGGGTGCCACAACCTTCTGAACCGGCTCCAACAGAAAGTCTCTTGGCAGCCACTGCACTCACACACACACACACACACCGGACAGCTTCTTTGACAAATCAACAGCAAAGAGGCAGGAAGTAGCTTCCTATAGCGTTCCACCATAGAGGTTTATTGCTGCCGCACACATGAAGGGAACCAGTGACAAAACACCAAGAACCGTGAGGGACCTAGGATTATATATGGGGGCAGGGAGAGCATCAGGGGCCAGTGGTCTGAGGGCATAGGGGCAGTACATAGGCGGGACTGGGGTATGGGAGCCAATGGGGAAATTCTGAGGGAGTGGTGAGGAACAAGATCCAATGGGAGAGCGGGGAAGGGAGAAATTTCTAGGGAAAGAACAGATAAGGTATAAGGGGGCAGGAAGGTCAACTGCCCAACCAGGGAAGCAGAACTGGGATACTGGAACAGAGCATCCTGGGAGAGGCCTTTTTAGTCACCATAACGTGGAGAGAATTTCTATTCCTAGGGATGGTCCCAGCAATAGACTCCCATTGTTTTTTGTGCTATGGGTTCACCAGCCCCCACAGGTTGGGGGGAGGAGAGAGGGAGCTTGAGAGAGAAACGAGAGTGAACCTGTCAATCCCCTGGAGTTTCAGGAGAGGACTCTGCTGGTAAAAAGACAAGAATTAACAAAAACCACCAATATCCCACCAAAACCCCCATAAATAACACAGACAGTACAAAAAAGAACAGTGCAAACCCAACAACCACCCGACCCTGCAGCAGAGGCCAACACCAAACCTGTTACGCCATAATAAGGTTAAATATTGTATCCAACTGCCAGTCCTCCCAAAACAAAACACGAAGACAAGAAAAGCACCATGTATGCCATAATAGCTCCTACTTGGCTTCTCTCCAAGGCCTACCCTGCTAACCAATTGTTACATCTCAACTACAGGAACCTCCCCATAAACCATTAACCCTCCTCTATTATTCGTCCCAATAGGAATAAATTCCTGTTTATTCCAAGTGGAATAATACTGAAGAGAAGCAAGTGTTGCACAATACAGTGGCGCACCGCACTGATGCCCAGCCTGTCCCCCAGCAGTGATCAGCCTGTCCCAGTTGACTCCCCCGTATTCATATACTGGGCACGAGCCTCAATGATATGGTAGCCAGTTTGGGTCAGCTGTCCTGGCTATGCTCCCTCTCAGCTTTTGTGCGTCTCCTCACTGGCAGAACATAGGAAACTGAAAAATCCTTGATTTAGAGTAACACTACTTAGCAACAACTAAAACATCAGTGTGTTGATGAAACATCAACGGTATATTTTTGTACTTAATCCAAAACACAGCACTGTACCAGCTCCTAAGAAGAAAATTAACTGTATCCCAGGTGAAACCAGGACACATATAAGGACTCTTAACAAGTAACAAACATGCTTCTTTGTTTTTAAAAAAATCTCTTTGCAGTGTCCTGAGCTCAAGTGTTGTTAAGATATTTACCTAGGATGACTGAGTTCTTTAATAATGGGACTACTTTTTAAGTAACTTATACACAAGTATACATTTGTGGAAATGAAAATTTTGCCTATCTTAAAAAATGAGTCATCATTGTCTCTAGAATTTTTAGAAGTTGTTTGGATAGAACCTCTGGAGGTCTTGTGCTGAGTCTAAACAGGCAAGCCACATTTTTATTGCCATTGACCCATCAAATTTGTAATTACATTTTGGATGGTTTTAAGTTGCTACTAGGTAACATTTTAGCTTCCTCTTTGCCAGATTGACTAAGCTCAACTCCCACAGTCTGTCTTCTTTGAGCATGTGCTCTGGGCCCCTGACCATCTTGGTGCTCCTTACCAGACCCTCTCTAATTTTTCAACATTTCTCTTCAGCTAGAGATTCAAAACTGAACACACTGTTCCAGGTGCAGGGTCACAAGTGCAGAGTAGAAAGGAACAGTAACTTGCTTGGATCTGCTGGGCACCCTTCTTATTTTGCTTAGTCCTCAAGTTTTTTGGTTTCTCTGGATTGAAGCTCTGACATTCACTGGATTAGCTATTCCCTGTAATGTAATGCTCCCTACAGATTTTCTGGGGTGTAGGCTGTCTCATCAGTCAGGGTGCTGATCTATGAAAAAAAACCCAAATGAAAAAAACATAAAACAATTTAAAATCAACCGTTTGGGCCCAATATTAACCTCTTTGGTATTCTGGTCTTTACAAGCTGCTAAGTGAATGTTGACTCATTTATTCTTACTTTTTGATCTAGGCAGGATGCCTAATTTTCAACCTAACAGTTTACTCTTCCACTCTGTGCTTCTCAGCTTCCACACAATGCTGTGTGAGACAGTGCCAAAAAACCTCACTGAGATTTGATTCCATGAAATCCGTAGCTTTTCCCTTAGCTACCTAAGTAGTCATATCATTAAAGGCAGTCAGGTTGGTGAAGTGTAATTTGACCTTGGTAAAACAATGTTGGCTGTTTCTCGTTACTTTATTGTCCATCTTGTGTTTGAAAATTGACTCTAGGAGGGCATGCTCCATGTGGGCTTCTTTGGTACTTTCTAGTTCAGGTTATCTGGCCTGTTCTATGGGTCTCTTCTCTTCACCTTTCTTAGGGACTAGCCTTTTTTGAAAACTTAGAACCCCTAAACCACCTCAACTGTTAGAATTTTTGGTAGCTGGTAGCAATCTCATAATCACATTGGCCAACCTTTTCAGCTACCTTAGGTGAATGCCTTCTAGCCCTTAGGGTCTGAATACAGCTACACTAAGTATTCCAAAACTGTTGGTCCCATAATGTTGGTTTCCCTGCCCTTTTCCAAACCCTGTCAGTAGCTGTACTTACCTGGGAGCAAGCTGTGTCTGTATGGAACAGGAAAAAAAGAGACATAGAGTACTTCAGTCTTTTCTGTATCACTGTCACTGGGTTGTTTTTACCCATCCACCAGAAGAATCTTGTTTTCCTGAACTTCCTTTCTCACTAACAATACCCATAGGATATTTTCTTGTTGTCGTTTATGTTCAGCAAAACAAATCTTCCTGATTCTTGTCAGTCAGCTTTTATTCTCCTCCTTTGTTGCCTGTTTCTACTTGTATGTTCTACAAGTCATTCTTGTCATCTTCTTGTAGAAAGAGAGCATCCTATCCCCATGTGGATAAGCACGTTTCAAATTACTGTGAAGAGCAGAGGGGAGAATGTTTTTAGCATTTGCTTTGTTAGTGGAACTCTAAGTGGTATAGAGTTTTTGTATTGCTTGTCTGTAATTAAGCAAGATGTGACAAAGTAAAAGGGATTTGGAAAAATATCCACAATAAACCTTCGTACTCCTATCAATGTGCAGGGCTTGGAAAGCATGTTTTTAGCAGCTTCTTACACTTGTATTTCTAGTCAGTCATGAACATCATTTTACCTCTGCAGACTAGGAGAAATCTGAACTTGCTGTTTGAGTTGAATAGTACCAATTAACATTAGACTTTAAAACATGGTAGTTGAGATAAATGAATTATGGAGGAGGTTTCAACTTTAAGTGGCAATGCATTAATGCCCCTTAATAAAATCTAAATATTCTTTCTTTGACTATTGAATTCAGGATCAATGGCTTCAGTAGTCAATCTTTCTGAGAATAGAAATGTGTGATCTTAAAAGTGTAAGTCCTCCCCTTACACATTATTACTGTTATTTATCCTTTAAAATAAATGGAGTACTTACTTGATTTGTCTTTCTAGAACATAACAGTAGGCAACTAGAACTTTGTGTTCCAGAGTGGACTTTATGTTCCTGTTCTGACTATTGCCTACCTTTCCATGCTTCAAGCACCTATAGAACAAGCATACTTTGCATGTGAGAGCACTAGAGACTTTCATTAGATCAAACTGAAGCTGTTGTATTTGTTTGGTGCTATCTGCCAGTAACAGACAGGGAAATCTTGGAACAATTGATATTTCCTAGATAGATAAAAAGAAGATCTGGAATTCTGAATTTTCTGGCTATCCAGAAATTGAACAGTGCTCCTAGGAGCCATGATACTTACATGGCCAGAAAATATATTATGTGGAAGAAAATTAAGAATGCTAAAAGTGTGCTGTCTTTCAAAATCAACACTAACACAGCTCCTTTGATTTTCTTTCCAGCAGAGGTTATTTAAACATAACTTTACAGTCATCAGCAGTAGTAGCAGTTATTTTTTTCTTAGCATAGAGTTTTTGTTGAGTTTTGCCTTCCTCAGTATCCTCTACTGCTTAAATCCCACTAGTGATACCTTCTTTTGTGAGAAAAAAAAAATCTACTTGTTGAGTTGAAAATTCTTTCATGTAGATGAAAGATGGTCATATATGTAGCCCTCAAGGGACAGGCTGTGAGAGAGTTCTAGTTTCAATTTTCCTAACCAAAAGAAAAAATTATTTTTAGGTATTTAAATAATAAAATTAATTTTAAAAATTAATTAAAAATTATTTTTAGTTTTAGTTTGTTGTAATGAAGTTCTTAAATCCCCTGTAAAATGAGTTTGTTATACTGAGTAGCTATTTATTGACACTTGTGGTCAGGCAACTAAATTTTCTATTGAATAAGCCTTATTTTTAGTAGTATGTCATTGGATGATTTGCAGTTACATATGCATTTGCCTTTATGATATGAATAATTTTGAATAAGGACCTCCCCTCCGCTCCCATCAAATGACTCAATTTTATTTCTGACATGCTTCTACCATCTTTATTGTTGCTATGCTTTGCCCGTGTCTTGTACTGTTCTCGCTATACTTAAAACATTGCAATTCCCAGACTTGCCTTTTGCAGCAGACAGATTCCCTTAGGTTTATTCTCAACCTCTAATGTTAAAAAACAACATAGCAAGTGCAGATATTTTGCTTTTTCATTCACTGAAATTGTTGGCAGGGACAGAACGGGACTTCTGATTTGTGGAGCATTACCTTGGCAGAAGCAGAGACAGGAGTGGCCGTTGGATTTTAGACTCTCAAGGGAGCTGTGAAGAGTCCAGAGTAGCCTTTGCTATGTTCTCCGACTTGTCTAGATTGACTTTTTTTCTGAAATAACTACAGTTTTTACAGATGCTGTTTTCTCTTATGTAATATTCTAAGTGGATCTTTTTATTCCAGAGATCTTTACAAGTAAAGCTTTCTATTCCAGGATCATTTTCCTGTGCCTGGTTTTATATCTTGATAACATGGGCAAAACTCTAATTACAGATAGTAAATTAGTCTTTGCAACCTGCAAACTGTTCCAGAGACATGACTAATTTTTTAATGGCAATGCTTCTAGAAATCATACAACAGGGATATGAACCAGGCACAGTTAATGTTAGTATAGAGATTAGTATTTCTGCTTTGAATTGCCAAGCATACATGACATACCTTATACAGAATATCCCCTGGGTCCTTGAGTCATATTTTAATATCAAACCCTATTTCTTAACATCCCGCAGTGGGTAAAGTCAGCTTTATAACTCCATATTATTTTTTTCTAATTACAAGGATTATGGACTATTGTCTGTATCCTGAGTTACTTATTTCATTATAATTCATAATTTCTTGCTTGAAGTTTGATAAAGAATTGTCTCAGAAGATAAAGCAGCATTGAAATCACAAAGATTGAATATGAAAGTATGACGTTTCCTTTTGTAGCAATTGTTGTTCTCCCTCTCCTTTACTTTGTTACCATACCAAGTCCAAATCCGTTTGTGCCAGCACAACAGTTTGTGGAGCTGCAGTGTAAGTTAGATTAGTGTATCCTTTCTGATTTTTTTTGATGGTTTAGTGACTGTGTTAGACTTATCTGTTGCTTATAAAATTGCTGCAGAAATTGTTCTGTTGGCACAGCAAAAGGGACAATCAAGGTGGGAGCAAGAGACAAGAATTTGACACTCCAAGCTGACATTTCTGCTAAAGTTAAGTTACAAAGTGTACTCATGACTTTGTTCTTTGGCTTTGAAAGCCATTTCTTCAAACTAACAGACAAAAAAAACTTGTCCTGGAAACCCTTAAGTGCCAAATTGCTTCCTTCATCTGATCAAGTTTTAAAAGACTTAAATTTCTACACATATCCTGAGAGAAAATTATCTAAGTTCTGTGGTACAGAATTTTCACATCAATCTGGCATGTGCTGACCATCCTGAATCCCTTAATCTGTGACCTAAATCTTGTTTGGCAACGCAGACATGAAAAGCACATCAAGAAGGGCGTCTATGGAATGCTAGTGTCTCTTCCACCCTGCCAGGTGGATAGCTGGGTGCAAAGATGTTAGAATCTGCATTATCTGACAGGAAGAGATTACTTCCTTGTAGGGAATTCTGTTCCCTAGTGTCTTTTGTTTCCTACTTACCTCCCTATGTATTTGAGGAATATTACTGGGATTATTGTGACCTAGCAATGCCTAGCTGTCCTAAATGGCCCTGAAAATACACTGGCAGTTCCAAGATGCTTCAAAATTACTTTTTGAATTGTGCTTCATTATATGATTTGGTACATGGTCTGTAGTGGCTGCTGGTGTATGTTTTTTTCCCCACTGGTCTCCTCCCTTTTGGTGGAACAGGTGCACTCAGGACACCTCTAGGCTTTTGTCAGTTACTCAGGGCTGCTTACAACAGGGAGAAGTACAGTAGTAAGAACATGTTTAAAACAAACTGCTTATTCAGAACTTAAAATAGTTCTTGAAGGTTTCTTGTTTTCCCTTTGAGGAAACACTAGTTTTAAGAAAATAGTAAATAAAAGTAAATAAAAACGTCAGTAGAAAATGATCTGGCTATGTAATTAGCAGTAGGTCAATAGTATCAAACTTGAAAGTTGGACTGAGATTATTAAAAGTACTCAATTACCATTGAGAAGTTTATTTTAGAAATATACCTTGTAAAACCTAGTCTAAATATATGGTGCTTTTTCTCCTTCTAAGATCTGAAATACAGACAAGTGAAGTCTTTCTTGAGATAATTTGAAAACTTCTACTGTGGAATAATGCCCACTAATTCATTAGTGATGGTGAATCCTAGGAACATGTGTGGTATGTAAGAATCTCACAAAGTGTGATGAACTTCGTTAGTTTTTATGAAATCAGATCTGCTGTCCACCAAAGGTAAACCATCTTTGAGCTGTAAATGGGAAAAGTATATATATATAAGCTATTCTGTTGGATAAAAGTGTAGTTGCTGAATGTGCTTGTGTGTAAGCTCTGGGTACTTGGTGATTCTTTCACGGATATGTGTTCCACATAAATAAGCATGCTGGATCTGAGAGCTTTTTGTCAGAAACAAGCGATTTTGAAGCAGAACAGAAGCTGTAATAAAAAATTGCAAATGAATTGAGTTTTGCCTCATGGTTGATGCCAGAAATTTGTCTTCAACAGGTTTTGCACAAAACAGTAAATACTTCATCTTGATGTTTGAGAACATCTGCCAAAGCAAAAGATAGCTGCCCACGTGTGTTTCTCTCTGCATCCCATGGAAACTTTTTGCTATTAAGACATTTCCTTTCTACTCTTCTAAATTCACTTCTGAGATATGCCTTTTTAGTCTGATATTCTAGAAATTGTTCTAGCTGTTTGTTCAGCTAGTCATACCTTTCCCATTCCCTTCTTTCCACTCATGACATGGCCTAATGTTTCAAGTAGAAATTTGTATTCTTCGTGACTTCTCTGATCCAGGGGATTTTTTAAAATCTCTTGCCTTGTTCAAAGAGTCCTTTGAGGAAAAAGTATTTAATTATATTATGTTACTTCAATCCATCATGTGTCTAGTTTTCATCATGCTTTGTTTTCCTGAACCTCTGATCCCTAGGACTGAAAGACACTTTCAGTTTGGTAGTACATGTTCTATAAGAATGAAGGAAATGAAACTGGTGCTCCTGAGTACTTCTTAAAACACCCATTTGGGTGCCATTTTCTCTCCATTCCTTGGCCATGTTAGGGGTTCATTGGCTGATGGGTTTTTTGGGGTGGATGGTCTCAAGAGGAAATTAATATTACTTCTTCCCCCTTAAACCAGTTCAGAAGCGGGATTGTTGTCAGCTTGAAATTGAGGAATGTCTTTCATCTTTAAGTAAACCCTTGATATGCTGAGTGACTACTTAAACTGAAAATGAGATAATGTAATAGGAGAATTCCACAGTGATTTTTTTGATTTAGTTCATGCCCTGTCATATTTAGTGAATTTTATGAATCTATATGAATACCACAGGAATTCATAAGTAAATGGCTTAAAGAACAGTCAGGTAGCTGTGAAAATATCCAAGAGAAAAGTTAGAATGTCTGTATGGATGGCACTTCTTGACAGCTCTCTCTTGTAATCACACCCAGGGCCTGTTTCCTGTTTGTGAGTGTGTTTCTACAGTATATTTGCAATTTTTATTAGTGGTAAATGACATGGGATGTCTTCAAGCATTGGAAAAAATGTAGGAGTCTCATTGTATGTGGAGAGTTTGCAAAGTACATTGTTATAGTTATTTATATAAAGTACATGTATATAGTTATTTACAAATTTATGGTAGTCAGTTGGTCTTAAGTGCCAGCTGTAATTTAAAAATATTATATATATAGACATTGTATATCAACAAGAGATTTTGAACTGTTTAGGTTTAAGTAAAGAAGGTTTTTGATAGGTGTACTGTGTACTGTAATCCTGTGCATCTGTCCATGAGACTGTCTTACTAGTTTTAATAAAACTCTGCCTATAAGACCGTTTTGAAAATATTTTCTTAGTATTCTGGGTTTGCAGGCTGTGTGTATATTTAGAAAGAGCTGTCTTTAATTAGTCTTGTCTGATTCACTTGGTGACACAATATACCAGTGAGCTTTTCCCATCACAACTGTTTCCATGGAGATGAATAGTGACAATACTCAGCGAATGAAATGTGAAATTCATGGTGAGTTTAAAGGGAGAACACTCACTTTTACATATTGTTGATTGGCATGATTAATGGGAAACCAAAATCATGAATTTTAATGTCACTGTATTAAAACATTTGAATGATTGGTAGAGGTCTCCCATTCTTTCCTGACATTTGCCTGTTTTCATTCTTGCTGCTGTGACTAAAACCTGACCCACAGTACTCTGTGTAAATTTGTTGGCCCAGCAAGTGACTGGGTTATTGCGCGTGAAGCTTGTATTGGTATTGTCACTGACTGACAGGGAGAGGAGCTGGGGAGCTGGGGAGCAAAACTAAAGGGGGAAATTCAAGTCTTCTTTTGATGTTTAGTAGAGGATATAGTCACCCTACACAAATTATACATTACAAGTTATATATTACAAGTTTTAGTATTTGTAAGAAACAGGGGCAACCAGCCTCTTTTCTTCATGTTTATTCCAGTTATCCAGACTATGTACAGTTTTCAGGCCCTAGCTGGATGTCTTGCAATTTCTAAATTTCTAAATTAGGAGTTTCTAAAACCTGAAGTTAGTCCATATTGCTCAGAATACTAGAATTGGTTTCTAAATATCATACTTCTTTTTTCACCTACTAGTCAAGATCCTTCACACCATATCAGAAGTTATTTTTGCAAGCTGGACTGTACAGCTGGGCCATTTCACCAATCTGTAGATAAATGCTCATAACTATTTTTAGGAGGAATATTTTTTAAAAGGGTATATTTATATCCATTTTTCTGTGGAGGAAGAGTATAGCAGAGGTGGAATGCAAAACAGATAAGGAGGATTTGTATTTCCAGCACTACGGGACTGGTGTTCCCAGGAGAATAGTTGTCAGTTTCCACAGATGATTGTCAACAGCATATACATGGAATCCAGTACACGTTTTTTAAGTAGGCTTGGCATTTGTACAGATTAGAAGGACAAACGATTGTTTCTGTCTGTCTACTGTATGGATAATGCACTGCGTTCATCAGCACTCATGCTGGTTTCACCTTGCTTGCTTAGAGGCTTAGGATGCTTTTGTAGATCTTGTGATTCAGTTCGTGGTATTTTTTGCCACAGGATGTTACATCTGCTACCTTCAGACATCATGAGATGAATGGAAGAAAAATCCCTGAGTGCAGTTAATACACAGGTGTCACTTCTTGTTCAGGAAGTCCTTAAAGCAGAAGATTGGCAAACTGGGAGTGTGGTCTTGGAAGCATTGGGATGTAGTGGGTAGAGAGGCTGAGGTATGGCATGATGACACAGTGATGCCAAGATACTTGATCCACCCTGCCAGCCAGGGAAAACTCCTGTTCCCTCCTTCCTGACTACAGAAGCAGGTTTCACAACATGTGGACAATGGTTTGGTTTGTCAGATTGAGGCTGTGGCAGAGCCATCTGGCATATATTCCCAGGCAGCAGTGATCATGTAATTTACATGCCTTGATACAGATTTAACAGTTTTCTGACCCTCTGTCTCACTTCTTACACCTGTCTTTCCCTTACCCAGGCTTCTTCCAAGTCAGCAACTCACCCCTAATTACTTTCTCCTCGATTGCTTAGTCATGTGGGTGCCCAAATTGGTATTTCTGATTATGTTGTCAAGAAGTTCATATTCGTATGGTATTACTTTAAGGTAGCAACAGTTTCTTGTGTCCTGCTCATTTATCTTAAGCTCAGGCCTGGACCTGGTTGGCAGCATGGCCATTTTCTTGTAGCCCTGACAGGAGGTACAGGAGTACCCTTGGAAAGGTCTGAGTGGTTTTGGTGGTCACACCTTCCTAGGGTTTTGTTATTGGTGAGGATCTGAGGAGCCATATAATCACACAGAATCACAGACAAGCCGTTGCTCTGCCCACTTCAGCTATTCTTAGTAAAGAAATCATGCTGTGATGGAGGCTGGAGGCTATGGCTGCATGAGCGCTTTATTTCACCATGCTTCTGGGCCATTCCTGAACAGCCTTCTCTTGCAAGTCTTCCAGGCTGTCTACCTGCTACAGACACCTAGCTCAGCTCCCTGCAGGCATGAACACACTCCCTTTAGCTGCCTTGGAGCTCTCCTCCCCTGCTGAGAAGGTCCTGCAGAGCTTACCAGGCCCAGTTCCTGTTGGGGAGGCTGGAATTGAGCCAAAGTACAGCAATCAAGACACACTAAGAACAGAACCTTCTTGGCTGTGCAGTATTTTAAGTATAATATACAGGGTAGAGTGCTAGAGTAAATTGTGACCAAAGAAAATAATTTAAAGAATATGCGTAGTTGCAAGACTTAAGGACTGGATGGTAATAGAAATATTTCCACTGTACCCCATAATTCAGTGTTTATTCAGAACACCAGGCTGTCAGTGAATGTGCCTTCCAGATATGCTCTCTCTTTCTCCTTGCTTTTATGTACTTCATAGGGAAAAGTGCAGGAAGGCAGACTTCTCAATCATATATAGCAACAGTAAGGTAAAATAGAAGAGGATTCCAGTAAGAATAATGATAATTCAGATAATAAGTATCACTTGTGAATGACATTTCATCTAAGTTTTTGTCTTGAAAAAGGCATGGTGTTGTTGCTTTATTTCAGGAAGACTGGTGAGTAGGGCTATTCAGATATTTGTGAGGAGGGGTGATGATAGACGAAATATGAACTGACTTTTAGTCCTAGTGCAAGCTGATTTTTAAAGAAGAAAAAAATCTGTATCTTTCCTTTGGCTGTATCATTTTCTTCCATGCCTAGGCTCACAAAATGGTACATGAATTCTGAAAATCAAAAATTCTGTCAGGATTTAGAAAGCAAGCCTACTGGTTGGCAGACTTGTTCAATTTAGCAGATATGCTTTTGTGCTTGAAATGTAAATTGAGCATCACTGTATGTTCATTTGTGAAATATAGCTGTTTTGATCACATACAAGGTGCATCGGATTTTAGGCACAACTTTTGTTTTTGGGGGATTTTCAGCAAAGGTGTTGGTCATTGAAGCCAGCAGATTTTATCACAAGGAGCTGGTAGCAGAAATAATAGAGTTTCCAAAAAATGTAGTTTTAACTAGTGATTCTATTATTGGGGACAAGTTAGTATACTGTTTTACAACAAACAACACTGTGCTTTTATATTTTGTTGTTTTGTTTTGTTTTTTTAGTTACTAAGTTTGGGTAAAATATCGTTCGCATTAAGAGAGAAGGAAATTCCTTGTGTTCTTTTTTTTTCCCTAGTCAAAATTGACACTTGGAAACCAGTTCAATGTTTCATTGAGAATTGTAACAGTTCTAGTATCTGTTAACTGCAGCACTGTTTTATGGTGACATTTAAGGAGGAAACAACAGTAGAGATCAAAGGGATTTTTTGTTTATTTATTTTGAATCTTGTCAGCAGTCGTAGAAAGCTTTTTGTAGTGTTTGAGTTCTGCTAATAAATTGGNCTAAGTTTGGGTAAAATATCATTCCCATTAAGAGAGAAGGAAATTCCTTGTGTTCTTTTTTTTCCCTAGTCAAAATTGACACTTGGAAACCAGTTCAATGTTTCATTGAGAATTGTAACAGTTCTAGTATCTGTTAACTGCAGCACTGTTTTATGGTGACATTTAAGGAGGAAACAACAGTAGAGATCAAAGGGATTTTTTGTTTATTTATTTTGAATCTTGTCAGCTACCGTAGAAAGCTTTTTGTAGTGTTTGAGTTCTGCTAATAAATTGGTTTCGTGGTGGAGACAACAATTGATACTTTAGTGCTGTGAACTGCGAATTCTGAGTAACAAGTTTACGGGCACCAGTGTTAAGTTACCAACACCTCAGGAAAAGAATAATGATGAAGTAAATATTGCTGTTCTGCATATTATGTAAATAGTGTTTATGCCTCATTAAAGTTTATGATCTCTATTGTAATGCATTATTCCATTAATAGTAGCTTAAAAAAGTTAAGGAATAATTGCTTTCTCATTTGTTTTGACTCCCCTCATGTCTAGATGAAATTTACTGATAGTGGGGAGATGCTGTGTGTGTATGTTTTTATTCGTTACTGAAATTGTTTGTTTTTAAGTCCTTAAGTGCCCCATCTGGATATCGTGGAATTGAAGTGGGTCTTGCTGTGCTAGATTGAAATGAAAGGATAACCTCATAAATGTGCAGCAAGAATCTAGCAATGTGTGGGATGCTTGTGTGCTTGCTTGCTGCAGGAGATCTGAAAATGCTGATAGCAATTTGTTTATTGCAATGAACAGTTGCAAACTAATGAGTGAGCTGTGTGACTCAAATCTTCACTTGGCTCCTAAGATGTGATGAATTTCCAGAACATCTCAAAGAACTGCACGATGCTTGTTTGAATCCAGAAAGTGGATGACAGTTGCCAAACTGAGAGGAAATCTGAAAGGAAGATCCCATTCCCTCAAAGGCACAGGCTATGATTTTGTTTTCAAGTCCTTAGCTTTTAATATGTTTTATCCAGCAGATCTGAGTTTCCTTATTTCAAACCTTCCTTGCTATAGTTTTATTTTCTTAGAAAAAGAAAGCTGTGGAGATGCAGACCTCTTGCTGTGGTTTTGTTGTTCTCATTTCAAGGAGAAAATTCTGAAAGTTGTATCTTGAAGTGTTGACTGATATGCGGTCTTGCCATCGCAGTTCAGAGGGTTTTTTATCAGATTCTTTAGAGTAACAAGTGTGGTAACTCACAAATTGTGTATCCCTGTCTATTTTTAAAGTGGATTTAATCTCAGCTTGATTCTAAGTCTTGTCACTATCCAAGTTTTTTGCATGTGTTTTCAGTGAGCATCGTATGTCTCCTTATTGTGTATCTTAGCTCTAGCTCATTGCCTTTCTTTGGATGTTGTGGTAGCTGTCATGTTGAACAGCTGCCTCTCTCAAACGATGTTCTGTTCAGGGCCTGGAACAAAACTCCAGTGTGCATTTGTTGTGTAACTTAGTTGCTAAAAATCACAGCAGAGAAGATCCATCTTGCATTTGCTAAATTGATTTTTGGTTGAATTTTGGTTTCGTGAGGGGTTTTTTGTGGTTTTTTTACACTCTTTTGGGAGTGAAGCATTAACCATTGTAAGAGCGTAAACATTTTCTGTTTAGCATTTGTACTGAGAAGTTTCCTAATTAGTCATCTTGCTGTTTTTGAAGAAGAAATCTTTAAAATTTCACTGCAGGGAAAGGAATTTCTGTTGTAGCAGCAGATGCTCTGCCTTGTTAGTAAAGGCAGAAGTCTTTCATATGCATTTAGTGGCTCTTGATGGAAAAAGCAGTCTTTGTAAAACACTTAAACCAGAACAAAAATATTCCCAAATGTACTGTTCCACTTCTTTAGGTGAAAGAGGAATTTACTTATTTCCTTTAGCTTTTTAACTAATCAAGAATCAGTCAGTTATCCTGAAAAATTTCACGAACAGTTGCTTGGGCATTGCAAATTGTGAAAGCAGTTCTGCAAACAATTAGCTCAAAAACCTCTGGCTTCTTTTCTGTGAAATTTCCACCCCTTTCTTTTCCATGAGCTGTCTGTATCTTGTGATAATTTTCTGCTCTCTGAACTTTCTCTTTTCATTTGCTTTTATAACTCTTCTGCTTAAAATCCTTGGGTGATTTGTTGTTGTCTCTTACTTCTTGTATTTTTTTTTCTTCTTCACAAAGTCTGGTCTTAGACAATGACAGGGAGGATGTTCAAGTAAATATCTGTAACTATTATTTTTATACTACTAGTTCTTAAAATGCTTCACTAGTGGTGAACTGCCTCATTTGTCTAAACTAAACCCGATGTCTGTAATATCTTTGTGGCTGTCTAGTCATCATTTTAAACACATACTTAAGGTCTTGACAGGTGAGAGGCTAGATGATTTTAATTAACATATTGCTGTTGCTACGCCTGACTGATGGCCAGTTTCATTAAAATTTTTACAAAAAGTCACAAGGTTCTTAATCAGAAATCAAAATCAAAGCAGACTCTTTCTAGCTAATTGTTATACTTTTCATAATATCTAGGAAAAAAAAGATAATCAGACTTTCAAAAGTATTATGTTTAAGAAAACAAACATTTCTGAAACATATCACTGTATAAGCAAAATCATCTCATGTACATATTTTTTCATAGTAAATTTGGGGTTCATACCTTCTTCCATTGTAATTTAGTCTGATACTTCTTTGATAGTACTTCTGATGTTGTTTGTGCCACGTTACTGGTTTTTTACTACTCAACTGTCAGATACTCTCTCAAACAGTTGTAATATATTTTATCTGCTGACAAATTATGCATGGAAAGAAAATCTAGTCACTGCGTTGACATTTTAAAATTCCTCCTCAAAATTTGCTTAAATATCTGGATCTCAGAGCACTGCTTTGGTTTAAGTGAAAACGTCTGATTTTGTTGGGTGATGTCAAAAACTTCAACTAGTTTTCTTCCTGACTTTACAATTTAAACAGGATACTTTTGGCTTTATTTTCCCTGTCTCTGTAAGCTAGCCTTTCTTACTGGATGGAGACAAATATTGGAAGTGCTGAGAAACATGTTAATGCCTTTGAAATGTTCTATGGAATGGACTGGTTTCCTTCTGGGGAACAAAGAGGCTTCATATTGTGTTTGGTTCATATGCTTGCTTTAGCGTTGCTGCTTGAAGTGATGTGGTGAAGTTGATTATAAAACATGTGGACTGAAACTCCTTGTGTCAGAGTTTATTCACCTAGTGGTTTTTTAAATTCATCTGCAGTTCTTTCCTTAATAATGCTGTTAGCAAGAGTAAATTCATAGTGTAGATAAGTCAAAGGAGAAAGTGTTTTAAGACATGCTGCTTCATCTGTGATGCATGTTGCTTTGCCTTGAAATTTTCAGTAAGAACCCTAACAATGGTGCCTAGCCCGCTACATGTCTGGAGTCTTATGAAGTTTCTGCTCTTTCATATCATGGGTTTTGAGAATTAATTATCCTCTAGTTTTCTCAGAAGACGGTTTTCCACCTGGTGTATTTGGTCTCTATATTTGTAGAATTTGGAAAGCATATTTGGAACCCCTAGGTGAGAATTTCCCCACTTATATCACAGAAGATACAAGTTTTATTTTAAATAAATCAATAAAAGGAATTGTAATTTCTAGTGTTTAAATAATTATTCTTTTAGTTCAGCATTAAAAACCATGCATACTAATTATGTTCCCCTGGCTTCTTTGGACTATAATCATTTTATTACAGACTGCCAATTTGCTACACTGTTTCCTGATGATTTTTCAGTGATGCAGGAAAGTGATCTCGCTGCTGCTTCTCATGCTGGAGCCCCAGCTTTAAGAATGGGTTCTGCAACCCCTTCTGCAAATTATATGATTGTTCATAGAGCATCAAAATAAATTTAAAAAACCCCTCTGCTCAAGAACATGTCAGTACTAGCTCCACAGAAGTCTTTTGATGTCCAGTGTTTTTCATAATTGCCTATTAAAGAGTTTCTTGCATCAGCATCATGGAAAGCATGTGCAGATGAAGACACTCCTGGCATGGCTGCCCACAGTGAAGGCCAGCTGGGCAGGATACAGATCACTGGATTGCAGCTGACCCTGACATGCTGTGCTCTAACTTGGGTCTTACGGGACTGCGCCCTGTGTTGGAAAGGTCATTGCCCTGCCCGACTTTTACTTCAAGGAGTAGGGACCATCAAATAAAAGGAGTATTTAGCATACTCATACTCAAACAAATGGAGATGGTTCTTGGCCTACAGCATAGAATGTAGCTTCTTGCAGTATGATATTGTGGATGTCAAGTGTTTTATGTTTAAGAACTTGATGAAAGAAGCATTCACTGAAGAAAATAAGGATAAATACTTCTTCAGGTCTTGGGGGCCCTGAAAAATTGGGTCCTGACATAGTGTTCCTTAGCAGTATCACTGCATGCCGGGCTTAATATTACTGAGGTATCTTCTGTTTGCTACTGTAAGAGAGCCTGAGCTCAACAAACATTTGTCTAATCCAGCACAATCATTCCTTTGTTCTTAATGTAAGGTTACTTAAATACATGAGGAACAGCAGTGACATTCATTTTATGGAATGCTCTTGACCTGATGTTAAAGAAGAAAAAAGTTACTGCTATCATTATCATAGTATTCTCAGTACAGTTCATTTAGCAACAGCAATTGGTTTTGGTTTCCCCCCCTGCATCTCATAGGTAATGATCCTTCATTCTGTTCAGTTACAACACTGAGAGAGCAAACCAAGAGATCACATGCAGGATTAGCTAGGGAGCCACTTCACATTCTTCCTGATCACTTATGGGGATTTTTTTTTCCAATTCTTTTTCCCACAAGGTTTTCTATGCATGCAGTGTTAAAAATACGACATTTTTAAATTTAAAAGTAAACCATTACTGTTTTGTGTCTGGAATAACAAGGTATAAGAAAAAGGCACAAATGAGGAAGCACTTGTTTCAAGATAACTGGTCTCCATCAGAAGTACATCATTTGTATGCTTTTGCTGTGCTCCCACAAATAATGTCTGGTTTACAATGGCCAAACATTTGAAAAGCAAGAACAAGCTGTAATAAAAAGGATGAATGTGAAAAGGAAAATTTGTGTGTGAAATGTGAAAAATTGTCAGCCAACTTGCAGGTGAAGATACAGTTCTATTTGAAGTGAAACTTGAATCTTGAAATATGCTCCCAACAATGTAGTTTTTCATTTGAAATCAATCTTTCACTTTTTCTGCTTTGTTCTTTAGGGCTTGACCTACCCAGGAGAAACAGTTGCATGTAGTTGATACGCTATTTTTGTAAACTTAAACTTGGAAAGAAATTTGCTATCTAACTCTGCTTGGGTGATTCAAGAGTGGGATCACACCCTAAATCTAGTAGTTTAAGGTAGCTAAAAGTAAATTTGGCATAAAGCTGTGGTTAGATCAGTGGAAAGCTCGTTATAATCATCCAGATTTAGTAAAAAGTATGTCCAATTTATAAAAACCCAATAAAATAGTTAGTTACTGACAAGATAGTATTTTCTCTTGTGTTTTATAAAGAATTTATCAACTCATTAAGTCGATATCTCTCTACAGCACACATGCCCCTTCCCAATTTCACAAATTAAAGGTGGGAGAGGGGGAGATACTACTTTTTCATAAAATCCTGCATTCCTTCAATCTAGAAGGCTTTACGTATTGTTCATTATGATCTACCTGTCTGATAGCAGTAGGCTATTTTGAGGAATGGAGTCAATTTTGTTTCCTTACACGTGGTTTTGCCATTCCTGAAGCAAATGCCAGCTGCTTTATCAAAACCCACGTTCTCATTTCTTTTCCTGTGTCTTAAATTGACTGAATTGGCTGAGTTTGAAATTGGTTTAATCAATTATTTGTGTTTATGAAGTGCTCTAGAAGAGTATGAGAATTTTTGAGTCTGTGTGGTTTTTATGTTTGGGGGTTTTAGTGTATCCCGCTTCCAACCATTCAGTAAATTACAAAAATGTAATATTGTTATTCAGTTTCAATAAGTACTTCTTAGTAATTCTGTAATCACGGTAACTTTTTTAACAATGCAATTTTGCTATGGGTCTGTCTGATTATTGGTTTTGTCTTTCATGCTGAAAGGACTGGAAGTTAGGAAGATGTGATGGTGTTGGTGAGGCAGAGTCTTTGTGCTAGAACAGATAGGAAAGTCTCTTCTATTGAAGAACTGTTCAAGAAAAAATAAAGTACTATTTAGAGAAGTTAATTTTATTGTAGACTCCGTTTTTTTCCCCCGGTTAAATAAATAAATAAATTAAACTAATTGTGAACATAGCTGAACCCTTTGCAAACAAGTCTTACTTCTGTTGTTCTCAAGTACTCTTATTTTATAAGAAACATCAAAAGGCAATGGCCTTCTGTTTCTTCTAGTCAGCAAACACAGCGTACACACAGTGTGGCTGCCTCCACTCACATCCTCGTTCAGTGTAAAAAGTATTGATAAGGAGGTGGGTGGTGGAGTCATCTACTGTTTTTTAAACTTGACAATCTGCAGAGATAATTCAGGCTGGTCTTGCCATTTCTTTATCTCTGTTATATATTTAAAACTACTGGGCTGATACTTCTTTCCTGAGTGTTGACATGTTTTTACATTATTTAAAAGAAACTTTGTATATGTATGTCCAAGTCACCAAAGGGGTTTGTGTCTGTTTGAGCTACTCTATAACTAGAAAGCTGTATTTCTTTCACCACACTGAGTGACATTTTCATATCTGATATGATACTTGATTCAGAGTTCCTCTTGGTGTAAATTAAACTAGGGTGTAAGCATACTGGAGGTAAAAATTCCCAGTATTTTCTCCTAACTGATGGTTTTCACTTAACAGGATGCAGTCATTTATTCCTGTTTCACAGACTGAGGAGGACAACGTTATATAGTGCAGTGAGGATTTGCTTATGAAGCCATTGCACCATGGAAGCAAACGTACGCAAGGAAAATGGAAACAGCATCTGGTCATTCAGGAACATTTACTTCCTGCAGGGCCATTGCTTTTTCATACCTCTTTTAGCTGAAGAAACTTTGCAAAGCTTTTTGGAGGGTGAATGACTTTGTGGTAGTGTTCTCTTAGAGAAAGTTATTGCCTATTTATAATTCTTCCTCCCTAAAGACTCTCCATTCTTAGCCATCTCCTTCAGAGAATTCTGATGTTGCCAAGAACTGTTTTTGTAGTAGCATGTGTGGTGTTTTGAAACTGATACCTTGCTTTTACAACTGACTTTATTAATTTTCTGAAAAGAACTCCTTTTGAAGTGACAGGATTTTTAAAAAGGAAAGATTTTGTAGATACTAGCTTCTTACCTGGTTGAAAAATTCGGTTTACCGTCTCAGAGAGTCAGTTTTTCAATACCCATTGTGTTTTGGAATAACAGTTTGCAGGTGGGAAACATTTTGAAATAAGTTTTTGAATTACATTATTTTGAATGACAGAGATTGATATTTGGGTTCTTCCGTAATAATACCAAAATTCTTAATAATAAAAGGCTAATGCAGAGCAGATATTCTACACTAAAAGAATGTTTAACTTTTAGCCAATGGAGATGTCTCAACTGGCCGAGATGTTATTCTCTTGCATTTTTGAAGACTCAGTAACTGGTCATAGCAAGTTTTATATCTGAGACTGTTCAGAACTACTGAATAGAAGTTTAAGTTCTCAGTGTGATTGTGCTTTTATGTGGACCTCTGGTGTATTTGTTTACTTTAAGTAAACATTTTGAAAACATATGAACGGTTAAAAGACATTTTGAGTTCTTTCTCCTTCTTACGAAGGTAGATATTAATGTCTGTTACATCACCTCAAGCCTATTTCTGCTTTACCAGTCAAAAGTTATGGGTTTTCCAGGTAATTGCCCCAAATTAAAATCCAGTGATAATTGCGTATATTAATCCCACCTGTAGGTTGTATAAAGTGTATTTCTTAATTTATCTGACATGCAAGGTTTTATATGAAATACAAACATGAAATACATCAAATTTTAGGATCTGTATCATGCAAATACTTCACACTGAGTTTTGAATATTGTCTATAGTAGAAAAGAAAACTATTTTCTTTCAATGCAAAGCCACTGTTTGCTTATAGTTCCATCTAGTTGGATGTCAAGATATTTCTTAAAAAGTTCTGGTAGCTGTCGTGACAGAAGACAATTGCATCTAGCCTTCCAAAAAGTAATTATTCTTTCCAGAATGGTAGAGTCACTGAGTAATCCAGGAAAATTGTTTTGAAACTACTTTTTTAAAAAGCTGGTGGTCAGTAATTTTGAGGGAACAAAGAAAATGAGGTTTTTAATCCAAATAAAAAAGAAGACAAACTTATGTGTGTTTATCACCTTCTGTCAAATCCTCAGCCTACATAGGAGTGCAAGTCTTACATAGGCAAGGCTCATTAGCTCCATGGATGGGAAACGTCTCATGGTGCAAAGAATGAGATTTGCTTTAAGATTAAGAACAGTCTTCAATTTGACCTTAGATCAGAGATGTGAGCATCTTTCTAAAATCTCTGTTACTCTTTCTTTGTAACCCATGGGATTGGGGATGTTCTTATTTGGAATACTGCGAGTAAATATTTTGCTTTGATTTGTATTTAGGTTGTTTTCAGATAGGACAATATGTTTGTTTGTGGGAAATCCTGCCACAGTAGTCCCTAAAACAAAACTACTGCACTGCTCTTGCAGTGTTTGCCTTTGCAGTCCTGATCTCCAGGGATTATGCATGAGATGAAAGTAGAGCTTCACTAAGTTGGTAGTGACAGTGATGGAGCTGATAAGGAGAGTTCTCTGTGGACAAACGATCTTGGTGGTTTCTCTTAGGAACCCTTAGGGATTTAGGAAGGTAATAAGGAACATGTATTTGCCTGTTTGTAAGAATAGCTTTTCATTATTTTCTTTTAATATGAACATTTCTTTTAAGACATGGATAGGTACATAGAAAATTTTTATTCCCGGAAATGAATATTTCTAATAATCATTCTAAGAGATATGTAGACATATGGGGAAAACAATAGTATGGTGATAGATAACAGGTGTTTAGCAAATGATTTTAATTTAGTCTTTTTTTTTCTCCTTTCCTATTCAGTCAGCTGTCTTTTGAAAACTGCAAACAGGTATTTTTTAACTAAGGCTACCCAGTCTTATTCTCCTGCCCCTCCAACTGTCATGTTAATTGATTTATAAAGCAGCATAGACTTCTAACAGATAATGTGTAATTGAATATTAAATTAAAATTTTCGTCAGGACGAAATGAATATGACTGTTGCCATAGAAGATCGTAAAAGGAGTATCCATAAAAGTAAAATTATGGTCAGTGTCAGAAATATGTTTACCTAGAAGGATGTTACTCAAAACCAGTAAGGCTTCTTTGGATTTCTTTGTGTTTATAATCTCAAAAGATAATGCAAAGTATATTTTCTTAATTAGAGAAAAAATGAAATTATGCTATAAAACTTAATGTGCATGCACTTCCACCATGTATTACTGAATCTAGGAACCTTGTTCAGCCTTTAATTATGCATTTAAAAGCTATGTTAAATGTTGTAGTTTTAAACCTCAGCACATGAAATTCAGTAAGAGTCTGTATTTAAAATGCCTGTCTCCTTAAGTGTGAACATCATGTTAGTCTGTAATCATAATTTTTTTCCCTTCATGTGGTGAACTTCATCAATGCTGTAAATATGTAGCTATGCATTTCTTTAAAATGTCATCATTTTTTGTGAGCAATAAGCCTTCTTCATCATTCACGGAGTATGATGTTAAAAAGAAAAGAGTTTTGCTGGGAAGTTTTCTATAATTTTTCATCTCAGCATATCAGTTTCACTGAAAGTGGAATTTATTTATCATCTCTGATACAGGGAAGTATTACTCCTTTTCACAAATGGCAAACACAGAAGTGGAGATTTAAAGTTTTGTCTGGTCAAAAACATAATATTATTTTGTTTGCTTAGAGACTGCCTAATTTTCTAAATTCTTCCTATTAGTAACGTATTTCATTTCTTCAGTGATTTCTTCTTGATGACTGTAGCTGCTGGAAGGGCATGGCCATTTAGGAGTGGTTTACAGAGAGGCCCATGTCAGCACATGTGAAAAAGCCCAGTGATTTGTAGCAAGTTGGTGGCAAGGCTAGAAATGAATGCTCCAAGGAAGCAAATTCTTCCCTGATCCAGCAGAGCTCTTCTGCACTATTGAAGTGATATTGATTCACATTTAGAAACTTACTATTTTAGACAAAAATAAAAAAGTTTATGAAAGACACACGTAAGATCCAAACAATTGCAGTCTGCAGCATAAGCATATAAATTTTATCTCAAGAGTTTCTTTTGGAGTGGAGTAGAGAAAGAATCTTTTTTATGCATCCACTCCTGTACGTAAGTAGCAGGGATTTTTAATAAGTTGGGCACATAGCCATATAACTACAAAATAATAAATTTTTATGCATGCCTTTAGCTAGGGGTGGAATTACCAGGCATTTTAGTTTAACTAAAGGGCAGTAATATTCAAATATTAATGAAAGAATAATTCAGAATAGGGAGGCGAACAAAAAGTAGCATGAAATTCAGCATTGACAACTAGATTTCACTAAGGGTAAACTTTCTTTTGTTAAGTCGACTGGATTTTCTTTTTCCTGCATATTAAATCTAGATTTAATTTGGCTGATCTTCAGTCAAACAAGTAGTAATGGTAGTACATGAGAACTTAGTTAAACTGGTCAGGTTTAGACCACTGGTACTTATGCTGCAGCATCCCTTGGTTACAGTGTCTTTATATTGGTTTAAATAGGACACAAATAGAAGAGGTTGGAACATTGGGAGGATGTCCTTCTAGTTCTGCATAATAATGGTGTTATCACTGGGACAACAATAGCCTGAAAACACCACTGATACAGGGCAAAATATTATGTAAAAGAACATGAGTCTTCCTGGACTGAAATAAAAGGTTAAAGTGTTGCAATGCACAGTGCAGGTTTATGTACTTGATGTCTAGAAAAATGTTGCAATAAATTTCTTCTATCAACTGAAGATGGCAGAGAAGAAGAGTGAGTTTGAGAAGTGAGTAAGTGTTGATTGTGAGATAATTATAGATTGTCAATGTGATGTGGCTAAGAAAAAAGAAACTTAAAAAATTAGGCTGTGGTAAGCCTTTTTTTTAAAGCTTTGAGAAATAGTCTCTGCTTCAGGTCAACACTGTTTATTTTGTCCCAGAGTCTTGGAAGGAAAAGAGCCCAACTCCAAACCTAAAATCAGACACTTGGCAATTACACTGAGCATGGTAATCAGGTCGTCCTGGATCAGTATTTCCAGATTCCTTTCCAGGATTTCTTTAGAAGAGATTCACTGTGGATCAGGAGTTTACATAAGCAAATGCCAGACAAATCTGTTTCAGGAATGAAATACAGAAGACTTAGGGTAATTGGCCGTTGAAATAACTTTCATCAGGACTCTGGAGAAAAGGGTAGGTATCTCCACTGAAAGCCTTTGTCCTTCAGCAGCCATAAGACCCAGACTGAGGATGCAGGAGAAAATTTTAAAATTTTCAGTCTACATTTATCACTTCTGAAACAACTATTCCTTGTCTGTTTTGGGAAGAATGCTGTGGATCAGATTCTTCAGACTAGTCGATGCATCCTGCTGACAGATGAATTGAATTACGGGGACAAATTATTTGGATTGTATTAAAAAATGGTCAACAAGATTATAAGAATTGATATAGGACCAGAAATGACAGCTGACTTCAAGTCTTCTCGTGCAGAATAATTTATGCTGGAAGCAGGAAAGATCATAGCATTACAAAATGGCTTGGGTTGGACAAGTCCTTAAAGGTCATCTCATTTCAACCTCCCAGCCATGGCCAGGGACACCTGTCACTGGACCAGGTTGCTCAAAGCCCCCATCCAGCCTGACCTTGAAGACCCTCAGGGATGGGGCATCCCCAGCTTCTCTGGGCAACCTGTTCCAGTGCCTCACCATTCTCACAGTAAAGAATTTCTTCCTAATATCTAATCCAGACATACCCTCTTGCAGTTTGAAGCCATTTCCCCTTGTTCTTTCACTACCTGCTCTTATAAGAAGTCCCTCTCTGTGTCTCTTGTAGCCCCCTTTAAGTAGTGGAAGGTACTGTAAGCTTTCCCCAGAGCCTTCTGTTTTACAGGCTGCATAACCCCACCTCTCTCAGCCCTTCTTCACAGGAGAGGTGCTCCATACCTCTGATCATCTTCATGGCCCTCCTCTGGACTCACTCCAGCAGGTCCATGTCCTTGCTGTGCTGGGACCCTAGAGCTGGATGCAGCACTGCAGGTGGGGTCTCACCAGAGCAGAGCAGAGGGGCAGAATCCCCTCCCTCCCCTGCTGGCCACACTGCTTTGGATGCAGCCCAGGACACAATTGGCTCTCTGGGCTGGGAGTGCCCATGGCTGGGTCATGTCCAGCCTCTCATGCACCAGCACCCCCAAATCCTTCTCAGCAGGGCTGCTCTCAATCCGTTCTCAACCCAGCCTGTATTTCTGCTCATGTCTCAGCTATCACCTGAACTCAGAGCTGTATGCAGCCACCTGAGTGTAGTCAGTCAACTGCCGACCTGCTGGTTTTTCATACTTCCCCTTTCTTGTAGGGAGACTGGCAGGGGGTTTGACAGCATAATTATGTGCTGTGCACTTTTTCACTGGGACATAAGAGGTTTCAAAGCATAATCCACTATTGTTTTCACTTTCCTTCTAGAATGATTTTGAGTTTCTTGGTAGCAGCAGTGAAAAGTTTAAGCCCTCCCAAAAAAGAAATTAATTTAGTTCATGATGTTACAAGGAAATTAAGAGTAATCTCATCCACATTAAAGTTCTCTAACTCTTTCATCCTGAACTTCCAGGGGTTCAATCAAAATTTGACAATAAAACAAATTTAACACTGGTGACTGTGCTAGAGTATGGCAGACTTTTTCTGTAAACTGCTTATATGCTCTCAAATAACTACTTAGAACATTAGAAATATTTGTGATTTTTAAGACAACCGCTCTTATAGTTAGTGGTGGTGTTGTATTTGTCATTCTAAAAAGAGGTGATCATGTTACTCACTATATAGAATAGAAATCTTTATGTTCCCTCTTTTTTTTTCATTTGGAGAAGAACAGACTCTAGAAAATGTCAGCACTGTGTGTCATGGAACTGAAAGAGTCAACTTAAAATATGTAATTTGTCTTCCCACAGAAGATAGCAGTTTTATTTCAAATTTTATACAGTTTGCATTGTCTGTGTGAGTCTTACAGTTACAACTACGTTTGTTGTTCACAAATCATAGTTACATACCTGTTAGATGAGTGTTATAACATTTCTGTCAGATCATATCAACTTCTTGGACACACCATTCTGGTAGTAGCCCATTCTCCATTTATTAGATTTTTAAACTTGCTAACAACCAGATAGACCTGATACAGCCCGAGGGAATGCAAATAGAAGAATTCTTCATCCTGGAACTCCTTGTCCTGGGAGCTGTGATAAGCTAGTAATGCTGCTAAATGTTGTGTTAGGGAAGACTTAGATAACTGGGGTTTCTCAGAGATTGGAGGTCCAAAGGAAAGGTCCTGGCTGATGGCCAGGATGCCAGTGTTTTACCCTGAGTAGAAATATTCAACATGTTACTTGCTTCATGCTCTGCTGGAAATTTCACTTATGAGAGTGAGCTTTTTTATATTTCTGGCCATTATATACGCTTAGCTTAGAAGGAGAGTACAATGGCAGACAGACTGATCTGTGCTTGATTTTCATGTGTTGCTTTTGAATCCTGGATCAGTGAAGAAAGTTTGTAGTCCAAGAAAAGCAAAATATCAGTCCCCGGGCTGGAAACTGCTCATTTTCTGTTGCAGCTTGGCAAAAGAATGACAGTAATAAGAGTTCTCATATAATGTCCTAAGGTCAGTTTTGTTGCATACAGTGTAAATCCCAAATAATTTTATGGGACAGTTTATGCTGTAATTATTTATTGTCTGTGTTGCAGCAGCACCTAGTGGTTCAAATTAAGATCAGAAATGAATTTTCATGGCACATGATCTCTGCTGGGAAAGCTTTCATTGAAAATAGATAGAATGGAAATAGGAGGATATGGGAAGCCAAGGCAGAGAACAGGGAGATGTCTTTTTAGCCACTACAGGAAAGCTGAGGTACAGCCATCTAGAGACCCAAATTTCCATAAAGGGTATAATTTCCCTTTTATGTAGAAACATGCTTTTTCCTAGCATCAGCTCTTGTTAGCTCACTGCCTTTGGAAAATTGTTTTTTTGGGTATGGATATATCTGCTTACTTCTAATCTTGGTTAGAAGTCTATAATTGTAACATTTTGGTCAGATTTGAACAAATACTGCAGCCCAGCCACCTGTTGTGAAATATTATCCATTGAAATTCGGAGCATGGCATTAGGATTGCTCACTGCATCCCAATGCATGATGCTTCTCTCACGTGGCTACTCTAAAGGCTTCACAAGTATCTACTGTACATTAGTATTCCGACTGCACTGACTTCTTGAAAGGGGGTCTGTAAAGAGAGTTTAGTTGAAATTTCCAGGCATATGAAGGACAAGAAGGTCATAAAGAGCAGTCAGCATGGATTCACCAAGGGGAAGTAATGCTTGACCAGTGATAAACTTATGTGATTTAATTGAAAACTGGTAGAACAGCCAGTGATTAGTGGCACGAAGTCTAGTTGGAGGCAAGTAAGTAGAAGTGTATCCCAGGAGGCAATACTGCGTCCAATCCTGTTTAATATCTTCATTAAGGATCTGGAGAATGGAGCAGGGTGTACGCTCAGCAAGTTTGCAAGTAGACACAAAACTGGGAGGAGTGGCTGATACACCAAAGGGTTGTACTTTGTGGTTGCACACAGTGGGGCACACAGGAACATCATGAAATTCAACATGGGGAAGTGCAAAATCCTGCACCTGGGGAGGAGCAACCACAGACAACTGAAAGCAGCTTTGCAGAAAAGACATGAAGGTCCTGGCAGACACCAAGGTGAAATAAACCAGCAGTGCACCCTTGTGACAAAGAAGATGAGTGGTGCCTGGGCTGTACTGGGCAAAGTATTGCCAGCAGGTTGAGGGAGGTCATCCGTCCCTTCTATTCAGCACTGGTGAGGCCACACTTGGGGTGCAGTTTCCACTTCTGGGCTCCCCAGTAGAAAAGAGATGTTGAGAACCTGATGTGGGTCCAGTGGAGAGAGCCCAGCAAAGAGTCACAAAGATGATTACAAATCTTGAGCATCTCTTTAGCGAGGAAAGGCTGAGAGCTGGGACTTTATAGACTGGAGAAGAGATGGTTTAAATTTTATAAATATCTGAAGGAACTGTGCAAAGAAGTCCAAGCCTGACTTCTCTCACGGCTGCCCAGTGATGGGACCAGAGGCAGTGGGCACAAACTGTAACACAGGAGATTCCCTCTGAACATCAGGAAACACTTTTTTACTGTGAGGGAGACTGAGCACTGGCACAGGTTGCCGATGGAGGTTTTGGACTCTTCATCCTTGGAGAGAATCAAAAGGGGTCTGGACATGGTCCTGGGCTGTAGGTGGTCCAGCTTGAGGCAAGGGGGATTGGCCACGTGCCCTCCAGAGGTCTCTTCCAGCCTCAGACATTCTGTGATTCTATCATATAATAAAATCTGTAATTTGTTCAAACAGGAAGTTGATAGGACAACATTTTTAACACTTTGGAAGTCTGAACAGCTTTTAGAGATCTTTGGATCAGAGCTTTGATCTTACTCCTAAATATTTCTTAAAAAAAAAAAAAAACAACTTAGGAAAAAAGTGTTAGCAGACTTTAGTCATGATTTATTAGCAAGTAAGGAGGAAAAATTGAGGACAGAAACAGGGAGTCTATACTTGTGGCACAAACCTGGTATTCATGCAACTCCCTTCTGCTAGTTTTCTGAGAGTTTTGGAGCATTATTTTGCTTTGTGAAAACATTGTGAATGTTACGTCATTCACTATGTAGAATTATATAACAATGTTTGTACAACACTCAACCTATTAAATTTGAAAAAAATAGTTTAGAAAAATAAGATACAAATTTAATTTGGATTTCCAGTCTTACAGCAAGGACTGCATTTTAAGTCCAGCACATTCTCTGATGGATATCCTCAATGAAGGAAACAGAGTGGCCTTTCTGTTGAAATAACCATTTTTGCGTGGTTGAGGTATAAGGAACTACTGTTTCGAGAATGTTGACAGAACCCAAATGATTTAGATTTATTATGGTACTAGGGCTTTATTAAAGGAATTACTTAGGAGCTAAGAAGTGACAGAAGGTAAACTAAAACATGAAGGACAGTATATAAGTATCACTTTCTGCATACGCTTCTCTTGTCAAACTTCCTACTTGCTTGTTAGCTTTTTTCAGACTTAGTTTTGCTTTCTGCTCTGCAGCATCAGTGCATGGCACAATCTAGAAGAATTCGTCTGGTGGTTCTTCCCTTCCAGACATCACTCTTTCAGCTTGTCACCTTCACAGCTTACAGGTCAATTTTGTTGTGAGACCAGTAGTGTATATAGATGTTTAGCTTGACTTGTTAATTTTGTTTTTCCTGACTTCTGTCTATTTGCCTGCCTGTCTTCAGGGTCTGAGCTCCCTGGGGCATGGACCATCCCTTCTTGGATGTCTGGAAAATGCTAGCATATTGTGGCTACTACCATGTACACAAAATATTCTGTGGCAAGCAAAGATTAAGAGGATGAATGAGATGAGTAAGTGGAAGATGTGAACTTCATCAATCCTGTTACACTGTAGAAACATTTTGTATTTTAAGGTCAGGAAGAAGCTCTCATTTTTACTTTCTTACTATAGCTCTCATAACTGTATTCTCTCTTCTGGGATGACTTCTAGACATGGAATACATATCTGAAATAATTTTCCTTTCTTGTTATTTCTTGGAAAATCACTGCCATGTATAATGAAGTAGTTTTTGTGGTAAGAGAGACAGAGATGTATGCAGTAATACATTTATATGTCTTGCTTTTGCAGAAGTTTTTTCAAAATACTGCAAAGGCTTCTTATGTTTTTCAAGTTAGTTCCGTAGTGTAAATCAAAAAGATAAATTATGTCAAAGATTGGAAAGCTTGTGTTAATTTAATAAAAATCAAGTTTGTTTATTGCACTGTTTCATTGAGTACTCAGAAAACTGAATTGCTAGAATTCACAGTGATGTATATGTGCTTGTGAGTAAAGGACTTGCAGTGACAATTGTTTACTGCTATCACTGAAACAAAGAAATGTTTTGAACTTGTGTTGCTCTTGGATTTCCCTTCTCCATAATGCATATTTATTGCTCAATGTTTAGGATTATGCAGTTATGGAGTATCCTACAGCAGGAACTGAAAAAGCTGTATGTTGGAGGAGGGTTGTTTGGTTTGGGGTTTTTTTGTGATGTATTTCTGCATTGAACTTCCATTCTTATATGATCTTTCTCTACCTGTTAAAATTTTTAAGAGTCTTGTATTAAAGTATCATTTTTATATGATTTTTTTTTCTTATAAATCTGAGTTTAGAATTAAAATGTGAAATCATCTGATACATCATTATGGACAAGGTTATGAGAAGCAGGCATGTTTTTTAACACCACCAAACAGTGCACATAAAGTTAGCACATAAAATTGCCATGACTGGAAATAAATCCTATCTCCATTTCATATATGAATTCTGTGAATCAAATGCTGCTTCTCGCTTTTTTTCTCATTTCTGCAGAGAGTTTGTGCCAGTCCTTACAATCACTCTGCTAGGAACAGCATCCATTTTTAATAATAAAGATATATTGCAAATACTGAAATTGGAAACAAATTTGTATTGCAGAGTGTTTCAAATTGGTGTGTTAGAAACATGTGCTTCCTAAACTGTATTTGCAATAAAGCTCGAATACTTAATTCATTTTCTTTGAGCAGTAACCATGTTTTTATTAGTTTGATTTGTAGACTGCTTGTTTTTTACCATTGCTATCTGTTAGCTTTAATAACTGTTACTCTTAAAAAGCTTACCTCTTAATTGCTTATGTGCTAATCTTATTTTTTAGGAAATGAGTATCACTAGTCAAAAGATTTTAGTTAATTAAAGTTTCTTACTTTTCTCTTTTCAAAGACAAATCTTATTTTTTAGTAAATGAGTATCACTAGTCAAAAGATTTTAGTTAATTAAAGTTTCTTCCTTCTCTCTTTTCAAAGACAAAATTGAGGTAGACTTTGTTATAAGCGTATGAATATGCGGACTGAAGGCTATAAATGCAAACATTTTCATTATGAAATGCTGAAAACCAGTGCAACTGAAACAATTGCACATATACTTTCTTTGCATTCCGTTTGTTGTAAAGACATTGATTTCACTGGATTTTGGAGATGATGCTATGTGGGCCAATATTTGGGTCTGATAAATTGCTTTCCTGATTGATTAATTATTGAGGCTTATATGAAAAGATTAAAAACAGTAAGACAGATACTGCATCATTTTAAATTAAATTAGCGTAGTAAGTTTATTAAATATTGTATTGATTTATGGTTTTTTTCTGGCTGTGTTACTACACCAAATGCTGGACATTGGAAATTATACTCAGTGCAATAAACTGTTGAAACTGGAATGTTCTTCTCTAACTACCTTAGTCTGGACTTGTGTACAGGGGGATCTATAAAGTTGGAATATTTAGTATTATGAATATAATATTTATTTAGTATTATATTTTAATATTATGTTATGTATTTAGTATTAGAATATTTAGTATTATGAACATAAATAATATTTAGTATTATTGGAATAGTTAGTACTATGAAGAAAAAACCGAACTTAGAAAGCCCAAAGGGCTCAAACTCCAAGAAGAGGTAAGTATTTGTAATTAACAAACAAACAAAGGAGGATGAAGAGTGGCAGGTTTGAATAATTAAGTGCTTCGGGGCTGTATCACTGGCCGTGTGTGGCAGGATGCCTGCTGGGCTGTTGTGCTGTAGCTAATGCAAACCATCCTGTCTCACGCGGGGGCACAAGCTGTGCCTGGCAGTCACTCTGAAGCAGGCAGCTTTAGTGTCACAGGCAGGATTTTGACTGTTATCTGGGGAGTGGGTCCAAATGTATTCATTCCTTTGCCCTCTTTATGATCTCTCTCAGGCAAGAAAGTACCAGAAGAAGAAGCAATTGACAGTAGGTAGGGGGGGGACAAGGAAAGAATGGAATACCTGAAAGAGGCTTTTTTTTCTTTTTCAAAACGAATGGGCAGGATTGAGTGCCTGCAGTATTTATTGTAGTTTTTGGCTAGCATTACTGCATACCAATAACTTACTTTCTACTACATTCAAGTTTTACAAGATGACTATCAATGCAGTCAGAATTCATTTTTCCTTATGATTTATCCATTATTCTGTTTTACATTTACACTTCACCTTAAATCAAGTTAACTTCTGCTTCTGAACCAATCATGTGTTATTTTAGTCATGCTTAAAGAAAAATTTCGTGGGTTACCATTATTTCAGGCTCCACCTGAATGCTCAAAAGTTGTTCTGTCATTCAGTATTTTTAGTTGACAACAATACCTGCTGCATAGGTGGGAGCAGGCCGAGCAGTCGTGCAGTGGTGTGACTGTAGATGTGTCCGCTGACTGTAACTGGATGAGAGACTGGAAACGTCTACCCCTTTTTTCCTACCAAGTTCTAAGAAATAAAGACTGTAAAATTAGAAGAGAAATGTACTACAGTGGTGCAACATGGTAATTTCTAGAGCATTGGTGAATGTGTGTCTGGGTGAATGCTTAGTCCCTTTCTGAGTAATCATAACATATAATACGAGGTTTTGTGAGTTGTCTTACAGAGTGAAGTAGAGCAGTTACCATTGGCTTTGGTAAGATAATTCATGTAAATTACGATTATAAGTGTTGTCATTCATATACAAGTGAGAAGACCAGCTCTGGTATTATTTTAAGACGAGGAGCTTTAGAAGGGAGAGTTTTTTCTGCAAAAACAGCCTCCGGTGTCAATTTACCCACTTTGTACTTCTTTTTCCTGCCTCTCCTCTATCTCCATCTCTTCTTATTGGAGGGTGTTTTTAGAAACTTGCTTACTGCCGCCTTCTTTCTTTTTACCCCTTTACCGGTTTATAAGATGTGTAAGTATTTGTTATTTTATGGAAATTGTGTTTCAGTGCTTTTCATGACACAGGTTGTAATCATAGTTCTGGTTGCAGATATCACTTCTGTCAGGTTTGAATGCACAGTGTTGGCGTTAACAGCTTAATTTTTGAAGAGCCTGTAAATCCTGAAACCTATCTTAATCTGAGATGTGTCCTTTACTTTTACAATTGTGGTTCTGCTGGGATTTATTTGTCTTTTGTGGTGTGTTCCACTTTTTTTGTAATAAATAAGCAAAGGTGCTAATTTCTCCCTTCCATGCCTATTTTAGGTTTTTTGCTATAGTGGTAGCTGTTTTGGATCTTCTGATGAGCATTATTAAGAAAACTAAATTTGTTTGTAATCACCAATTGTCTCCAATTAGTTGCATAGGATTGAATAAACAATTTGATTTCAGGGTTTAACGTATTTTCCAGATTACTCTCAAAATTTTGTTTACATTTGATATTGAAAGTAGTTGTTTGCAACATGTGACTTTACAAGAAGAGAACAGAGTGTCTGTTGGAATTTTGGCTGAAGTGTTACAGTACTGTCTTGGATTTACCTTTTCATTGTTCATAGTCTAGATGTCTTGACAGAATGTATACTTTTTGAATTGTTGGGTGATGACTTTGGACTTGCATTTAATCAACAGTTGTGTATCACTGTAGGACTCTCTTTTAGCAAAACATAATTTTATTGTAATTTTTTTTTTTTATGGTTTAAAGAACACTTAACTCAATACCTTGTCATTTTAGAGTGATTATACTAAATGCTGTTCCCAACTTTGTTATATTCATCATTTAGAATTTTAATTTTTTTCTCCATAATACAGGAGGGTCCAGCCAATTATATATTAAACTGTATAGCTTACATAAAGATTATATTTGTATAGCATATCTAAAGTTGCATTCATAGCTGTATATAAATTTGTGAGCCCAGAAATTGTAAAGCGAGTGCAGAGTGGGAAAAAAAGATAATGAAAAAGATGACATGGGGGCCATATAGCTCAGCTATTTTTCTTTTTGTTCACTTTTGTATTAATTCTGCACTAGGGGGAGGGAGGGAAATGTTGTAGAGTTCTTTTTGGATCTCGCTAAGAAAGACTGGCCAATGAACAGCATGATACAATAGCCATATTAATAAGGAAGAATAAAAAGAGAAACACAGCAATTAAATCTTGTGTCCCTTCAGAGATTTGGAACCCCTTAATCATGCAGCCTCAGATGGACCCCAGGTGGGTTTTTCCACAGCATGCTGTGCATGTGGATATCTGCCTGTGGATAGATTCCTCTTCCCTCTCACGGTGCCTTTTATCTTGTGTAACAAGCAGTCATTTCTCCTAAGAGCCTGGCATGGCATCTCTGTCGTGTCATCCACCAGTGCCACCTGGGGTGTGCCAGCAGGTTCCCTGACAGCACTTCTCATGCCAACATATGGGCTTCTAAGTACAAGGCCCAATAGGGTGTGCATTGCCAGTTCAAGATCCCTAAAGCCTCAAGCACAGCGTCTTCCACGGAGCTCCCAATACACTGCTTCCTTTAACATGGGCAAGAGGATGATCTCTTCTGAGGGGGAATGAGTGCAGAAAAAAGACCTAGTGATAGCTTCCCAAGTGAAAATCTTGGCGCAGCTAGCCAATTCTAATGCAGTTTGAGATTTTAATTTTGCAGTGGATTAGACGTGTGTTGGTAAGAGGATGAAAAAGCCTCTTTGTTGGCCCTTCAGTGGTAGCTTTCCCTTGCTGCTACTCAGATACAGCTATGAACAGATGCATAAGGCTTCAAGCCTGTCTGCCAGGTATATGCATTATTTCTAACTTTATACAGATTTAAACAAAACTCTGCAACTCAGTCCAAAACAAAGAGTATCAGGTCACTGACTGTGTGATGTGGCTCACCCAATTTATTTTATTTTAGTGTCTGATCCTTAGACCTGTCTGTGAGCATGTAACTTAAGGAGGGTTGTGCTACTTTCATTACATGTACATTTATCCACACAAGCGGTAACTGTAGCCCATCTTATATTTTCTAAGCTGTTTTTGAGAACTTGCACTTCTGAAAGCTCTGGTGAATTTAAAGTCCTACTGTGACTACTACTGCTCTTCAAACAGTACAGAAGCAATATTTCAATCCCTGCAAAATCATTTATTAAAGGCATTTCTGAAGCATAACTATCAAATCCGAGGCACTACTCCGGCATTTTTTTTCTGTTATGCAACTATTTTGGTGCTGTAACAGTTTCAATGTCTCCAGTTTTTTCCTCTTCCTTTACCTCACATTTTCAGAAAACAGCTAATTCATTATGGTAGAGAACAGATTAGAGAAAACCAGCAGCACGCTAAACAGTGCATAGAAGCTGATGATATAAATGCTGACAGCAGAAAAAACTTTTGGGAGCCTGCATCTGGAACAGAGGTGCTATTGGTAGAATTCTACATACAGAACTCATTAAGCGTTCAAGGTTGGAAGTATTCAGATTTCTTATTAGTGATTTCTATTTTGTTATCTCGTGTCATTGTTGATTAGCACAGCACACTTAGGAAAACTGCTGAGTCGTGGCAACCAGTGTGCCTTTTGTGAAATTCATTGCCTTTCAGCTAAATAATAGTATTGCATTAATAATGCCTGGGCAAGTTATATATAAGCCCTTAAGCAAGTTTGCTTTAAAGCATTTTAATAACACAGTGGAGGCTGTGAGGTCAGTCACAGTCATTCTTTTCAGTCTATTCTCTATACAAGTCTTCAAAAAAAAGGCTCTTTTAACAATTTGAAGATGCCAGACAGAATGAGCTCAGCATACCTGGATTCTTCACCTGAAGTTTAGAGATGATGTGTATGGTTGATAACTGCTCCTTTGCCACAGTGGAGTGTGTACAGCAAGGATAAAATCTATTTGCACACACAGGCTTTTCTGTGATGCTTATCCAAGGCTATGAAGCAGAATCCTAGATGAGAGCTGCAGAGATGAACACCTGCATTCTCTGTTTCTGTTGGAAGGTATTCTTTTTTTTGTAATGGAGGGTGGGTACAAGGAACAAAGTAATCTTAAGAAATCCTTAAAACTACATAATGTCTGCAGAAAAAAAAGAAAATGTGGATTAAAAGGGGAAGAATCTAAAGCATGTTACTGAATTGACTTTTGGAAAGTGACTGGGTGTTACAGTAATCAAGATGTTATACAAAGAGAGGGGTTTTTTCAGCTTAGAACTTTACTCACTCATCTTTTCTCCTTCTGTCTAAACGAGTGTTTTAATGATTTCATGCTTCCCAGGGTGTCTTGCTTCACAGCATGCTGCAATCACCTTGCCTTTGGCCCTAGAGGCTGAGGAGCCCTCCAAAAATAAATGGGAAAAGCCAGAAGCTGTCTCCTCGACTTAGCGTTTTCTTTTAGCTCTGCTTAATGGCAGAATTTTGTAGGGTTTGGTCTCTGAATGGTGTCTCTCCAACCAGAGCTTCCTCTGGCAGCTGCTGTCTGCTGCCTGCTGCTTAGGGGCATCAGCTGGGACGCTGTGCACAGCTGTCTCCCACAGAAATGCCTGCCAGTGCCTGCTGTAAGAGCTTTTTAACTACTTGTTCTGTGTAGTATTGGCTTTTCAGCTAACCATAAGCATCAAGAAGTGTTAAGACCATGGTAATTCTGAAACTATGCTGAGGAAGTAAATCTTTTGGGTTTTTTCTTTACAGTTCTGTACTTAAAACAAAAAAAGAAAACAGGCTGGTAGTCATGAAACCCTTAAACCTCTGAAAATGCATAGACGGATAATAAGCAGAGGTGGTTCTTTCCAAGCCACTTTCTTTCCACCCAAGGATGTGCCACTGAAATCACAAGGCTGAGATAAACTTATTTTTTGTTTCTGCAACACAAAGAGAAATGTCTTGTTGCATAAGAAAATAGCTGGATGGGAAAAATATATCACTGTCTTACTTTCAAACTATGAAGCAGGTATCTGATTAGTGTCACTCTAATACTGAATATTCGTGCTGGATATATTTAGGTTTTTATTTGTAGACACACCTGAGTTGCTTTGCCCGTACTTCAGCCTAGGTAGCTGATGTCAGTGTTAATCTGGTAGTTCAGTTCTAGAACTGACCTTGGCAGACCTGTCAGTTCAGCTCAGGCATAGCACCACTTCAGTGGTCTGGCTGGCTTTTGGAGGAGGTCTGGTTTATGTCCATCCAGTTTGAATATGACAAAGTATGTTTGTATAGGTGGTCATATAAAGTCATTAATATTTTTTATTTGATTTGTAATTATCAACAGGGAGCTAGGATAACCATTTATGCACTGCTTTTGTGTCATTAGATGTGAATATTTTAATAATTAAACTTCTTCAGAATCATAAGGGAAAATCCTTCTTCTCAATGGGTATGTAACACATTGTAGATTGTCAATGATTTCAGAAGACATCTTTCAGAAAGTTAAGTAGGCTTCACAACCATCTTCTGCACTACACAGAGCTTTGATTGGATTTTTCCCAGATTTTAGGTTAGTTTTATTAAATACTGATCATGGATTAGGATTAGTGATTTTGGACTTGTGTGCCAGAAGCAGTTTTCCATTTAGTCACCTAAGAACATTTGTTTCTTAGATCTCTTTTGGCAACAGCCATTTTGTCTTGCTTGTTTCTGTTCCCTTTTTTTTTATTTTTTTTTTTTTTTTTAAGGAAAAAAATAGTAAGACCTTTTAGTAGACATGTGAAGATTTGTATAATCCTCACCCAAAGTTAAAGTGGAAACACAGAAAATACTGTCCTTGGTATATGGAACTTACTGGCTGAATGGCTGGGTGCAGAGAATAGTGATCAGTGGCCCAAAGTCTAATTGGAGGCTGGTGACCTAGTGGTGTACCCCAGGGGTCAATACTAGCTCCAGCCCTCTTTAACATCTTCATTAATAATCTGGATGTTGGCAGCAGGTGTGCAGATGACACAAAATTGGGATGAGTGGTTGATATGTTAGAGAGTCATACTTGCAGAAGGACTGTAAAAGGCTGGAGAAATAAGCCAGCCAACTTGTCTCTGAAGCCAAGATGTACTGGTTTTGGTAAGAATTTTCATCATTCTACTACAACTCTTAAAATACTTCATGCTTCCATTTGACAGCTATAAAGAAAGAAGTTATTCTTAAGGTTATGCTAATAACTAACGCAAAATAACAACAATGATTGTTGCCTTTCCTTGGGAAAAGTAAATTTGAATTAGTGGGGTTTTAAGTTAAATCCATTGATATATGCTATACTCTAAGGCATGGAGGCATCTCGTATTTGGGAAGAAGAGGAAGTGCTGCCTTTTTCTGTTGGAAATGTAAGATGAGATTATTGAGATACAGGGGGTTTTGCACATTTAATTGATATTCATAGGTTTTACAAATTTTAGAGGACTATAATTACAGATTTGATAGTGGGATAAAAATTTAGTATTCTTTTAAAAAGGTTGTATACACTGTTTTGGCTTTAGCAAATTCTTTAGAAGTTTGTAATACAAATATTTGTATAGAAATGTTTTAAAGCAAAAAAGCCACATTTTGGACCCAATTTTTAGCTTCCCTGATATTTCTGACATCATAGAAAAAGTATATGAAGTTTTGCAAAGTAATGAGATTTTTCTAAATGGTTGCATATGAATGTTTGTGTGTACAGAGGAGGAGCAAAATAGCCAACACTGCTCTGCAAGTCATTAAAATACCTAAATCTGTAATTCATGTCTTCTCTGTTGTAGATTTGTAGTATCTTCAGCTTGTCGAAAAGTGTGCACTAGAATAAGAAAAGCAATTTCTCCAGTTATACCTTGTTCCAGCCTCCCTGCTCTGACTCCCTACATTGTTCTTGATTTTTAAGTCTGCTCTTCTGTAGCCATCTGTTCACTTCCTAAAATAGCACTGCTTGTGTCTCAATTTAGAACTTTTCTCGTTATCCATAATACATTTTAACTTCCCTTTGAATGATACACATTTTGATACTGAGTTTTTTAATGCATTGCTGAATATGTATATGTTAAGAAGTTGAATAGCAACTTTGACATTCATAATTGCACTAACATGTTTTGGGTTGTCGAACATTAGAAATAATTCTTGGTTTTCAGGGTTTTCTGTTTGTGTAATTGTTTTGCATTGTTCTAAGTCAAACACTAAATTATAAATACACGAGCAAGCTGAAAAATGGTAGCACGAAGTCACACAGTAATTCCAGACTGATCCTATGTTTGCAGTGATTCAAGACTATGTGCGTGTTGCATGATTGACTGCTGCTGGACTGGGGATGGACTCGAATAGATGAGAGCCCTATCTTTGTAAGGGCACTAATTTGCCTTTCCTCTCTCCAACCATTGATTTCCCATGCTTTCTATCATACTATCTTTCATGTCTCTAATTTTCTATAATGATTCCCAAGCTTTGACAGCTCTAATTTTGTAAAATTCACTTGAAGTTGGTCATGAGGTTAAAAAAACAGTATTAGGAAGGAAACGCAAGAAGGGGAAAAGGGAATTTGGCACAGAGAAATGGATGGACAGTATTTAAGTAATTTTTTTTTGGCAAAAGCAGGCATTATTACTGAAGAACTAAAAAAATATGTTCAGGATGTATGTCTGGAAGTTTTTTTCTGTCATAGCAATGCTGAAAGCCTTATTCACTGTTGTAAATTATAAATGTTGACACTTTTAAAAGTTTAGTTGCTTACCTGCTCCATATTGATGGAACAGTTCTTTGGAGGAGCAAAATGGCCTTTCTCAATGAACTGGTGAAGTTGCAAATGTGGGCTTTGGTTCTTTAATAGTGATTATGTTGATAGTTTTCACTAAGACATTTACTTCTTTTTTTTCAGGTACTTAGGAACATTTTCAATATCTGTTATGATTTCTTATTATGCTTGTGGAAAGACACAGAAGTCATTAGTGGAATTAATGAAAACTGCATGGCAAACATGGATGTCATGCATACCTATAAATTTTAAGACCTTTTAAAATTTCTTTTAATGACTACTGATTTTAAGAAGAATTGCAGAATAAACTAGGAAATTGTGCAATCCATTCGGTCTCCCATTCACTCAATAGCCCATTTAAGAGGGAATTTAATAATATTGCAGATCTCAGAATACACTAAAAAAAAAGAAAAAACATTTGGTAGAGAAGTGTTTTCTTTCCCAGTTAAATTACCCTGATGTCCATTTCTATTTTTATAATCTTCAAATAGCTGGTTTAGAATATAACAGCTCAAAGGTTTCAGTAAGGACAAAAGTAATTATATAATGATAGAAAATGACACCGAACTTTTCAATGGCATATACCATTTGTATCTGTTTTTGCTGGCCATTTGTGAACCATGAGGATAACTGATGGTGCAGTAAAAAATAATGATAATCCTATCATTCTAGTCATCCTTCCCCTCATTGTTGATCAAGTAAGAACTCAGAGGAAATAAGGAAAACCGGTATACATTTACGACTTGGAGTTTCAGAACGCCCACAAGAACATTATTCTTGATAGGCCTGTAACATTGGCAAGAAATGAGCCCAGACAATGGATCATAACCTGTTTAGCCTTCCTAACTGAGACAGCCACACACACACAGCCTGAGACTGGATCTGAGCCTGTAATGCCAAGTGCTGTAGTATGCCAGCAGGCAGAGGCACCAAATGCAGGGAGTCAGGCAAGAGGGGTCTGTGATTGCCCGGGAATACTGTTCCTGTGGGCTCTGTCAGCAGGAACATCTCAGTATTGTTCTGCTGCTCTGCTTGTGTCATTTCCACACTGCTGCCTTGGCTGGGTGCATAGGGCAGAAACTAGTGAGGGACAGCCCTTGGCAGGGTGCTCCACGTTGCCACGTTACAAATGTGGCAACTGCTGGGTTTCTTTTGAGCTGCAAGAAATTTACATGGAGTATTCATATGGGGTGTCATTCTCCTACAAATGCCAGCATGGTTTGGTATGGTCCTGACAGCTGATTGATTGATTTGATTCATTGCCTGGGTAAGCAAACATATGAGACATGACAGGCTGTATAGACTTTAAAGTCTTCTCCCATTTTGTTGCTGGCTGTAGGCTTAGAGTTAAATATAGTTAAAGATTTGGAATCAGCAAAGAGAGGGAACTAAAACTTAAGAATAAGGAGTCAAATATCAGTGTGACAAGATTATTTCCAGAATTTATAAATTTTTTCCTGTTCAGGAGAAGAGAAAGGTGATGTATTTATTCACATCAAACAAACAGGGACAGGAGTAAAATGAAAACATTTGTATGTTGCAAAGGTGTTTAGGAATAGAAGTGACTGTGAGTCCCTAAAAGATGAAGTAAATAAAGTAAATCAGCAACAAGATTATGTCAAAAGTCATGTTTAGGTAGCTAAGACAAACAGGAGAAATAATCTAGGCTACCTAGTGCATCAGTAATTCTGCTGTCATTTTAACTAATAAGGAATGCAATTTTGAGCATGGCTAAAATACCGTAGCTCAAAAAAGAATCCAGTACAAACAGAATGATAGGAGCAAATGTGCTTAAACACTTGGAGGAATGTTCACAGGTGGAAACATTGGGCTACAATTCTCAGGGCTCACATCAGATGAGGGTTGCATAGGACCAGAAGGCACTTCTCTTACTGCCTTAGACCTGCTATTAAAGTAAGCAAATTTTAAACTAAAAAATATTTTATATGCAACTCATGATTTGCCACATAGAATTGTTGTTTAAAATATCTGATTGTAAAAGCATAGCAAGATTCCAGAAAGGGAATAAACAGCAAATTTCAGCCTCTAATCAGGACCTGAAATCATGGACCGGCAGTCAAGACTTTGTAGTCTTGAATGTTGCAAGTCCGTACGTGAGCATAAACAAAGGTACACAAATGCAAAGCTTACTCCTGGTATAATTTCTTAGCTTGTTTTTAGTCTCCCTATTTTTATTTTCTGTATTTCAGGTTTGGTGGAGCAAATGTTTCAAGTGGTATATGGAGCATGACTTGTAGTACTCTGGAATCATTTGAGATTGTAATTTTAATAATTAGTTGAATGAGTGACTGATGAAAACACTTAGCATTTAAACTGATTTTCAGGTTTTTCACAGCTCACTGAGATAATTGGCTCAGTTCCAAGTATGTACAGCTTTTCCAGGATCCTCCCAGCTGGGAGAAATGACAAGAGGCTTTGGTTCCCCTTTTCAAAATTTATTCATAAGCATTAGGAACAGACATGTGGAAACAAATGAACCCTGAGATGAAGGATTGATGATGTCAGTTCTTTGACCCAGTTCACTGAAAAGTGGTCAGCTCCAGAGATGTTAAAATAGGCACAGTTTATAAGCATAATGTTAAAATAAACAAAACATTGGAAAAAAGTTTAACTCAAAGAAAAGGAAAGGTTTTAGAGATTGGGAGTAAGGGATAAATACATGTTTCTTTTAGAGTGGTTTCATGAACTACAGGCTTTCTGGTGAGATATTCTCTCCTCCCATGACAACTGAATGGAACTTGTCCCACTGAGATCTTCACCACCGCTACCAAGAGAGACAGCAGTGAACAAAATGTAAACAATATTGAAAATCCTGGTTTTTAGAATCTGCACTTTCCTTTGTAGGATTTGATATCAGCAGTTTTTCGTGGATGGCAGCTCAGTGTTCTGGAAAGACCTGTGGTACATTTCCAGATCATTGTGTAGAAACAGTTTCCTACTGCTTGTGATAATTGCAGAGCCCTGGGAAGCCAGCAAAAATCTGAAACAGCATGACTAGTTCAGCTTTGTGTGAATGTGACTATTTCTTCCAGGAGCTTAAAGTTTCTTTAGATGCCATTACTCCACTGCAAATCTGAGCTAATAAACCCTGTCATGGCTGAGTTGGCACCATGTAAAGTTAGCTTAGGTGTATCTGTCTTGGTATTTCCTGACCTAAGCTTATATAGTGGCATTAGAGTGTATAGAGTCAGTGAATGCTGATCAGGATTTAATGTATGTGCCTCAGTGCTAGTCCTGCTGTATCCAAGCTGTTTGAGTTGGTGCTAATGTGATGTCTCTGCCTTATGGTCTAGATTTAGTCAGGCTCTTCAGTTGAAACCAAGCTTTTGCCAATCAAATGCTGCATCTGGGCAAGTAAGACCTACCAGAAATGGTGTGAGATAGCCTGGGTTGAACCCAGTGAAGAGAACAGGCTGTGTCGATTGATGTGTTGTGCATGCTCAGTAATAACTGTCTGCAGGGATTTTTCCCTCCATTATTTGAGGTATTATTTTACTTTTGTAATGGAAAGTTGATTGTAAAAGAAAACAATTTCGTGGTAGTTGCTTTTTAAACAAGCAGTAGGATTTATCATAATGCACTTTGGTGTTTTGACCACTTCTGCTATTGGCTGTTTTTTGCTTTTTTTTTTTCTAGGTAGAGTTGAAAATCACTCCTTAAAGTGTTTCTATTTTGAAACAGTCTGTTTTGTACTACCACTAGTTTTAAGGAGGCTTAAGAGTACTAGTACAAAAAGATATCTTAAGAAGTACTTATGTTTTGGACAAAGAGGAACTGTCCTATTTTTAAGGATTATTGCAAGCACTTTTTATAATACTGGTTTTTTCCACTTTCATGAAGAATCTTCCTATAAACTATCAAGAATTCACATTTAATGAATTGAAAATTGTAACCATATGGATATAATTTACTTCATAATGAGATTTAGGAAAAAGTAGAGTAAAACAGTTACATTGTCATCTAAACTATATTTATTTATACTAACTATATTAGTAGTTTTAGAAAATTATTTTTACTCATATTCTCATTTTACATTATTAAATTATACTGTTATATTTAAATATTTATTCTTCTAATTGTGAAAGCCAATAGTTTAAAGATCTCTTTGCATGAATTGACATCTTTATTTCCAATAAATAAATAGCTACAATTGAATTTTAATGCCAACATCTTTTCATCATCTCTGCTAACAGTATAAAATTATGCCTTTTATACCTCAGTATGGTGTTTGTAGGGCCTCAGTTCAGAGCTTTGCATATAGAGCTGTGCTAAATAAATGGTTATCATGTAATTATGAACAGGAGACTCTTCTGTCCCAGGTGATTCATTCAGCAAGCAAACCAAAGGGGACAGGTTCACCAGACTAGGCCCCGGTGCTAATTTTGTCTAAAAAATAAAAAAGATGATGTCTTTTTCTTCAAGTCCTTGCCTGTAGTGGAGTTGTTTGTCTACAATACATGTTTATGTTCTGGTTTATGTGCTAAGTGGCATTATTTTGCTATGATTACACCTTCAGGCTTTGAAATCTAATAGCTGCATATGATTTAACACCATTCAGTCTGGAGTTGCACTTGATTGTCACTGGGATTTCTGCAGTTTTATGAGCTCACTAATACATTTAGTGTTCTGCTTTCTCCTAATTTCCATTGATCTTGGCTTGTGTCACTCCCTTGGTCCAGCACTGTTGATGACCTTTAGCTGCTTTTACTTGAACTCAGAAGGTGAACCCAAAATCCTCAGTAAGACAGCTGGCTTTGTGATCTGATCCTGGATCTCCGCCAGCTCCATACCTTGTGTAAGTGTTTCCCTTTGTGCCTTGCTGTAATCTTCTTTGGAAGTCCTGTAGTGCATAGCTGTATGTCTGGATTCAGGGAAAGCATCTGCTCAAGCCATAGAAACCATGACTAGGGGAATCATAGAATCATAGAATGGTTTGAGTTGGAAGGGACCTTAAAGATCATCTCATTCCAACATCTCTGCCATGGCCAGGGACACCCTCCACTAGACCAGGCTGCTCAGAACCCCATCCAACCTGGCCTTGAACACTTCCAGGGATGGGCCATCCACAACTTCCCTGGGCAACCTGTTCCAGTGTCTCACCACCCTCACAGTAAAGAATTTATTTCTTTTGATCCCATCTAAACCTACTCTCAGTTTAAAGCCATCACTCCTTGGCCTATCACTAAATGCCCTTGTAAAAAGTCCCTCTCCAGCTCTCTTGTAGCCCTCTTTAGGTACTAGAAGGTTCTATAAGGTTTCCCTCTCAGAACCTTCTGTTGTTCAGGCTGAACACCCCAGCTCTCTCAGCCTGTCTTCACAGGAGAGGTGCTCCAGCCCTCTAATCTACTTGGTGGCCTTCCCCTGGACTCATTCCAACAGATCTAGCTCCTTGCTGTGCTGGGACCCCAGAGCTGGATGCAGCACTGCAGGTGGGGTCTCACCAGAGCAGAGCAGAGGGGCAAAACCCCCTCCCTCGCCCTACTAGCCATGCTGCTTTGGATGCAGCCCAGGATACAATTGGCTTCCTGGGCTGGGAGTGCACACTGCCAGCTGTGTGTGACATGGACATCACACAATATGTGTCTTACAAAGTACAAAGTACCTTCTACTTTTCCCTGCCCTTTTTAACTATGTGTTTTTGAGGTGGTTTCTTTTAACAGTGTTTGGCAGGCTATGTTGAACAGTGCAGAAAATACCTGTTTCCTTAAGGATGATGAGTTACCTAATTTCTGGGGCTGTATGAGACATGAGCAGAAGGAAGACAGGACACTGAGGCCCTGGGGGCTATGGGTTGGTCCTGGAGGATTATCTACCTATCAGCAGGTCTGTATGCATTTAGCTGTGCAGCAGCGCAGCAGTGCAAAGAGGGGTGTTGTTCCAAGCCACAATGTGAAGTTTCTTAAATCCTGTCATTATTGAATGATGCAAGCCTGTGGTCACAGGTTCCTAATAATGGAGTGGTCTCTGGAGTGGTTTGCATAAGAAATGCAGTGTTTATAGATAGAATATATCATTAGGAAAATGGAGCATAGTTTTTCATGCGATTCTTGTGGTTCTTGATCAAACTGGCAGATAATATGCTAAATGTGTTAGCATCTTGCACAGGCATACTTTATCATATTTAAAAGTGCATCTAGCTGAGGTTGATTGTAGACTTGATTAGTGTACACTGCAACCAAGGATCTATTTAAGATGTTAAAATGGGCCTATATAAGATGCTGTAAATTGTTTCAAGTGTTGTTAGCTAAGAAGCGAAACACATTCTTTTCCTGAACTAAGTAACATACAAGAAAACTAAGTTTAGAAATAAAAAATTTATCTTTTTCGAGATATTGAAAAAACTCTCAGACATCCTCTAAAGAAATCAGAAAAGTTGAAAATCAAGACCTCCTTGTAAAGACTGCCCTTTAGAGGACTGGTTCTCGAAATCTGCTCTAAGTACAGCTGTTCTAACCTGTGATAGAACTAAAAATTTCAGAGAAGTCTAAAATGAGATACTACTCTTCAAAGGTACTTAGCTTTTAGTTGTTATTGTTGTTGTTTTAAGTCTTCTCTTCCCCTCTCTTGGATGTGCTTGTCTTCTATACTTTTCCTTCCCATCCTGGAATTTTTTATGGTTTTATAGTGAAAGGAGGAACAACACGAACCACTTACTGGAAATACACATTGGGGAAAAAAACCCACGCAAAACACAAACTAATTTATCTCCAATAACAGGAGCCCGAAGAAAAAAAATCCATCAAGTGCTTAGTATTCGTAGCTTCAAGGAACTTAATTTTTTTATTGGGTACAAACAATTAGCAGCATTGCTAATGCTGCATCTCCAAAGAGTTGAATGTCTTCAATAGCTTGATGTGCTTCTTCTAAAGTTCACCTGATCACACTGTGATCACACAGTGATCACACTGACAGTGAGATGGAGTTGAAACGCGAGCTTGTTAAAAGATTAAAACCCAGTGCAGAATTTGTAGCCTAAGGCCACACAAATATTGTAAAATTTAAGTGATAAATCATTTGAGAGAGGCATAACCCACTAGACTAATGGATACACACAAAAAAAAGGCTCATTTAATTGCTGTTAGAAAATGGGAGGAACCCTGGGGGGATTTAGAAGTTCATAGCCTTCAGAGAAACTCTAACATAAATTTTACAGCATTAGCTACTGTGGTACAGAATGCTTCAAGTCTTCAAGAACAATTTCTGTGTCATTTAATCTGTCCTTAAATCTGTTGAGAATGAGTCTGTGTGCTTTCCTTGCCCTCACTGTTCTTATAGAAGGATTATTTTTGAGGGCTCACCTCTCTAACTCTTTGAAAATGTCTGCTCTGTTTCTTAGAATTTCCTCACAGTTATTTTTCTTCTGCAACACTATTCTTTGTCTTTTCTCCCTCTGATATTTGTTTTGCTATTGTGTTTACATAAACATGCCAGCAGCTACCATCTAATGCTTTTTTTTGCTAAGCTAATAAAGTTCTTTTCACTTCCCCTGTGAATGTCTTCATTTTCTTTATCATTACAACAGCTCTCCTTTACATCTGGTTTAGAAGTGACATTACTGCTTCTCTGTTTCGTAGAAAAAGAAAAATCATAGATTCATATGTCTAACTTCTATTTCTGGTTTATGATCACCCTGTTTTTCAGTAGGTCACCTGAACCTTTCCCTTCTGTTGTTCCAGTAGCTTAGCTCCTTTTTAATAATAGTACTTCTTTGTCAGTCTTTGAGGATACCATTCTGGCACTTCATAACACTTTTTGTGACGGGAAAGAGAGAGAAGATTTGGTCTGCTCTGACATCCAGTAAAGCCCAGGTTGAAAAGCTTGCTATGGGATGTTCATAAAGGTGGATGTTAAATTTTACTATCTTGAAAAAGTACGCTTAGACTTCCTCTGTGCTTTTGTCTCAAAACATTCCTCAGATGTGCAGGGCAGATATATGCAGGGAGTCAAACTAATCACTGCAGTCTTGTCTTCAAATCCTATGAAGTTGATAGCTTGTCTTCTGTGTTAACCTTTACATTGTCAGAGAAAATAGGAACAAATACATTGCACTGGTGTTTTCTGATGTGGTAAAGAAACAGAAGGCAGCTCTTGCTGGGTGGATGAGAAAGAGGCTACTTATGGGATGTTGGTGAATCAAAATAACTGGAATAAAATAAGTGTGTTCTTGCTCTTGTCTGCTAAGAACTTATACTCGGGAGTTAATTAGAATATATGAATTGAAACTACAATTAGTCTTGATACTATGACTAGCTCTGAGTACCCAGTGAAAATAAATTTTATTAAGTAAATTGAAGTTACCGGTTTATTCTTTTATTTCAGATAGGTTCATCTCAACAGTGTGTGTTCCTTGTAAGGCTGTATCTGATAGTTTGCAGAAGCAGCCTTTGGGTTTGTATGAGATTTTTAATATTGCATCTTACAATAAAAATTCTCACTGGTGGATACATTCCATAACATCTTCTAAATTGTGGCGCCTCAGCCTTTATATTTCCAATGACATACTTTTCAAAGATAAGAGGAAAATGAGCTCAAACAGTGATGTGATCAGGACCTTCTCAGCTACTTTCACTTTTCCAAAGCTGTTGCTGGTCATGATGCTTTCTTTGGCAGTAGAAAATAAATAATTACATAAATTGAAAGGTTACAACAGTGACTTAGAAAGGCCCTGCTTATTTTTGGATGCAATTTGTTGTTCTCATGGGTAAAAAAAAAAAAAAATTGAATCTGGACTTATATGAAAAGCATTAGCCATCTCTGATACTGTGTGTCCTGTACATCTTATTTTGACCAGCACAATATTCTGAATTTGTTAAAATATAATCAATATAAAAGAGACACTTTTTTTCTTCATGTAGCTACTTTCGCTCTTTTAATACTCTTTTTAATTAAGGTGTTGTGTTGCCATTTTTTCCACAGATCTCAGGCTAGATAGAATATGTAAACCTGTGGAGTGGATGGCATGTTTCCTGTTGCCTGACCCTGCTCACATCCAGGCAAATTTTTGAGTGCTCTTTATTTGTGTGCTGTAAATGCCACCATGCTCTAACTTAATTTTAAAAATTGTTACTACTGTGGCATGTTTAGGCAGATATTGCATAACCTATTAAGAGCTATGTCAAGATGTTGCAACTATTTTTATTGTTAAATGGTTGTGGGTTAAAACTAAAAGTGTTGCCGTTTTATGATTTCATTCTCTTACGTCCATTTTTAGCAAATGAAGTTTAAAAGGGAAATGAAAAGGGAAGGAAACTTGAAAGGTGATGTGCATCGATGTCTTGAAATTTTGAAAAGGTATTTAGATTATCTGCCATGGGAGAGTAATGTTTGTATGACCAAAAGGCAATGCCATCCTTCAGTCTGTCCATTTGTTTGTCAGGTTCCCGCTCTTAAATGTGTTTAACCTGTGTATGAAAAATGTGATAATAGGGTAATAGAAAAGTAAACACAGTGTAGCAAAAAGAAAATTCTAAAATTATCTCTAAATTAAGTGTACATTAGCAGCCAGGCAAAGAGGATTATTACCCCCACTGAGGAGAGGGCAGGTTGTTGTTGACTGGTGTTTTCACATGCATGGTTTTGTATTAGCTTTGCTCTCTTTCTTGTGTGGATACTAAAGGGAATCTGGATTTATATGGTGATAGGAAATGGCATTTAGATCACGAGTTCTTAGGAAACCAGCCTGCCTTACTTCTGCTACTCACAGACAACATATTTTCTTGGCAGTTATAAGCATTTGCAGTTTGCATGCAGACTCGTAGTTCTTTTTATTCTGCAAATACGTCAGAGGTTTGTGTGCAGATATGCAAATAGTATAAGTGGTATAAGTGGTGTTCTTAAAATTAATTTGCTGTCTTCTTTGATAGATCTGGAGAAGGTGCTACAAAATTTCTGTAATGTGCCATCTGTTTTATGTATGTTTTGTGGTTGACATGCACTCACTTGAAAAATGTGACAGTAGCAGAGAAAAAAAGGCAGCATTATTTATCTCTGGTGTAACTGTCCATGGAAGCCATAAAATACCTTAAAATCATTTTAATATTAAGAGAATCAATCTTCTGATGCTTTCTCCTTCGCCTTCTGTAAAGTATGCCTTATAGGCTATATATAGGACATGTATAGGACAGGAATTCTGTGTTTTCAGGAGAACAGACTTTTAAAGAGAGATGTCTTGAGGTCTGAGAAAAAATTCTGTTACCTTATATCCTGAACCCTAAGACCCTAGGCTTCCCTAGCAGAGGTCATTATTTCTTGAAGTCAGCGGTATGTATAATAGGTAAAGAAGGTGCTTGCTGCCTTGTGTATAAGCTTGGGCCCATAAAAGCAAAATACTTGGATCCTGAAATGCTTGCATGCACTACATGGAACAGAACTACCTGAATCTGGAATGAGACTTGTGCATAATGCTTGTTGCAAGCAAAATCAGACTGGAATACAACAGTGTGCTAGACCAGTACTTTTCAGAACATCCCAAGTCTACTAAATATTTTTTTGTATTTGTTAGCTGCTGAATGAACCTGTTATAAAACCTAAATACATAAATGATCCTGTGAAAAGGGGGGTAAGGTAAAGTCTTGTCAAAAATACTATGGGTAGATGAAGAGGTCCTAAGAAAAAGAACTGAACTTAGGAGATGTTATCACTAAAAGACAAAAATGTAAGAAGTTGGTACCTTATACTTCAGTGCATACTGCATGTAGTAGTCCATGTATTTTCAAACTAATAGTGCATCAGTGACTGCCTTCATGAGTGTAGCATTTTTGTTGGCAAGATGATTTTTATAAACAGGTAGTCACAACTAATCTAAAAGCAGTTCTGAATTCTGGGAACCAAGAGGAAAATCTGGCAGGTAAAAGTAGCTTCCTGGAATCGCATATTTAGATATGGGGGAGGTAAACTTAACTGTTAGTTTTCTTTACTCAACTGTAGATACTCGTTCAGTTTTTGAGGGCGGTTATTGCATTTTTTCTAAATCATATAAATATGAAAATCACTGTTATCAGCTGTATATTTGGAAGTGATTTGATCTAAAGAGGGCTCTTTACTGGGAGTACTCTCTGTGTGGGGTAAGAGATTAAATGACATTTTTAAAGAGCTACATGGTTTTCAAATTGTAGGACATATAAAAAATAAAAGTAAGAAAAGGATACATTTCACAACAGATTTCAACCTGCCTCTACTTGAAGAAAATTTTAGTTTGTCTTCATAGTTAAAGAACTTCTCATTTTGGAAATCAACAGGCAAATAATCTGTTTCTCTTCAGTACGGTCTCATTTAAAACTCTGCTAAAGAAAGCAAAGGAAAAAAATCACATGGACAAATTTAGAAGTTCACAAATGCCAAGTGGGAAGGCTTCACAACTGTTGTAAATTGGATGTTTGCACATTAGAGTGTGAATGCTGATTTTAACCTTTCCATCAGGAATTTTGTATGCTGTGTAATTGACAGGTGAGAACTATATTCCCTTAGTAGCTTCCCACCTCTGTTACTTACTAGGCAGAAGACTAGACAGGGGTCAGAAACAGAACATCAGTAATAGAAACCGGGAGCTGGAAGTAGGATGAATGTTGGGAAAATTGGCGCTATTGCTAAATCCTGTTTGCTTTCATACATGTAACAGCTCACTTGGAAGTCAAACTGTTCAGTGCATGTTTAGGGATTTCGCCTTACTGTGATGTTTTTCAGACTATGTGTTTTGTTCAGTTGATGCCTGCGATATTTGTGCCAATATTTGATGTATTAAGAACATTTCTGGCACCTTACAGATTGTCATTGTATGTGCAATACTCCATGGAGCGGGAGCTATTTTTGTTGTCATTTGCCATGTCTCTAAAGGAAGTACCTGTGAGGGGTGTAATGCAGATCAGAGGCTCAGCCACTTGATGTATATGTAGAAGAACAGCTAACAGTTCTGTATCTCTCCAGAAACCATCCACTCAACAATGCTTAAAATACTAGCTTTTACAAAGTTTTGGAGGATTAAAAAATAAAAATTTAATTTTGAAGCAAGACAATAAAATCCTGTATGGGGACTGTGTTCATATAGATGTTTTATGCGAAAGTATCCCTTGGTTGTGCTTCAAAAGTTAGGCATGACCTAACTGTGTCTGTAGTACAATTTGTGGCTGTGATGCAAAGTTTTCTTTTATGTTTTCTTCCCTCAAACCTTAAAGCACCATTGATCACCCTGATATTTCTGTCATACCATCACAGTTTCACTCTCCTGTTTAAAATAAATAGCTTGCATTTCATTCAGGGTATATGGGGTTTTTTAAATATGTGCAGTGTTGATTTATAATTTTCTAAGCTGTGAGAAATAGAGTACCTGCTCTGCTTGATTGCTTCCACCTTGCATTTATTGCTGAACATTTGTTTTATTTATTTATGGTGAGAGTTTGCAAGGATGCGAAGAGGCATGACTGTGCTTGTATGCAGACCAAGTGCTTATTCCAGCCTGTTCCACTGAATCATTTCCGCTCACTGGAAACTCTCCTGTTGCTATGCATGCTAGTCATTTCATTGACAGTCATAGTCAAATGTTAGTATTAACTAAACTATTGGAATTCTTGACTGTTAAAACCAGGTTTGGAATTTTTTACATTTATCTGAAGCATCTGTGTTTTCTAAATCTGGCTAGTACCCTAAGAAGAGACTTGCTTACCAGTTTGCATTGTTCTAACTCTACAATCAAAGAAGAAAACCAGGGAGATCAGGTTGATACATTTTTCAAAGTTTGTAGATATTTGATGTTGAGTTAGTCTTTTTAGCGAATGCTTTTATTGCCAAGGTCTGCTAAGTAGAAGGAAGGTTTGCAGTTTTAAAATTCATTAATAAAAACAGTATTATAATATTGGATTTTTTTTGAGACAAGTGAAACAAAGGCTGTCTCTGGCAAATCTAGGCATTGATTTTAAACATTTATTGGAAAACATTTTGTGTTTTAAACATCATGAGTTACAGATAAATAAAGGCCAGTTTTACTGATAAGATAATTTTATGTTGTCATTTTTCATTTCCCCTTTAAAAAAGTTTTGAGATAATGACACTAGTTTCCTTGATTATCACTGTGGTTGCTTTCCATGAGGAGATTGGAGGAGACACTAGAAGAAATGCAGCATGTTTAGATTAAATATTTAATGCTTAAAAAATGTTTGATTTGTCAGTAGTGAAAAAACAGTGTCGAGCGTAATTTTTACTCATGATGTATTGTGTTAGCATAGGAGATATGTTGATACATTGGTAGTGTAGGATTTATGACAAAACTGTAGGTAAAATGTTCTGTTTGCTGTTTTGTTGCCAAACTTTACAAGAAACAAATATAAACTATCAAATATCAGTGTAGGTGGGAATTTTTTCTCCCATAAAATCTAGCGTGCAGATTGTTTGTGAGTCCGCTGATCTTGGAATTACTCCTTTAACTCAGGAGTTAAGACATCCACTCAAAGGTTCAGTGTAATAGATGGGGATGGAAATGAAAAATTCCTGAAGGCTCAAGCTGCTCAGTGAGAGCTTCCCTGGCAATGGGGGCAGCGCTTGTGAACTCAGTGTAGGTAACTTTCAGTTTGTTCTAGAGACAATTATTAAGTTGTCATGGGAGGAACAAGCTGAGAGTCTGGGCTTAGTTAGCACAAGTGGTTGTTGTTTAAACTGAAGATCTGAGACAAGTACCTCAAAGACAAGAGACCCCTAGTGAAAGACTGATGGCTTTCAGGGTTTGTGTGTGGCGAGAGATTGGTATGTACTGTTTTCAGAGACTGGGGGTAAGAGAAGCCTAGGATATCAAGTGGTTATTTTAGTGTTGAGGTGAATGTTTTCAACACTTCACAAATACCTCTCTTACAGTCATAAACTGTCAGGCTTTGTCTGAGGGCCAGGGCCAGTACCTGTTCCATCAGCTATGCCAGCCTCTTCTTCTGGGATGCTTTCTTCCAGTACTTGTCCTTCCCAGCAGACTTAACAGGTTTCACGCTTGTGAGATGCATTGGCAATGAGAGGTACTAGTAGAAACATTTTGCAGTTTTGTAGTATGTTAGGTAGGTCTGTCACTGTATGTGTTGTAATCTGTGAAAACAATATATTTTGGGCATGATTTGCATTTTCTCGATGCTGGTGATGCACATGAATACTTAGAGATGTAAATTAAAGAGTGTATTTTGCATTTAGAGAGAAAGAAGTAGGAACACTTGCTTTTGCAGATGATTTTAAATGCGTCCCCTTTCACCATGAGGTGAAATGTGAGGCTGTATTCTGTGTTGAAAGATGAGCAATAACGCATTTCTTCATAAACTTTCTGTCTCACGGATTACCTTGCCTGTTAAGGCAAATTGATCCTTACACTGTTTTTTCCATATCACAACCTTTGTGTCCTTCAGAAAGTTTGCTGTAGTCTGAAATAACTATTTCTTTTAAGCTGGTACTGTGTTCTAAAAGTATTTGTGCCACAACTTCTTTCCCACCTCTCAAATTGACTATGGTGTTGTTTAAGAGAAATGAGATGGCTTATAGGATTGGGGTACATGTGCTGAGAGACTTAGCCAAGAGAACAAATTTGGAGTTTGAGGTTTAGGTCTCTTTTCTTTTTTTTAAGTAGTGAAGAAAATGAAAGCACACTAATACTCTTTTAAACTTCTGTGACATTTACTGTAATTTCAGTTACTAAAGTAACTAGCTGCTTTACATGCACTTTATAAGTTATTTATAAGTTGCTTGAATAAATTTTTGCTCTTAATTACTTGTTTTGGTTATTGCTCATATTAAACATTTTTGCTAACCCATGAGTAACTATGAACTTAAATACATAGCAGCTCTCCCTGTTTCTCATTAAGTAAAGTATATTGATCAGTGCATGATTAAAGACTCTGCTGTTAAGTGTATGGATAAGTGTATACCTGCGCATCCACTGTTCATGTTTGAGACTTCCTGTGCCCCCAGGTGGACAAGTAGTGAGGACACCAGCTGAAATTTATGCAGTTTATTTCTGCATAAGCTGGGATACAGTGTTTATCACTTTCCATTGAGTTGACTTATCTTTGAATTAGGTAGAATCTCAATGAAAATCAGACTTTATATATGAATGTTCAAATTCCACCCAACGCCAAAAATCATTTTTAGTTAATCAAAAGAACTGTGTTCTGTTCTTAAATTTCCACCTCTTTTTTTCCTATTTTATTTTGTTTGTTTGTTTTATTTTGTTTTGTTTTAATTTTATTTCTATTTTTTTTAGTGAGTGACAGTTGCTTCAGGAACCTTGCCGAGGATCGTAGTGGGATAAACCTTAAAGATCTGGTCCAAGACCCTTCTTTGTGAGTATCTGGCTCTTATTGCTAAGCAAAGAAAAGCTTCTTCCTGATATCCTTGTGAGTAGTTTTGTAATTATATAAAGAAGTAGTATGATGAAGTACACATGATGTTTTAGTGGTATATGCTTACCAAATTGTTAGTCTCTAATACAGGCGAGTATTATTAAAACCACCTTGTTTTTAATGTAATTCTGTTCAGGAAGTAACATCCAGAGAGCACATACAGTAAAGGGTGCAAGAGTCATCAGAGGGAACAGACTGTGCATGCTGGTATTTGTATAAAGGATTTGTATGCACATTGTTGCCCCTCTTTTTTTAAGGAGGAACTGCATATAAATTAGACTATTACTGTATATTAGAATATTACTGGATAATATAATTCTGTTATTGTCAGTTATCTTAACATCTAGAATTTGTTTTCTTTGTATCTGATTTCGTACAGCTGATACTTGTTTCTTCCTCTACTACCTGTTGCAATTTAAGTATATGAGCACATGATCTAAATTTTGCCTCATTGCAAGACTACTGGTCTTTATCTCAGTATTGTATCTTTCTCTAGAATAAAATTCAATCTCATGAGCTCTGAGCCAGACTTGAAATTGTATCGGACCTTCTTTGTGGTTCAGTTTTTTGTTTGTGGTTTTTTTGTTTGTGGGATTTTTTTCTCATCTGTTAACTTTAGTACTAGCTGAAAATGTTCTTGTTAGTGTGTGAGTGTACCACTTGTTATGAGGGAAGGGAAAAAGAGAAAAAAATTCACATCTTTTTAGCATGAATGACAGAGCATTCCATAGTGGGTTCTAATGTGATGGTCCTTGATACAGAAGGAGCAGATTTTTCGGTATTGATTGAGAAGTAGTGAAAAATAAGGTGTATTTGACATCTTATTTTAGTTACAGGGATTTATAGTAATTGAGTAGATGCAGAATTTATTTTGTTGTGTTGCTATAGGTAAATGACATGTGCACATATACATGCATTCTTGGGCAATTTTGACAATTTTAAATTGATGATTTATACATCTAAAATGATAGAGGTACAGGGGGCAAGTATAGTTGTTGCTTGAGATGCACAGAGTGAATGCAATAGGTAAATTAATAATTACTATTTAACTGTTGAAGTCAAGGCTATTTTAAAGGTCTTAATTTTCAGCCAAAATTTGACTGTTGAGTGGTATTTTTTCGAGTATTTTTGATTGGTTGCTTTTGTTGATTCTTTTTGTTTGTTTGTTTGCTTTATAATCGTATGTGGGTTTTGGAGCTGCAGGTATACTTACATGCTACACATAGTTTTGGGCTTGCACCTCTAGAGTTTACTTTCAGAAGGTTGAATTGCCTTTGTTGTAGAATGACCATTTTCTGTATTTTTTACCAGAAGTGATGGAATTTTTTTGTTTTCTTCCTTGAGTGTAACTCACATGAAGAATATTGTAATAAATTATTGTAATCAAAAGAAATGGATTTCTGCTTCTTATAGCGTAAGAAGCATAAGTGACTGCAGTGTAGCAGTTTTTGTCACTTTGAAAGACTGAAAAAAGTCTCAATACATGTTAGGTTTCAAGGATTGCTTATGATACTTTGTTATATGACAGATTATAGTGCAAGAAAAGTCTCCTTCTTTCTGCCAAATGATAGGAACATACAGACTTGGGTTTGTCTTTCCAAATCGATATTCTTGCTGTTTTATGAATGAGCACCTATTAAGAGTTCTTGCAAAATGTGTAATAGTATGAGTGAATCTCCAAAATGAAGAAACCATCTAAGGCAATATAGTTGAACCCAACCTTTTGTAGGTGACTTCTTAAGGTCCCACAGGATCTGAATTCTTTGTTATGTGAAGGACAGCATGGGGATGAAGCATGAGAGTGCCAGGCAAAGAGATGTTTTAATCTTTTTTTGAAATAAAGAATAAAGTTTAATTAAAATCTTAGACCTATTTGGCTATGATTAACACCTGTAATAATACCTAGAATCATAAAATAGCATTTGATTAATCCTCTGACCAGTTTAATATTTACACTTCAGGATTTCTTTGGTGCTCATTTGTGCTGACTGTAGATGAACTGCCTCTTTTCTTTGTAATCTCAGATACAAACATTAGATTTACATAAAAAATTCTCATGCTTTCTCTGCAAATGGCTGTGTCCCTCCTTGTTTGCTGCTCTTGGCTCTGTAACAGACAACTTCTCTTTTGTTATTGCAGAAAGCTTTTTTTTGGACAGCTAGCTGAAATGAAACTCTATAAAATAAACAGCATTGTAGGGTTTTTTCATTAATGTTTGATTTATGTCAAGTATGCCTAATTGTCATAGTAGTCTTTTTTCCCCAGTTGATTTCCCAGCTGGAGCAGGACTGTAAACTTAATCTGCTTTCAGTTCTCTCAGCAATGCTAATAAAACCTCTGGTGCTCAAATGAGTATTTTGATCACCTATACTTTTATGTGATTTACTCACAATTTACTATGTGTCAATAAAAATGAAAATTCTGCTAAAGGAAAAAACCCCAAAACACCAAGCATATCAAATAAATCTGAAGTGAAGAATTACAGATTGTGGGAGAAGGAAACATGACACACCTTTAAAATTAATTTCATTTTGTGCTTAATTACAGAAAAATTTAATTTCTACAAAAAGTTTATCCTAGTTCAACTGTAAAGGTGGTTTGACAGTTAAGTGCTGGTTTTTATTCATTGCAGATAATGATAGAAAAGTTTGGGTTGGAAAGGTCCTTTAATGGTAACCTAGTCCAATCCTCCTGCAGTGAGCAGGGATGTCTTCAATTAGATTGGGTTTCCTGGAGCTCAAGGATATGTCTGCTATATACAGTGTCCAGTTTTGGACACAAAATTTAGAGATCCAGAGGTGCATAGAACAGAAAAAGGAGAAGGCAGTTAGAAAATGCAAGGCATGGCAGGTTAATTAATTGAGAAAACAGTGTCAGAAGAGGGGAAGTATGAGTTGTCTACAGTATATGAAGTATTATTAGAGGGTTTGTTTTGTTTGGCTGGTGAGAAAGAATTAGTTCAATTTATAGCAGACAAGACTGATTGGATAGTTTGAAAAAATTCTAAATGTCAGCATGGTGAAGAAACTGGAATCTATATCTAAGAATGTCAGGGAGAGTTCTGCAGATTCTACATATTTGACCCTATGTACATGTAGAGAGCTGGAAGGGCAAACTTTTTTTTTTAATTTCCTCCCTTTTTTCTTTTTCTTTTTCTTCTATGAAAATGTATGTATTCTGGTTTGTCTTCTGTGTAATTAATATGACGAAAAACCAGATGGAACTTACTTTGATTCCTATAAAGGTAACTTAATGTGGCTATGAATATTCAAATCCCATGATTTGGTTTAGATGATGCCCTGGCTACCATTCCAGTAACTCATAAAAGATATTTAAAATGTCGCATTCTACAGAAGAGATTATTCTCCATGAGAAGACTAGATATTTTTCCATTAATTGTCCTAAACAGCAGAGCTGCAGAGAGCAGGTACAATTGGAGGAACTAGGCTGGTGGTTCTTAGATGATGGTTCAGACTTAGTTCAGCTGAAGTAAAATGCAGTAGAACAGCTTAAGATTCTAGCAAATTCCTGATTTTGTGGGGATTTTGAGGCTCTCTAGCAAGGCAAAAGGCTGGTGCTCAAGGAAAGTTAAATATATTGATCAGTTCATTTGACCCCTTGCTCATGAGCAGACTGTATGGTCTGCTTTCCTCTGTCTTCCTGTCCTTTTCTGCCCTTAATAGCCAATCTGTGCTCAGGAGAGAAATGGATTAGATACCATTCAATATGTCTATCACCTGGAACTTCTCCTAGGATTTTTACTACTGCTTTTCTTTTTTCACTGGAAGTTACTTCAATACGCCTGAAGAGTGAACCATCAGATCTTTCGAATATTAGGTATATGTCCACCTACTTCAAGCAGAAGTTCTGTGTGTAGACATTCCCAAGTTCTAGTTCTTAGCATCACTTTATAAGATGATCCTTTCAGCTCTAGCCTGTATATAGACATAAAGTTCTTAAAATACTTGTCTAAACAGAAAGGAGGATGCTTTTAATCTTTCTGTGCAATTCAGTAGGTGCAGCTGCAGATAGTCACTGATGCATTTGTTTTGGAAACATCTTCAGAGCTTCTTTGAGATGAACAATATCCAAGAGATTCTGAATAACTTCTTTCTAGGCAAAATCACGTCACATCTAAACTGTATTTCATGTCTTCTTCAGACTGATTATGAGAGTAGATAAATCTAAAATGTAAGAACAGGTAGCTTTTGACAGGAAATTAGAACTTGTTTAATAAGTATGCACTACAGAGAAGAAAATATTGTAGGAAGAAAATGTTATTTACCCTCCATGTAATTGCATTAGAAAGACAACCAAAATGGTAACAGGTCTTTGTTAGAAACTTGTGGATTAAGTCTGAGTTCCATTTGTCCATGACAGGAGATGGAAATCTGACAGAAGTCATCTTTATCACTTATTGTATTTTACAGCCTTAGAATGAGGAGCTAGGTAATTCTTCTGGGAAGCAGTTGTGAGATCCTTAGAATTTGTCACTTAAGGACTGAACGTGATAAAGGAATTCTTGAGGAGCTGTAACTTTTTTTATCTTACTGAGTACAGAAGATATACTGTAGGATGAAACAAATACCTGGATGGATGAGGGAACAGCAGTGGATATTGTCTGCCTTGACTTCAGCAAAGCTTTTGGCACTGTCTCTCACAGCATCCTCATAGGCAAGGTCAGGAAACATGGGCTGGATGAGTGGACAGTGAGGTGTTTTGAGAACTGGCTGAACAGCAGATCCCAGAGGATTATAAGCAGTGGCATAGGACCTGGTTGAAGGCCATCACTGGTGGTGTCTTCTAAGGTTCAGTACTGGGCCCAGAATTCTTTTCCTTTATTCATTTATTTCTTGGATGAAGAGGAGATGCCTCCTTGGCAAGTTCACAAGCAAGATGACACAAAGCTGGGAGGAGTGACTGATACCCCAGAGGGATGTGCAGCCCTTCAGAAGGGCCTCAACAGGCTGGAGAGCTGGGCAGAGAAGAACTGTCTGAAATTCAACAAAGGCAAGTGCAGGGTCCTGCACCTGGGGAGGAATAACCCCAGGCACCAGCACAGGCTGGGGGCTGACCTGCTGGGAAGCAGCTCTGTGGAGAGGGACCTGGGGGTGCTGGTGGACAACAAAGTGTCCATGAGCCAGCAGTGTTCCTTGTGGCCGAGAAGGCCAATGGGATCCTGAGCTGCGTTAGGAAGAGCATGGCCAGCAGGTCGAGGGAGGGGATCCTGGCCCTGGTGAGACCTGACCTGGAGTGCTGTGTCCAGTACTGAATGCGATCTCATGCAATGTGCTCTTAAGATGACCCACTACGGTCCCTTCCAGCCTTATCCATGCTGTGGTTCTGTGATTGAAGACTTGATAAATGCACTATTAAGTCTGTGGATGTAAAACTTCAGTTTCCATGTTCACATGGAGGAACCTGTCTGGCAGTTTTTGAGGAAAACTGGAAGTATTGTAGTTTATACTTTCTGGGTTTTGCTCACCGTTTGAAAATCAGTGGCATATTCTGTCTTGCTAAAGGTTACAAATTCAGTGTTGTGAAGATACCAGTTCTCACCCTCTCCCCTTTGTGCAGCCTTTCTAGTTTTTCAATGCCTGTTACAATGTATGAATGTCATGCCTGTTTCTTGTATTTAACTGCTGGTCTCAGTAATGCTGTATAGAGAGGAAACATTTATTTGGTAATTCTATCCACAGTTATCTTGTGCAGCAGCCTTCTAGTGGGAGTTCATGCTCAGTTGTTTGTCCATTACTTGACTGTATTAGCATGTTTTCCCTAATAGGCTTAAAAAAATACTTCTCTGCTTCTCTCATCTCCTAAGCTCATCTATAAGCATCGAGTGATTTTATAGGTGATCTTTATTAGGACGACTGGAGAGCTGTCTGTGGTAGCCCAGACTACTCTATTATGCAGAGGAGCAATCCTGAGCGTTACGGAAGTGCTGCCTATTTTAAGTATTGAATCTAATGAAAAAGTTGTATTTGACAAACTTCCACAGATTTGAGACCTGCCTAAAGGGATTCATGAGGATGAGTCTAATCTAATAAGCAGTTCTTAAAGTTGATATACATAGAATTTGCTGCATGCTATCCTTATGGTTTCTTATTGATCTGGGAGATTGAAACAAACCTTTTATCTGCTTCAACTGCAAGCAGAGTTTTCAGGTGCCTTAAAAATGTGTATTTGCCCTTCCTTCAAGATAATTAAATCATGCTAAAGACCTTTAGTGGCCAGGGTTTCTTCTCCAGCTAGTTTCCCCACTTGGCTTCTCTGTAGTCCAAACAGCCTCTATCAAAGGTATCACAGAGGATGTTCTGTAGTTCATTTGCTAAATCATTTTTACCTCCAGTCATATGAACAAGTCCCTAAATGTTTTCTCCGTTACTTGCACTTCAAGAAAAAAATTTTCTCAACCTACAAGATTCCTTGGCAGTTTCTAGCAAAAATGGCTAATCTTGCATGTGTCCTTTGGCTGTTTAAGCTTAATGACTCATAAACCTATAGGAACAACTTCATCTGTCTGAAGCAAACCCATAGCAGCAGACTGCAAAGCAGAACATAAGAAAATGTCTTTTTTAAGCACTTAGTAACTTTCAACTCTAATAATTTTTACATCTTGGCCCAAAGCAGTCTCCTGTAACTTCTTTAAAGCTCCATGACAGCTTTATCTACCAATAGTAGTTTCGTTCAGAACAAACATGTTTTCTCTTATCACACAGTTTCCAAATTCTTAGAAGGAAATTTCTTTTTGCTCTTGCAATGCCCTGTGGTAGCCTGCAATTAAGAAGATGAGTAATCAAGTAACTGCAAAAGTTGTTCTAGAACTAGAGGCTGTGCAGCCCCAGTGCTGTGCCTGGGCTGATAAGTATTGTTGAGGGGAAAGGTTTGTTTGCATGGCAGCTGCAGCTTGCGTGTTCCATCTCTCTTTTCAGTTGTAGTTTCAGAATTAATTCTTGTACTTCTCTGTGGTGCAGGGATGCACCGTTTGAAGCTTGTTAGCCAGGAACCTCTATCTAAACAAGTTTAGGGATTTTCTCTACTTACGGGATCTGTAATATGGATATATGATGTTTGTTGAAATAAGAAACTTCATCATTGGTTATGGATATTGTTTTCTAGATCCTTCTAGATCCTTTAACTTCAGAGTTAAAGTTTGTTGTTGTTATTATTAAATGTGCTTAAACTTTCATTTAGGAAAGTAAATGAAAATGTTAGAAAATATTTTTTAAAGGTTCAAAAGAAAAGCTATGCCCTTTGTGCTCTGTTTCATTATGTTTGCTCTCTGATGTCTGAAAACAAATACATAGGACACAGGTTCAGAAATCTTGATCAAGTTTCAATCTAGACAGTATCACAACTGATTAAAAGTTTGTTTTAAACCTTCATTTTAAAAGTGACTACTCTGCTACTGACTTCAAATTCATGCTAATTTTTTATTTTTCCAATTGCAATTTTTAAATCCTGATGTCTTAATAACTTCTGTTCTCAAATATGACAAGAAAGAACCTTAATACTTCCCATAAGCAGGCAGATGTTTTGCCAATTTCTGGGAAGCCAGGCCTTAGCACGCAGAAGAATTGCCTGGGAAGACAAATACTGCGATGTCTAGTGTTACCCCTCTTCCTCCTCCTTTCCTTGAGCATTTATTGCTGAGCACAATGTTATAGTATGGAATATCCCTTTGGTCAACCATGCTGGCTGTGCTCCCTCCCAGCCCTTTCCTATCCCCAGCCTTACTTGTTGGGGTGGCAGAGCAGGGAAAGAAAAGGCCTGTTTTACAAGCACTGTTCAACCATAGTGAAAACACTGGTGTGTTACCAACACTGTTCAATCACAAATGCAAAACACAGCGACTGTGTTGCAGCCAGCTGCTGTGTAAAAAGTCAACTCCATCCCAATCAGACTTAGTTCACATATGAGTAATATTACAATTGTAGCTTTTTTCCTTTTGCATTTGGAAGGAATATAGACAAGCTCCCTGTGTGTCTGGGTATATTCAGGACCAGACCAGAATGACTTTTACAGAAGAAGTAGGAAAACTGAGTATATACCAAGTACTGTCACAGTCTCAGAATTAAGTACCAGAAGACTTCTTTCTGTAATCATTTGCACTAATAATTAATAAGAATAGATTAGAGTAGAATGTAAAATGTTCATTTGATTGAATATATTTTACAGCCCATCATTTACTTTGGAATTTAATGGCATAGCAGCCCAACTTCCTGGTCAATATTCTATTTTTTTAAAATCACAGTCCAAATTATTTTTAAAAGCTTAATGTATAATGATAGGGATTTCCTTGAGGGATTATGCTATACAACTCTCTGGCTTTGCATTTTGTCTTCTCATCCAACCCAAATCCACCACAGCTTCTAGTTACATTCTCTAGTCTTATCTTGGTGACCTAATCTTGCCTTACTTGATGTTCTAACTTCAGGCTTCTTTTGGAGGGGTCTTTTCATGGCATTTTCTATATTCGTCAGCTTTCCACTCTCTGAGGATCTATGACTGAAAACTCAAATAGCTTCTTCTAACCTATTTTGCCACCTCCAGGCTTCATCCAAATCTCAGCTAACCTGACTCTCTTCTCCTGACTTCATTCTTTCAAACTTTAGTCTTTGTTTCTCTTTCTATTCTAATCTTTTCTGGGTATTTAAAAGGGGTTGTCTTCTCATAGTGTCTACACTATGAAAAATATTTTTTTTGTGTATCTACAGGTAAGAACTGGTCCAATGCTGATCTTAGCTTAAACTGCATTTGTTAAGATAATGCTCTGAAAAGATTCTCTTAATACTCAGTAATGTATCAAGTGTGTTTCTGTATACTCAGAAAAGAAAATAAGAAATAAGGACTTAATAAAAAAATCAAGAACCAAACAGAAGACCTATTTATATGACTATAAACCTCAGATATGCTTAAATCTTGACTACTTTATTAACTTCTAATAGGGGTGTGGTACGGATGATAAGATTAAGCAGAGTTTTGGAACAGCTTCCACACAAAGAAATTAAATAGACTAGAATTTTTCAATTTAAACAAGAAACAACATATGGTGGAGGTATACAGAATGAATATCATTTTTTAAAAAGTCAGAGGCAATTATTCACTGTTTTTCACAGATCAGAAATTGTGACAGGAAAAAAATTGAGCAGCAGGTTTAAAATTAATAAAAGTACATGCTTGTTCAAGTGTAGCAGAACTGGATGTTTCATAATTGATGTAACATCATATGGAAGCCTGGAGTATAAATGATAGATACAAATAAAGAAATTGGGCTGATATACCTACTATGGCTATTAAAGCTGATGAATTGCATGCAGCATCTAGGTCAGGAATGCTCCTGAACCGAAGGCAGCAAGAGGCAGTAAGCGTGTACCAGGAAACAAGACATGTTCTATGTCATGTGTTTATTCCCTAAGCATTTGTTTCTTAGCACCAGCAACATCATAGTGAGTTGTGTCCACATTTAGAGTGAGCTGTTATGGCAATTTTTATATACTTCTTTCAGGAGTAGTACTTTCATAAATAGTGGAGCACCCACAAACTCGAAAATTTTTTCCATTGCATGAGCAAACGCTTGTCCTTCAAAGTAGAGCGGGCTTCCCTGACATGGCTGAACTTAATTTGGACTCCCAGTAATGGAGGAATAAAAGCCTCTCAACAAATGGCTTTTGGTAATTTACTACACAGTAGAAAATCTCTCTCCTCTAATCTTACTATTAAAAATTACTAAATGATCTTCTGAACTGCTCTGAAAAGCAATTGTGAGCTGAGCCCTGGACGTGATTCTCTTTGTACAAGAAGCTACGTTTTGTTTAAGCTGTAAATACTTGAAGGAACGCCTTGTTTAGAGAAGGCCTCTCTGAAATTTGTGTGTTTATTTGCAGTATAGATTAGGTTAGCTGGGGGATTGCATAATCTGCTATTGAAATATTATAAAGGAAGCCATTGCTGCACATCTTAGAATGATTCTGATATTGAGATACAGAAAATTGCTATGCACAGATGTGTTCATGCTTTTATGCAGTATTATTCACTGCATTTGAATTCTGCATTGCTTTCTTAATTAGAATTGTCCTGCCGTAACTTTTCTGGGGGACTCTTATAATCACTTCTTAACACTGCATAGCAGAAATCTATACAGATGGTGCCTTAAGAAAGAAAAGTATAGTTACCCACAGTAAATCTTGTGGTTTTTTCATGTACACTTTTCTCAACTTCTTTCACTACAGCTTGAATTTTACCATGGATTCTTCACTTACAATTTTTCCCTTTATCCATGCTACCATATAAACATCGCAAGAGTATAACCAGGAGTTAGGTATTTTTTTATGGATGAAGACAGCATTGGAGCTCAAAACTGACATATTAAGGGTTCAAAAATTACCTCAAGTGGTTTTCCACAGACAGTTATGTCAAAGAAAGACAGTTGTACTACAGCAGTAAATGCTTCCCTTTATACCCTTACTAATTCTGTTTTAAGCTTTTTGCTCTTTCTTTAACTACAGCATCTCTCTTCTTACCTCCAGATTCATCCCCTTCCTTGTATTCTAATAGAATTTTTTACTCTATTAAAATTCTAATTTTTATTGGTTATTTGGTTTCAGATACAAGAATGTATCTTGTCTATATTTGGGGTTGGAAATACAGTACATCCTTTTGAAATTTGTTATTGGTGTCATTTTCAGATAGGTGATTGACTTAGAAAATACAGGTTGCTCTGGAGTGAGTGCCATTTGATTGACATGATTGTAACACGTATTATAAAATGCACATTCGGGTTCTTCTTTCTCCTCAACCCCTCTTCATTCAGTATTTTTCTCACTGTCACAAACATTCTACACAGTTAATGTGCTCTAAAGGTTAGTATAGTATGTGGAAATGTTCAGTGGCAAGTGCTCAAAAACAGAGTAGGTCATGGAGGGACTATTAAATATGGGAATGCATAACTGGAGTGTCTTCTCCATTTTAACAAAGCATGTAATTATTACTTACGAGGTGGTGATTTTTAGTCTACTGTGTTCCGTTTTTCCAAAAGGTGCACTAAAAGATACAATTGTGCACTAAAGTAAAGATACTTTTAATGTATTCTTTCCTTTTTTTTGGTAACTTAAAAAACCATTATTCTAACAGAGCCAGGAAAGGCATTCACTATATAGATTGTGAATAATCCAGGAAATATATTAATACGCAATTTTTTTTTGTTTTCATATCCAAAAAAAAGAGAATAGAGGGCAATGTGACTGAGAGATTTTACCACTGTAGTTCTGGGATGGCTGCAGGATTCAGGACTGAGAACCAGTGTGGTACCACGAGCAGCTGTTGTGTCCATTTTGTGCCTGGAGCTCTAGCTGTACCCGCATGGTTGGCATTTTATTCAGGAAACTCTGTATTGTGCCTATTCTACTGCACTTGCAATGCTGTGAAAATTAGGGAACAAGATTTGAAAAGGTTTTAATTCAACCTATCATAACAGTTTCATACAGTTTAGAACCTCATCTTCATGTAAACATGCATGAATTTCGGGGAAGATCAGAGGCTTCAGGAGTACTATCCTGTCATGTTTCAGGTTTCTGTTGCAGAGTCCAAACCATGAAGAAAAATTCAAGAAGGTATTTGCATTTTGAATAATCTTGAAACATTAAAGCTCTTAAGATCAGTTTTCATAGAATAAGCAACAAAACCCAGAAAATGCTCATCCCAAATGGGGTGATGCTTATCCAGTCTTCCCCATTCACGATGGATCATCTTGGTTTTGTGTGTATAAGTAAGTGCAAAATTTGCTTTCCACCAAGCTACAATAAGTACCCTTACACAAAATCCATCTAAAATGGCTCTCAGAATCTTTGCTTTCAAAACTGTCATAAGTATAATTACAATAAAGTATTTTAAGTTTATAAGAAAGTTACTGTATTCAGATAGTGTTCTCTGAGTGCAGTTTACTTTAAAATGCTTTTTTTTTTCAGAATCTTTCAGCATCAAATCCCTTCTGAAAACAGGAATTTTCCAGAAAAATGCCAAGAAATACAGTTGTTTTAGTTTTTTTACTACTTCTCCCTGGCTTAAGAAGGAATGCTGCCTGCCATGAGCCTTAGGCAAATAGCTTTTCAAGGGCAATATTGTGTATGAGGGGATAAAGCAACACAATTCGTAGACTGATTCATATTTTTAACAGTATGCTCTGTATTTTTTTTTGAAAGCTAACAACCTTAAAAATACATCCTCAAGGAATGAATTTGTGACCAAAACCTGAGTAAGAGAATGCTTAGGTTCAAATAGATGGAGTATCTGTGTGTACTTCATTATTTGCTAATGCTTATACAGGCATTAGTAATAGATGAGCTAGTAAAGATTTGGAGATTTCAGAACAATTTTATATTTTTAATTCTATTATTTTGCATTTATGCCAATAATTCAGTTTTATATTGTGAAAGAATTTGGGGAAGTGTGTTTTAAAGAAATCAAAACTGAGAAAACTTCTTCCCTTTTTGCTAGTGTCTCAAACGCCTTTGAGAAGTGTGTCTGCTTCAGCCTGAATGATTGAGCAGAACATTTTGAAGATATATATGTGAAACAAAAATGCCCCCAAGTTTTTTTCTAGATCTAGTAGAAAAAGAGGTTATCAGCTCAAGTTTTTGTTCAGAAATTCCAGTGATAGCAGTGAGTTCTACATTTAGGAAGGTGGTTTTTTCTTTGTCTTACTTCAGGAGTTCCTCTTGTCCTGCCTTCTGCACTCTTAAGCCTTTTAATCTCTTTAGCTAACTTATTGTATATGCTAAACAAAAGGGTTTGCTTATGTTTTTTTTTACAGTGTGTGAATGTTTATGATGCTCAAGCCCTCTAATATAAGATAAAATTTTCCTGAAACCCTTTTCTCCTCAGTCACAGGTTTTATCATCTTTGATTTGGTACTATTATTTTCATTGTGAGGAAGTAAGCATTATGTGAGCAGTGCAATGACTGCAGCATGTATATACACAAGCTATTTTTAAAAGTCAGGTAGTATTCCTATATTAATAATAATTATTATTAATAATAATAATCTTTCCAGGGAGGTTGTGTCATAACTTTCGGTTTCAGTCACAGCACTGTTACCAGTATCCAAGCTTTTCATTAGCTCGCCAGCTTGGGGGGTATTTCTGCATAGCTTAATACACTGACTTACTGTGAAGGGATAGCAGGAATCTGTGCAAAGTTAGCAGTACTTAGAAATGGTTTCTTCTTATTATTTCTCTAATGCAGCAATGACTTCTCTTAAAAATTGTTTCAATGTCATCTTAGCTGAAGATTGCAATCACTTTCATTCCCCAACAAAGACCTGATTTAAGCTTCCATTTTTAACAAGGTCTTAATACCCTTTAACTTCAGATTAATTAGAACTGTTCCTGTCCAAAACCTTATGCTACGTGGAAAAACAGCTCTCAAATGAGAGCTTATTAATAGAAAGTTCCTTTATTTATCAGAGGGATCTTCATTCTTCACATCTTTTCTTTCTGCCAGTCTCTCCCGTGATGTTCTTCGTCATTTGAGGCAGTGGTCTGTATATACAGAGTCTTCCCAAGACCATCAATTTTTGGTGCTACTTTGGCATATGAAATGGATGGTTTCTTTGTACTATTTCTGTTCTTCTGCACAGGGCAGGACACTAGCTGAATATTTTTAACAGAAATTAGATTCCCAGATTATTAGCTACTCTAATAGCAAGCTTTTGTGTTGCCCTGTCCTCTGTAATTCTATTCAGACAGTTTACACAAGGATTATGTTGGAACCATCACTGGAGAGGAAAGAAGAGATAAATGAAACATCAGTAATCATTATTGAGAAATTATTCAGGCTCATTAAGGGCAAGTTTTGAAACTTAATGTATTTGGACAAGAACTGTTAAGTATATCCACAAAGAGGTAGGCATCTGTACTTTCTACAGTTAGAGTGTCACAAATCAATGTTTATTTCTGAAGACACAGGAATACTGAGTAATGCAAAGGATCAGACCACTGACAGTTTTATGACAAGGAGGTTTGTACACATTTGACTACTTCCAGAAGTGATGTCCCTTCCTTCAGCAAAGTTGGACTCCATGCTGGTATATGTCCTTTCTATCTTAGCAAAAGCTGCTCTTCAGGAGAGACTTTATCAGAAAATGTTTTGATGTTCTATTATTCTGGAACAGGAGCGAATGATCAAAAAATATGTTCAAATACATCTGCACTATTCAGATTTTACATCTGCTTCTGTTGCTGCTTCGTTTTAAAACACATGGAAGAAAATGCTAACTGAAGTTACTGATCATTAGCCTGTGTTGTTCCTGTGTTCAGCTCAGCAGCAGGTCTGCCTCTTTTCCTTCTTTTGAGGGTGCTCTTGTAACACTCTTACAGGATGAAATAAGCCATCTTCCGCACTAGCTAGTTACAGAAGGAAAACCTCACAAACACTGGAGGAAAGTTACGTACTGTTTGTTCCTCAGCCTTGAGAAAAGGAAGATTAAGATTTGAAGGGTTTTGTGCTGAGCAGAGGCAAGAGACTGGTCTTAGTAAAATTGCTGAAAACGAGTTGTTTTCACCAGAATCTAATAATCACGAGCCTTTCTAAATAGTCTGTTTCACACCAATAGATCATGTTTTCAGGCAGTAGAAAATAAAACTTTTTCTGACTGGTACTGTTGATTAATTTGTAAAAGGAAGGCCAAGAAATAAGAAATAAGACAAGTGTTTGTTTTACAACTGCTATTAATATAAAAGTCTAATAGTGGGATGGGTTGGGGGGTGTGGGTGTGGATTAAGGGAGAAATACTGAACAGATAATTTAAGTTCAATTTAATATGCCACTGTGATCAAGTGGAGCTAAAAATACTGAGAAAACACAAGCAAGTCCATGAGGAACAGGAAAGCAGATGAACTGCTTATAAATATTTTGTACTTGGCCAGTAAAAATGAGTGAAATGTTGAACATGAAATGAAACTGGCAAACCAAAAAATTGAATATTTGATTTCAAGTCAAAGTGTTTATAAAACCTTTCACTGAGGAACCTTGTTAAAATTTTATGATGTGCAACTATTTTCAATTTAATTGAATTACATATTTAAGTGAAAAAGAGTCACTGAAAATTTGTCAAGTAGCTCTTTCCCAATTTTAATTTGAAAGATCTCGAACTGGTATGAATGAATTATATTTGCTACTAACAACTATTCCTTTGCATCATTTTCATGGAGCAACACACTGTTTCTAATTACACTGTTATAACATGCAACATATTTTATAGATTTTATAAATAAATTATGTAATTAATGTCATTTACCTATTGCCTTGTTAATAGGTTTTGACAAATAAGGACAAGCAAGTACTCCATACTCTGAGCTGGCTGGTTGTAAGAGAGATGTCTGTAGCACAGTGCTGAGTACAAGCCAACATGCTTTTCCTCTCAGCATGGTTTATTAGTTGTGGCTCAGTGCCACTCTCACTGTGGTACAGAGTTGGCTGTGATCTCATGTGGGATGCTGGTATAGCTCCCTGAAAATAACAAATAGACCCAAGGTTTGGGTTGTTGTTTGTTTTTTTTTTCTTCCTTCATCTCCTACATTTAATAGTTCCATTGTTAATAAAAGCTTTGAGAATTCTGCCGGAAGAGGTAGTAAACATTTTAAAAAACAAGTAGCAAGCTTGCATTATGATGCATCATTCAAGCATCTGTCACTAACAATTGTTCAGAGTTAGGGTTATTATTTTAATTTTTTGTAAAATCAGAAGATTTCTAGTGCCTTATACTTTCTTTAATGCAATTTAATGCAAAACTGTGTCATGGATTGGATTGCTCTGTAAAAGGAATTCTCCAATAATATGAAAGCTCTCCCTGTATTATAGCTACTTACTCAGCTAATTTTAGAAGGGGCAAAGACTGAGGGGAGGGAATGGTTAGAAAACTTTTGTTCTCTGTTGTGCTCATGTATGTATCAGTGCAGTTCTGAGAATGAAACTGACCTGGGGCAAGAATAGAAATGCCGATAATGCTACAATACTGTATGAATTTATCAGTGTAAACTCAATGAGAAATGTAAAAATCTACCTGTGGAGTTTTATGTTTTAATGGCAGATGCTGCACAAGTGGAGTTACTGTGCTTCACTGTAAAGATCTGGCCACTATGGAGTAAAGATTAGCTGAACTGTGAGCTAATCAATAGATGTGACAGAAAGGTAACCTTGAAATGAACATGTTTAGGTATTAGGTACTCAACTTAGACTTTCTGTTATTTGTAAAAGGCTTCTCCCACATTTTACTTATTCATTACAAGTGGTTTGAATTCAGTACAAATTGAATTCAGTACAGTTTTGGACGAATTATTATATGAGACTTGCGAAGGTAAATCAATGAGGGAATGCTTCTACTGAATATTTTCTTTTCCTTAAGCAAGATGAAAGAGGATATTCTGTTTTTGATACTAAAATATCTGTAATCTAAGCTTCAGAGCATGAGAAGTCTATTTTTTTAAAAAGCCATTTATTATAATTATTGTCTGATTTATGAAGCCAACTAAATGCGCACTGGGTAATCATGTTTCTCAGCTTTGAAGAACACTGCTGGATTTGGGGAAGCATGCTTTCTTAGCAGCTTAAGGTATAGAGGCAGTGCAGCTACGAAATGTATCTTGACACTTATCTAGGGTAACATTATGCATCAATGAGCATTTAAAGTCAGGTGATGTGGCTGGAGGAAATAGTAGCTAAAGCGTTGACTGCTGTTGTGGAGGGATAGCATCACTATTTGTCCTGACATGTTTTGGATAATAATATAGCTGACAATATAGTTTATGTTAAAATAACGTAGTAAAATTTACCCATGATATTCTGCTGGAGGGACGGGAGGGGGGATATTTTTAAGATACAAAATCTGGAGCTTTCTTTTAGTTTGTAAATGGTCTTTGATCCACCAGCTTTCTAGATCTACCTTTTGTGTTTTAAATGAAAGAGATTCTTCCATTGCTTGACCTGATGGCTCCACCCACCTACCTCTAAGCTCTTTGATCACAAAGGCAATTCCAAAATAGAATAAAACTTTGTAAAGCAATTATAGTATGGCATTGCCAGCATAATATGCTCTTGCATTTTAATCAGAGGTTAAGGTCCTAAAATGTATTCTACTGGCATTATCTATACTGTTTTTTCTATCAGTTCTTTAAATGTTCTTTCTTAATGCAATGCTGCAGCTTAGCTCAGTTCCTAAGTTTAGCTATCACTTAAACTCATTTCCGTATAGACTGGTATTATTTCTGGGCTTTTGTAACTAGCTTTTTTTGGTTATTACTGTTACTGTCTAAAGAGTGAGGGTGTTTAGTGCTAGTTCTGGAAGGAAAAGGCAGGTTTCATAATAATAATTCCTTGTTTGGAGTAAAATAGTAAATTGTGATTTGGCAAGAAAAATTGCAGTTTCTTACAGTGGTTTATTCATAAAGCCCAGCTATCTCTGTACACAAACCTCATGTATTTGCTTTTTATATCATTATCTGTGAGATTTGTGTATACATTGTGCTGTCCTCACTACCAGTTTGCAGGTAGACTTGCCCTAACCATCTTTGATTCCCTTTCTGCACCGTGGCTTGGGAAGTACTGTGGGAAGTATTAGCAGTGTTTGTGTTGGTCACCTTAGTCATTTGCCTATTGATAGTCAGGAACTCAGCCTTTCATTTAATATAATCTGGTTCTGGGTGTATAGTCCAAGCAAAATCCATGGTGCTTAATCTTTTCCAATGTGATTCTATGATCATAGTTTACATAGTAGCTATTTCAGATGCCTCAAAGCACACCTAAGCTGTCTGTGGTACTTGCTGGTAGCATTGCAGGTTGAGCATTTTTCAAGACTGTTCTCCAGATACATGAAATTGATCGTTTGTGAGAAAAGAGAGACCAACACAGACATGCTGGAAAATGAAATATCCCTACTGCTTTAATTTTTTTTTAAACCTGTGTGAGGTTATAATTTTCAAATACACTGATAAGTGGCGGAGACTTCTAGACTAAAATTCTGCTTTGGATATGATACCCTCCTCCTGTGACTTTTGCTGTATTTATCTAGGCAAATTGACCAGGCCTCCCTGACATGGAATAAACATGCCAGTGCTCAAGGAAGTTACTTATTTTACACAAATGTAAGCTCCAGGATTCACCTTATCTATTTTAACTACTGTATTAGAGCAGAAACTGAGGAAGAGATCTAATCTCTGCCTTATCTGTGTTCTTCAGCTTGGGAATTGCTGGAGGCATGTTGAAGTTATGGGGCGTGTTATGGTCACTGTCACACGAAGGAATGTGATAGTAAGTACTGTGGTGTACTCAGTAACCTCGCAGTCTTATCTTAAAGTCATATTTATAGGGAGAGCAATAAAAAGAGAGAAGGGCTTTGGAAGATGGAACCAGAGGGGATTGTTATATCTAACTATTATTTTTGCTTTTAAGAGAACATCATACAGAATAGATGGAGAACATAGCTGATAGTGACTTACAAGGTAAATTAAAGCTGCAAATAACGAGGAGTAAATAGTTACATTTTGCCAATGGATTGTATGTGCAAGGTATTTAAAAATTAAAATTAGAAGTTATTTTTGAGACCTGAATGGAACAAAATGCACAAGTAGATTTAATCAAAGCCTTCTTAAGTTGTCCAAGATCAACATATCCCCAGCCTCCCACGTTTCTGAATATTGATAGAGTCAGGTTATAATGTGTTGTGACATGAACAGCAGAGACAATACATCAAGTGATTTTTAAATTCATCTAGAAACTTTTTGTTGACATTTAAATGATCAGATGCAAAGAAAAAGGCAGTGACAACTACAGAAAACAAAAATGAGTTCTAAAAACCCATAGCCAATAATATATGAATAACAAAGAAGTGCATTTCAATATTTTGAGTTTCAACCATACAGACATATTTTACAAGCAGCTGTAAAATACGGATGACGATGACTTCAAAAATAACTGTAAATTATCTGGAATGGAGATATCTATGTGAGACATGCAATAAAATCTCACTTGCAGCATTGTCAGTAATACTATTTGTCTATAGAAAGTTCCTTCTAGGTATGAAGACAGATCAAATGTGATGTTGTTTTATTCCTATGACTCTGTTCTGTGGCTAAACAGATTTTTCTTTTTCCCTTTCACTTTCCCCAGCACAGAGCATACACTAAGAAAACTCCCTTGGAGTCAGATCACTATTTTAAACAGAATTTAATTCACCCATTTAGGCCACACAGGGCATTACATGTATATATATATATGAACACACTGATGTATGAAGAGAAAAGAAAACCAGCAAATTCTGTTTCTGAATTTAACTGTCTGGAGAAATATAGACATAACAAGACTGCCACTAGTTGTATGCTGGATCGTACTCATGCTTAACATCTCTCTGGAATGTGGTGGAGCAAAATGAGGCGTAATAGCTTCCAGAAGGCGAAGTATTGTGTGAACAAGTTTGTTAGCCTTTCTGGATGCTGCTAGTGTCTGAGACTCCTCTCTCATTCTTGTAATTTCATTGCATTGTAGGATTTTTTTTTTTTTAACAAGTTATTTAAAAGTTCTGGTGGTCATCCATAGGCCCTGTGATATAAATTGTAAAGAAAAAATTTGATGCAGAATCCAGAATGATCAGACCATTCCCACATATTCTCCACATTTTATTCTTTCCAACTTTGAATCATCCTGCTCTCACCTTTAATTCTTATTGATTTTTTTGGAATGAAGATATTCTCTGAATGTCTTTTTGCCTCATCATAGAAAGTACTGTGACTGCTCTTTTCAGCCTGTGGTCTGCGATTCATTCCAGCTTGTTCTCCAGCATCAAGTGTCCCTCTATTGCTGGTCCCATTTTCTGGTTTTACATATCTCAGTCAAACTTCCTCTCTTCAAAATAAACACTTAAATTTTTTAACCTTGGCATAAGCTGGTACACGGACTTTGTGTGTCTAATCATGCTTCACAAGCATGTTCACATGCTCGAGTGTCTAAAATTGGAAGAGGAAATATGCACTAAAGTTATTGGAAAGAAAATTACAGTATTGTAGTGGAATGTGAGCAACATATACATGGAAAAAGCTTGAAGGGTTCATGGGAAAGTGCAATATTTTTAAAATTCATTTCTTGTTGGATAAATCTGTAGGGGAGGTAGACAATGTTAATTTATACAAAAATGAGCTCTGCAGTTTCTACTAGTTGTGGGTCAACTTACTCTCGTAGGAGGAATCTTCTTAATACTTGATTCAGATGGTCTCTCTTTTACATTTGGGTAGGAGCAAATGGAGCTCAACTGAAATGATAGGAGTGTCAGCAAGAATAGCTTTATCTGCCTGCATAGGTTTCTACAAGCTGCTATGGTAATTTACCAGTGAAATCTTTCATTTCCAGGCGGATCATTGCAATCCTTATCATATCGCCTAAATCCTTTAATTTGCAGTGCCTTCCAAGGTAGGCAAAAGGTCACTCTCCAGCACCCAAAAATTTTGCTTTCAGTTGAAGTAGGTGAGGATTTTCTGACAGGCAATTGCTAGCATTATATATGCAAATGCTCTGTATCTCTCCTAGGTATGTACTTGCTGGAAAAAATGCAAATACATACTTTGCCCTACCATGGTATTTCCTATAGGACAAGGTAAGATCAACATTTATTATTGTCTTGGCACTTACTATAAATACTTCTTTTCATACAGTGTTTTAAAGTCCTCAGTCTACCGACTAAATCCCAACATGGATATTAAATATATATTTCTTTGTCTAAATGGTGAGAGTTTTACTGGTTCTGTGATAATGATTTTTGTCTGCTTCTGCATATTTTTTCTCTCAGGAAATTTCAAATCTTGCTCATGTTGTTTAATGAGCTGGCTGGTCAAGCATCTGATGCCCCGGTGGGAACTTTCGAAGTCACTGAACACATTTTTACTTAAATCTAGCTGACATTTCTGTCTGTTTGATTTAATGTATGATTTCCATATTTAGATTACCAATCAGATGGAGCATAGTACAGTCATTCCTCTGCACTATAAACACGCATGCATGCTGCACGGAAGTGGGCTCTTTAGCTGTTGGTCCACATGGCAAGAGTGTTTTTGGATTCTGCTGGCATTTGGGAAGACTTTATAAGTCAGTTTAATTATAAACAAAATTTTGAATCTGTAATGAACATCCTAAGTGCAGAATTAGTCTTCGGTACTTTATTTTCAGATCATTTCAGTTGCTATAATCTGGTAGAACTAGTCTATTACAAATGATGAAGTATTTATTTACCAGTTAAATGCTAAAATCCTAAAAGAGAGCTTGATGTTATAAATATTCATATTGTTTATACTTAATTTCATTTTATTCAAGGGTATTAAAATATTGCTATTTGCATGCTTCAAAGTCTTGCCATGAAGCATGTAAGTATTGATGATAGGACTTTTGAGCAATTATTAATTAATTTGTTCAGTGAAAATCAAAACTTATATAGTTTTTGCTTCTCATGGAAGCTCAGCATTCCTCCGGATTTTGCACAGAATGCATCTCCCCATGCTGAGATTTAAATAAAAATAATAAAATTGCATCACTGAAAATCCATGTGTTCTAAGTGTTCTCTTCATCCAATTTGTTTGTTTTGGGTGACCAGGCCTGCAATCCCAGAACTTCTTGGTGATGATGCCTTCCCGCTCCCCTTGTGCATCTTTACTGGGCAGTAAGCAAACTGATAAACATTTTCAGGAGGAGGCAGTCTATCTATCGAGCTGTCTTTTGGCTGACAGCAGTGTCATACAGGGCTGTGGCCCATGTGCTGAGGTAAACCAAAGTTACCCCCTAGAAAACTACACTAAGCTCTGAACTCATGCGGGCCTGGATAACTACACAGAAGTGTGTATTTTAAATTCATATACTTTATAACAGTTCCAGCTTTCCTCCCCGAAATTAAATCAAGTCAGATTAATTCTGCTAGACGGGAAGAGTGGCTCCTGGTCCTGGGATTGCCAAATGACCTACATATGCCCTCATCCCTAGTTTCTGAGATATGTTAAGGACAAAGATCCTTGTTCTATTCTTTTCAAATAACAGACTGTTGAGGTGGTAATATTTTCCTGCTGGAAGTGTCTGAAAAATTAGCCTCTTCTGATTTAGTCTTGCTTTTCCTGTAGTAAAATTTAAAAAAAAGAAAAAAACAAAACAACAAACCAACTTTGAAGGGTAAAAGAGAAAAATAACATGGCTTTCCTCCGTAAAAATAATGTTTTCATGTAGTTTGTTGCTTTTCTTGAGAAAAAGAAAAGCCTGAAAGCAGCAGAAAATGGGGTATACTTGTTACCCTTTAAACGGTAATAAGGTAGGGAATAAAAATTTTTGGGTTAATTGCCTCCCCCTTCCTTTTTTGTGTGTGCAAACAGTCTTTGGGACATGGTGAGGCAGAAGGAGAATCCTGTACATTTGATGTCTTAATCTCAGAGCTGTTGTTCATAAGAGACATGAACTGACAGAGGGCATGTCTGCAATAATTTGATTTCTGTGAGGTTTTTCCATACAGCATGTTGAAGTTAGCCTAAGACTGGGGGAGGAGGGAAGTAAGTTTTCAAGGATCTAATTATTGAATCCATTAAAATAATAATAGTAATAGTAATAATAATGATGATGATAATAATAATAATAATAATAGTAGTAATAATAATACTCCAGAAAGAAACAAAAAACCTGGGGTGGATCTTCATCACATCATTTTACACCTTTGAGTAAGTAAAGCTGTCATCAGGATCCTCTTTGGAAGCTGTTTTGCACAGTTCATTGCTGGCGAGCAGCCAGCAATGGGAGCTGCAGCCCAGCTTGCTGTAGCTGCCAGTGTTCTGTTGTGTAGGAAGGGAGCCCAGAATAGCAGCCTTCTTACTACCTCCCTCAGGGCGCTTTAACAATTTCTCAAAGGTCAGTAGAAACTAGTTATCAATTAAAGGAGTTCTGTGTCTGCTTTTAATGTATCTTACAGGTAGTGGAGAAAAAAGCTGCTTTCAAATGCTTTCAAGTCCTGCTATGTCTTTCCTTGGAATACTTTGTGAGGATGTGAGGATCCAAGGCCAGTTATTTGTTGATATCACGGGGGTCAACATCAAGGTAGTCCAGCTGAGTAGGCTAAGAATGTTGACTTGGTCAGTTTGCTCTGGCAGGAGCAGTATTGTAGCAGGTACTCATTCAGTAGCCTGTGATAAAATGAGCATGCCTGTAGAATTAGAAATAGCCAGTCTGGCTCCCAGTCATTTGATCTGCTCCCAAGAACAGTCTCTCTTGAATAATCTGCTTGGTTTATAAATCAGTCAAAAGACAGAATATCCTGATGGCAGGTAACAAATATATTTGTGAGATGGATCTGGAAAAAAAATGCCAAGTGGAGGATTTTGAGTTCTGCTTTGATTAAAAGATGAAGGAGAGTTTCACTGGGAGGCTTAGTGACAACTTGATATTGTTTAGACAGTGATCTATCTGAAGAAAGATTAATGTTAATTAAAGTGGCGTTGGAGAAATTCAGCAGATGACAGCAGCCAAGCTGGCTACAAGTTATTTTTAGAAAATTTACTTCATTGCATCCAGTATGACTCACTTATTAAGTTAACGGATGAATCAATAGCTCAGCTTCTTATGGCAGTCCCTGAACGTGGAACTGTATATAAAGACTGTGTTCATATCTTTGGTCAGAATTCAAATTATAAAAGCTGACCTGTATGGATTCAGTCCAAGTGCACAATTGTCTTTCACAAAATGTAACTCTGCAATAACACTCCAGTGAGTCCATCTGAATATAGAGGGGCACAGGGGAAAATCAGCCGGAAGTCCAACTTGCACTATTTGGCAAGTAACACAAACAGCAAAGAGGTCAGCTTGTTAAAATAATGTAACAGAGATGTAATTTATTTCTCTTTTAGTTTTGTCTTGAGTTTACTTTTCATGTGAGCTGTGGTTCATTGTTTCTTGCCTCCGTTTGAGCACAATTCTTCCTGGTTTTCAACTTTGCTTAACTTGGATGTAGTTTTCCCTCTTCTATGATATTCTTCTTTAATCTATGAAATAGTAAAGCATCCATCTGTTCCAATACAACTGTGTTGGCCTTAGTTCAGTTTATTTCCTGTATTTTGCTAATTTCTTAGGTTGCTATAGAAACCTTGTTTTTCACATTCTCCTGAATCCTTTTTGTGAACTTTTGCGAACCCAGTCTGAAAAGATAAGAAAGACACTAAATTTCTGTTCTTTTTAAAACCTCTGCTAAAATAATTATATTTATTATTTCCTGATTATTTTTATGGAATTTCTATCTTATCTTTTCTGATCCTTCCCTTGAAGGCCTTCACCAGTTTAGCCCAGTGTAAGGTGTTGTTCTTCATTATTATTGTGTCAGCTCTTATTTCTACATCTAGGAATAATTTCATTTCTCTTTTGCAAAGAGATTAGAGAATTGGGCTGTCTGTATTACATACAAGGTATGATACAGAGCTGATAAGACTGATGTCTATCAAAATTTGAATATAAATTGTGGTACGTTTGAGACTACCTGTTGCATATACAAGTAAAACATTAAAAGTAATTAATATTTTAAATAATTTAAATAGTTTTAAATAGTGTAGCTTTTTATTAGTGTGAAAATACTGCAGTTTGGGAGAAAAAGGCTTTGCACATTAGGTCTCTCTAGATGAAGTTTGTGACCATCTTTTCAGTGTGCTGGAAGTAGCTGGCTGTATATTTAACTTTGCTCTTGGTTGGGTGTGTATTATCAGAGAGAAAATGGTATTTATATTGGAAGATGCTGGATGTTGAGTTGTAAAGCTGGAGAGAAGTATAATAAAATCTGTAAAAAACCTAAAATATGTGAAAGACAAAGAGTGAATCTGCACAAAAATTGGGTTCCAAGTGATCTGAATTTTGGCCATTCTGACATGTTCTTTGCTGCATTATATTTTAGCATACAAAGCCTATTGTAATTAGTGTATACCCACTTATGCTAGCTGGTCCTTTGCTCTTCTGATCACAGTTACTTCTTGAAACGTGATTAAGAATGGTACTGTAAAATATTCTTTAAAAACCAAGGTTTTTCACAACAAAGTGAAAAAATATGCTACGTGCAAGCCCTCTGTCATAGTCTGTGTATCATCCTGTAGCTGAAATCTCCTGTGTGTAATTGTCTGGTCTATATTCTTTCCGATGTCAGTAATCAAATCAAGGATTTGCACAATGACAAGCAAGCTTCCAGACAGGCTACAATTGATGCTAACACTTAAATGAAATTCAGAGAAACTCTTGAAATACGAAGTTTTCCTCAAGTTGGATGTATCCATTATTGCATTGATTTTCAGTTTGCCTTGATTTTGCTGGTTTTTCTTATCAATCATCTCAGTGGTTGTGTTTTTCTCTGTAACTTGTGTGTGTGTCACATTGTCTAGTCCCTTACACTTCAGACTTACCTGACTGTTGGAGATTTGTGACAGTGATGTGGTAGCACCAAATTAATCACTTTCAAATTTCTCAGAGAATTTACCTTGAAGTTGGAATAAACTGGTATTTATGGGTTTTGGGTGAAGAGTGTGCAATATGTTTCACAACTGGTTCTGCCTCTTTAGTTTCTTTGGTGATTGAATGGTATAGCATAATAGTTTTTGCTTGACACTGGAACTAAGAAAGATATTTTGCCATCAAAAGTTGAGCAGTTTTAAATTTTGGCTGTATGTTACTGTTCAATACTCACAGCCTGCCAAACAGGCAGCTTAAATCTTTTTTTTCTTATGTATGCATTATTATATAGTAAAAACAGAAGTTCTATTTCTTGTGTATCGTACTTCTGACCAGTAGAAGAATTCACGCTGTGTTATCTGCATCCTCCCAGTGTGTGTGATGCCTTTAAAGTTCTGTGAAACTCACAGCCAAACTTTATACACAAAGTGAAATGTCTTTTTTATGTCCTTTGCCAGTTAAATCTGGTACTATAATCTGCTGTGGTGGATCTCTTTCAGGAGTTATAAGTTTGAGTGAAATCTAATGTTCTGAAATGAAGGAAGTATAGACTTCCTTAAAAACTTCAAAAAATTTCAAATCTGAGGCATGATAAAATTGTATATTAATGTTCTCTGATTATCTTTCAGCTTCAAATTTGTCATTATTTATGTTTGTATTCTGGATTTTTAGAATAAAGATGTCAGTGTAGTACTGTAAACGGATTAAGAGATACGTGAGCTGGAGCTATCAGTGAGAGTGTTTATTTAAACAGTAATATAATTTTTAATATGTCTTTCTCTTTCAAAAATGTGGAATTGTGGTAACTGACATTTTACTTTCAAAAATTGGTACCATTTGAACTGCAACTTGGCAGATTCAGAGTATGTTAAACTCTTGACACAAAACTTTGCATAGTGATGCTAATTAATGGTTTAAGCAAGTCAGATGAGTTTACTGAGTCAATTATTCTGATTTTTTTTTTCTGATATCCCAAGAAAGTGCATAATAGTTGCGCCAAGGGCGGCCAGTAAAGAAATCTGCCAGGTGGAATTCCATGTTGCTGGATTGCTGGCAGCAGAGATTCTGTATTCTCCTTCTGCTAGAGGTTAGAAAGTCAATGAAGTTAATTTTTTGGGTACTCCAAAGTGCAGGCAGGAATGGATCTGAAAGAAGCACATAAAAGTTGCTTTCTCATGGACCTCATTTTAGTAGCAATAGGATTGGTCGGATGCAATGTTAACGTGCCATCTAAGCCATCACTTGTCACAGATTGACGAAGCAATCTTTCGTCATGATCCTAAAGCCAGTTTCTCGTACCTCTCCCTAGAAACATCAGTTGAACAAAAGTCATGAAAAATAAAAGCTCATGTTTGTACTTGCACTGGCAAAAAAAGTTTCTCTCCAACTTTAAGCTCACTTAATGAATGGCAGCAATGGAAATGGCAGAGGAAATGGGAGAGAGCAATTGCTACACTCTTTGTCCATGATGAATTTGTATGTTGTGATATCTGAACCCTGTCTCTACCTTGGAAATCATAGCTGATGTTACCTGGAGCAGTGATGGACTTCAGACTTTTCCTACACAGCCTTCATCCTCTGTGTAAAGCCTTCAAACAGTTCATTTACGAATGACTTGCTTGTAGAGAAATGGAAAGGCAGGACTTAGGTGGAAAATCTTAATGTATTTTCTGTGTTATTCTCTTCTTCCCTTTTTCACTTGAGTAAACAATATTTATAATAATTTCAAGATATAAGAAAATACATCTGTGTAGAAATGCTGACAATTGGAACGAAAAATTCCAATAATAGGGAGATAATTCAAATACACATTTGATAGGTGTCTACTGGTTTACAAAAAATAGTTTCTTATGTGACTTCCATTTTTGTAGGATCCAAAAAGTGAATAGTATTGCTGTGCAGAGCCAGCAGGAGGTCATTAGTGCACTTATATTTTTAGGTCTGAAATGTCACTATCCATGACGCTACTTCATGAAATAAAAGAAGCCATGCCTGCATGTCTCTGGGGAAAATGTAATATTTACCACCGTTTATAGTGCATGCTATTCATGCATCTTCAGTATGTGAACTGTTCTTTACCAGGATTTTTGTAGGATTTTAAAAAGTAATTTCAGTGAGTTCCATGTGGAACAAAAACCTCTATTTTTCTGTGTCAATGCCAGCTATTGCCCATCACCCACTTTTTATTACCAATCATTAACTGCAGAGATTTTTCAAACATGGAGACCATAGAGTCTGTGTGATTTGTGATGTCTGTACCTGCACATTTAATTAAAAAATTCAAATTTGTAGAATTGTATTTGGATGCATTTCAGACTGTATAGCAGCATAGTGAAATAGAGCTGAGCACATCAGGCTTCAAGTATTTAAACTCATCCATATGCCTTAGACAATCAACAAGAAATCATAGAATGTGATGGTGGATGGCCATTACTATAAAAAATACCATCCTGGTGATGGTAATTCTGCTTGTTTGACTTGTTAAGGTGATTGTTAAGGTGATGGACAACTTGTTTCTAGTATTTATGTTAATCACGTAAAGATTTTTTGTTGCATAAAGAAAGGGATTTTTTTGCTTTTTATTTGAGACTTACTGGGTTTTGCCTCCAAATTGGTAGAAGGAATATTGTGTTTTGGAACAAGTCATGACACTATTAACATACTGTATTATCTGTTACTGATTTTGAGAACATTTTTCTTCTCCTGATTTCAGGTTGGGTGGGACTATATCTGCATACAAGATAGTGCCAGACGAAATAGAAGAAATCAAGGTACAGTATTACTGCTTTTCAACACTGAATTTCTGTGTTTGGAAAATTACAGAAATGTTACATTCTTGCTTTGAAGTGTATCGTGGGGGAGAGAGGAAACTGTCTAAAGTAAAATTATTAGATCCATATTTATGCATCTAAAATAGAATTGTAGTTATTTTTACAAGTAAAGTTTACCTTCAGCCTAAGCTGACTTCAGCAGGATTTGTTTGATGCCAGAAACCTGTGTAACTCAACCTATTCCTGTTTTGCTACGTGAAGACAGATGCAGGACTATGATGAACACTGAGTTATATTTTCATAACAAAAAATCTATATAGTGTCCTTCTGCTTTTGAGATCAAAAACACATCCATATTTTTCAATATTGTCTGTCTTAAGAAGGGGATAGTGTGAAGTCATTGATACTCAAAATCATTATAAACTCTCTGATTTTGAGTAGTGATAACAATAAATACTGAAGTTTACCTTCAAAGTAATGTGCATTATAACAAAACTCACTTTAGCCAAGTCCACTCATGTAAAGCAATTTGTGTCAGTTTTATTTTTCAGTGGAGTGAAAGATGGGTACTGGGGGGGATTTTGGCCTGGAACTGACAGCACAGTTTGTGTAGCTGGTTCTTTATTTGATTGTTGGTAGGTCAGTCTGACATACTGCTTGCTCATTGTGATTGCTTAACCCGCTGTGCTGTGTCACATACTCATTTTCAGCTGTGCAAAGAGAATTAAGAGTAGTTCTAAAATCTTGTGAAGGGAAATGACTGGATAATATCTGATGTAGACATGACTTCGCAGTGTGCAAATGGTGAGAATTTATTCCTCTTCAATTAGTATCAAACCCTCTGCAAGCAAGTCACTGCACAGTGACTGCCTGTATCTGCATCAGTTAAAGTTATCACATCATCATGATCAAAATTTATTTTTGTTATCTAAGATTCATGGACTCCTCTATGCTGAATTTTATCAAGGGGAGCATGATTTATTAGGATAGATCCAGTGTTCAGACTTTGGTCTTGGAATAAAAGAAAGAAAGAAGGCTTTCAAAATTTATTAGTGGTAAATTCATGATGCTCGGAGAACTGCTCCAAAACTATTTTTAAAAATTACAAAAACCCTAAACCACAATCTTTTTCCTTTAATATAAGAAATCCAATACCACTGACATTTTGTTTATGTTGAAGAGGAAGAAAGCTGTTATTTCTGGCTTCATCATACTAAACTGAGTTCAATGAACAAAGAAAAATGGAATGTTGCAAAATAAGAAATAATTTCACTTTTAGGAACTTACTGCAAGATTAGCAGTCACAGGAATCTGTCACCTGCTTAGGAGACCTGTTCTGAATTTTCAGCTTTTTCTTATTTAGCTGGTGTTTAAGTGCTTGAGATCCTAGGAAGCATCAAAGGATGGGTTACTCATTAGTCTCAGTTGTGCCAGGATGTAAGTGCGAAGGAAGGATTTTATTGTTCAAAGTCAGAGCTATTTAAAGTGTTAGGGAAAAATCCCTTCCTTTACTTGTTTCTGGTAGCTGTCCTGTCTTGTTCAGGTAATGGGTTTTTGAGGTTGTGACAGAAGTTAGGCCACTTCAAACACCTTAAATGATTGCATTTCTGAAGCTGAAATACATGTTATTTATATGAAACAAGGCACGAGTGGAAGATGCCAAGACAGACAAATATATATTGGATATCGAAAAGTATTATTTTGTACATATGTATTATGAATAGCAGCTGTTAAACAGGGAGATTGAGTGTCCTTGCAGTAAATGTAGGGGGTAGTTTTAACATCTGAAAGGCTCTCCTAGCTGATTTGAGTAGAAAAAGGAGAGAGGAGAGAATAGAAGGCAAATCACTGGAATATTAGTTCTAGAGACAACAGAATCTTTTTCCATTCACCTTAGTTCGGTTATTTTGCTTCACAACTACCCCTGTCCTATTTAAATGTGTTAATTTGCAAAAATATGCAAAAATAATAGCTCTACTTTTAAAATCTGATATAACTTGGTGGATTGTTGAATTATATTTATAGGAGTTGTAATTTTCATGTTTTCTGATAGTCCTTAAAAAGTAAGCTGCTTTCTTAAATGGCAAAGGAGGTACTTTATCAGACAGAGAACAATAATTACTATGACAAATAAGTAAGTCTTTTAGCATTTGCATATATTCTAGAAAAGGTGATCGATTAACCTATTTTACAGCTCAAAATAACTTACAAGGAAAACCAGTGTATTGATTTTGTTAATTCCTGTAATTACATCTTAGGTAGAACACCACCGTAGGCATATGAACGAGGAGTACTTACGGCAGAAGTGAGAACACATACCCTAACTAGCCTCATGCACCATACCAAGGTTAGGAAGAATTGTGTGGAACCAATCACCACTACAGTTCCACAGCATCTGTATCAGTCTGAAATGAAGTGTCATGAAACTTACCTTCCCTAGATTTTTGTCATAGATGCTTGGCTTCCCAAAGTGAGAACACTCAACAGGTAGCCTTACCGAGATACCATCACAGGTTTCCCCCCTGAAAACTCTTCTAGAAGGTAGATGTCTTCTATCCCATGATCTACTGCTTCATAAAATAAGCTTTCAGAGAATGCATAAATGGATATACTACCATCTGCATTCCTGTCATTCCTCTACACCAGTTAAAGCAATGTCACTTCATTTTCAATACCTGCTGGTTTTAAAATACTTCCGGAACTGATAAAAACAGTAAATATAGAAGTTGAAGCACATTTCTGAAGGTGTCATTGTTTCAACTTTCTCTAGGCTTCTGTTCTCATCAGAATTATTCAGCCTGTAAGCAAGAAGCTTTTCAAACTAGCAAAAACGTGTTGTCAGATTTCATCCTTGTTCCTCATTCACCATAATAGTATGTGCCTAAAGGAGAGGTCTTCCAAGCCAAATGATTTTGTGTAAATAGGGCCTGGCGAGCCTATCAGGCAACACTGGTTTTGATGAACAACATGGAGATTGTCTCTAGAATAAAGAGAAATTTCTGACTATTACAAATTAGGGAAAGTTTGCATGATGTGCCTATAGATTTATGTCAACAATATCATCTTATGGCTTGTAGTACCATGGGAGATGGTCTTTTTGATTTCAGCATTCTGCCATTACAAAGGAAATATATGATATGGTGAAGGGTGGTTATTATAGAAGAAGACTCAGTGAATGAGAAGACCACTCATTAAGAGATTTCTAAAAAAAATACTTGGTTTGCTAGGATTTGCAAGTCAACAGCAGAAAGGAATTTAATTGTTTTGTGTTGGGTTTTTTATGTGCTTTCCTATATACTTTTCATGTAGACATATGCATGCATCTCATCTCAAGACCAGAAGGCAGGTCCTTAATTCATGAAAGTAGTATGCGCAAGAAAGACATTGCCAGAACATTTCATTCCTATAATATTTATGGCATGAGACAGATATTCCAGTGTAGAGAATAAAGTTAAATGTTTTCCTCCTGTGGTAGTTAGTTTTAAAAAATCTTATTCGAAATGCTTTATTAGTGCTGGTTGTAAATTGTAAATTTAGATGTAAAGCAGTTGTGGAGCAAGATGGGAGGGGTTTTTTAATTCCATTAACCACCCTTTCACACAGACACACTTTATGCTCCTTAAGGAACACTCGCAAATTTTCTATAGGTACTCTTTAAATGAAAGTATATATGCATAAAGTATTAAAGGTTACATTTAAGACTACAGACATTTTCCTCTGAATAATGATAGGATAGCTCTCTTTTTTTCTTTAGAAGTATGTGTTAACTTAATAGTTTAATATAGGAAAATTTTTATGCATAGCTGAAACACATTCTTCTCAGATTGTCTTTGGTCTTTGAGAAAGTAGATTCCAGTGATAAAGACGCAAGAGCAGAAAATGATAAAAACTATGAGGAAGAGTGAAGTAGCCAGAAGGGAAATGGTGAACATTGTGTCTTCTTAGAGGTCAGTTGCCCTAGATGACTTAGGAATTCAAAAGATTTTCACTTTCCCACAGTCATTTTTAGGAACATTGTAGGAACAAAGGAAGTTGATTTTAGTGTCAGTGAGGTGTATTTCAGAGCAAAGCTGTACTCCCTGCCATCAAAAATATGCAGCTTTGATATGATTACAACTAAAATCAGTCTATTCCAAGACTTTCTCGGAAATCATTTGGTTTGCTGGCTTTGTGGTGTCATATACCTACATAATGCTATATCCCAGAATCTGTTCTTTTTGCTGGTAAGAGTAGCTGATGAAACTCATGCAACCTTTGTGTACAGCCAAGAGGTGCTGGCCTTGATCATTCAAAGCATGTCCATATTTTTCACTGTGGGGTAAAAATAAGTAGCCATTTGTCAACAAGTGCCGGGTTGTAGTCCCAGTTTGTATGAAAAGAAACACAAATGAAAGAAAGGTAGTCATAACTACTCTGGTGGATAGTCCACAAGAACAGGATTGTGGCTGGAAATATTTAGACTTCACAAAACCGGTTTTGTGTCTCCATACCAGAGAGTGGGGCAGTATTTAAATATCTCTTGCATCTTCTGCAGATTCAACCTTGCTTTACATGAACAAGGAGATGTGCTGTTATCACAGTTTTGCATAGGAGTTTAAGTCCTGGATCTGGTTTGCTTCATCACTGTATGGATATTCATCTGCTAAGTGTATCAGCACTGGCCAAGGATCTTCACAAAAGGTTTCCCCAAAGTTTATGATGGGAGACATCAGAATTTGATGATGATACTGAGATTATTGCTCGTTTATCTGTTTGGATCCAGCACAAACGAAAAAGGTTTGCCCACTCAGAATAAGTTTTTTGAAGATGCTCAAGCTGTTTAAAGTGTGTACTCCCACTAATCCTAAAGCACCAAGGAACCTTGCAATTAACTTGCAGGAACAACAGTCCTGGTTCTCAGTTTTTCTGCCCGTGTTTTCTTTCTTCTAGATCTCAAATGATAATTACTAACAGTACAGGAGCTCTTACTAAGCATGACATAAAAGGGTATTATCCATTGAATGTCTAGCAAGTATTAACAAGTAGCATCTCCACAGACTCTAAAGCTTACAGATACAAGTTTAAAAAGATTTAAAGGCCATATGTGATGGTCATGTATTCTTCCATTAGATTGCTAGTTGTGCTGGACTGTGTGTTGGCTAAAACTGAGGGCTTGTCTTTCAACTCTCTTAACGTGCACTCAGAGTCTGACCAGCCAGTAGACAGTTTCACTGTACTCCTGCATCCAGGTAGAGAAAGTCTCTAAAACCTTTTGCAAATGTCCTAACCAGTAACAAAAAATTGACACTGAGATCTCAACTTAGTGTATGGAATCCCTGATAAATATGCAGATACGGTTTTCCTATTGCTTCTTGGGTTTTGAAGAAGGAGACTTTCTTATGGACATGAATCCAGCTAGGACAATTGAGAAGTGGGATGTGTTAAGTTAAAACAACCTTATGTCTCATTATATTTCCCTGTAATCAAAGTTCACCTGATGTACACACACATTTCTTCCTGAGTTAATTTCCAAATCCTGCATTAGCAGTTAATCACTGACTAGTGTTCTTTCTTAAGCTACGTATGACACTGTTTTCAAGCTACACGTGTCATTGTTTAGATGACAGAAAGAACTCTTGTGTTTTTACTTGCTGTGTTAATCCTTAAATGATGTTACAGATGTTATTGTTTCCATGCTGGAGAGAACTAAAGTTTTGTGTGTGGGATGATGTGACAAAATTGTCAAAAACTTTATGTAAAACAAAAAATTACTTTCCTTTAATTTTTTGTCCACATGTGTACATTTGTGCTACAAGCTAGAGATTTGCACCCCCTGCAGTATTGATAATGTACTCTTGGCCATGCATTTGTGCATCACTCTTGTAGTTCTTGTCAACAATTGATTCTTCGTATTATATTGTAGCATATTATATTGCTCCTAGTTGACTGTAGTTTCATTATCTGTTGTATTATGTCATTTTTTCTTCTCATGAGTCCTTTGTTGATCTAAGTTTTGTTTCTTCTAAAACTGATTTTGCCCCTTTTTCTGGAAAGTGTAGTCTGTGTTACATTGGGTTCTGGCTCTAATCTTTTGGTGCCAACCGTGGCTGTGCAAGCCTGGATAGTCCAGGCACGCTCTCACACCGGTGAAATACGAGTGTTTCATAAGAATGCCTTTTCTATTGTGGGATTTTTTTTTTCCCACCTATGAAGCCATTAATAGTTGTGAATATCAGTTTTGACTTTTGGATTGTTTCTGCTCTGATAGGTTTGAGACTGTTTTTGCTTGAAGGACATGAGTGTTCTCCATACTATAACTATTGCTATCTCAAGTTTTTGTATAGAAACTCCTTAGGGAGTACTCACTGAAAGGGTTTTTCATCTGTTTCTCTCATCTTCCATGGATGATGGATACTCACTGCAATCACAGACTCTCAACCAAAAAAACACCTTTACAAAAAGAATGTAAAATGAGAGATGGCTGAAGTGTCTATCAAACTCTGATCTAGGGCTGCTGAATGTATCAGAAGCATTCCTCTGCTTTCCTTGCAAGGGCATCAAATGCCCAGACACAGTATGAAAAAGAATACTAACTTTCCACATGAAAATAGGAATTGTCACTTTTTGTTTTCCTGCTGTCTTCCATCTTATGTTTCATAGGCTTTGTGGCTTCAGAGACTTAATGTCTCTAGAAATGACAGATGAGACCACCTCACCAAGTTACCTTGCTCTTCCAGGCTGTCTTGAATATAGAAAATGCTGAAGCATTGTTACAAATTCCTGTTCCCTAATGTGAGTAGGATTTAAACAAATGCATTTTATATTGTATTGTGTAGTTTAGTCTTACGAAACATACAAAAGTTTAGCCTGTGATTTGCAGATCATGGGGTATTGCCACATGGGGAAGGGAAGGGCAGGAAGACTGTGCATCCATTTAAGTTGAAATGCAATGCTAACAAGATAAAATCATTTTAGCAATATTATTATTTACTTTCTAAAGCAAACAAAATAATTCTGTAGTTCTTCCGCAAACAGAGAACAGAAATAGCTGGAAGTTAATTTACAAGAAAAACCAGTATATTGCTCATCCTCTAAGCATTTCTGGTTGCCCAGCGTTTAAGCTGTTGCCCGTAAGAGGGGAAATTAATGTGTATCAGATTTTTCATTACCACAGACCTGTTTGTCTATTCAGTCTTTCTTAATTAAATACATTAGAAATAGGATTTGAAATCTCTTGTTGTTTTCCAGCATAAAAAAATATCTCTGCCACTCTCTGTGGCTGTAGTAATCAATTTTGTCTAAATTCCTCCTGGCTTTCTTTTATTTTCCATTTTTGCTAGATACGTATCTCTGTACCAGCCATCACTTGAAACCTAGTTAGTTCTTAGTGCATCTTCTGACCAGCTCTAACATAGTCCCTTGTATTTTTCATCTGACCCCTTATACTGGGCAATGTTTTCAGTGCCTTCTGTTCTCACTAGAAAAGTCATTTCTTAAATGGGATGTCACTTAGCATGAATGAGAGGAGAAAACATGTTCAGCTGTATTAAGCAGTAAATAGCTTTTGGCAAGTGTATAAGTAAGTCAAGTTTATATAAAAGCCCTAATAATTTTCCACGTGACCTGTTACATTAAGTTTTGTTTGGTTATATTTACCCTGTAAGAATGTATTCTGATGATTCTTATTTGAGATCTATGAAGGAAACTTAATGTTATCCTATCATAACTGATAGTGTCATAAGTGATTAAGGGCTTGACTGAGTTTGAGGGAGATCAATATTATGTTCATTTCTTGTGGTAAATATATTTCTGAAAGTTCTTTCTTTTTATGATTGTCACGATAGGTGAATGCTAGACCTGTATATATAAGAAAAAAGGCCATCAGGGTTTTTTTTAGTTGGCTTTTTTTTTTTAAAAAGCCCCAAACTTTCAGGTTCTACATGCTGGTCCTTTGTATATAGGGAAAAAGAGATCAGTAGTGTTGTTTGGTTTTTTGGTTTGGGTTTTTTCTTAAATGACCCTTGGCTGTACAGCTATTTACTGGTTGTGTCTTAGTGAATTATGAATATAATTATTTTTAGAGAAATAAAATATTACTGCAAATAAGGGCATTGAAATACTGAGTAGTTGGGTGACAAACCATCTGATGAAATTCAGCAGAGATTAATGTTAAATGATGTGTTTAGGAGATGTGAAAAAGTCCCCAATTCCATTTTGCATATAAAATAGAAGTCTCTAATTAAGCTACTGTGATCCAAGAATGAGGGCTGAGCAGTGAGCTATGGTGGTTACTATTAGCTCAGTGTTCAAGAGCAACTGAAGGGGCGGAGGCATGGGAGCCCTGGGGGAGGACTGAAGAGAAAGGAACCAAGACCAGAACACTGAACCTTTTCTCTTATGCATGAGCCTCTGGTGCCACACCATATGCAATGGCATGTGAAGGGCTGCTCCCCTAATCACAAAAATGACACAGTAGCACTAAAAAAGATTTAAGGTCAGATTATAAAAATAATCATATTTAAAGAAGCACTTTTGTCTGAAGAACAGATGAAGAGACTGGGACAGGAATGTCCTCAAGTGGCACATTTGGTTGCATTTCAGTAATATTCTTCCTTTTTTATACTGCACTTTTTAAATAAACTCTCATTCTTAATTTATGCAAATTTTAAGACTGCCTGAAAGCAGGTGCCAGAGTTTTGATTATGTGTCTTCTATGGGTTGATAATGTACTGATTGTAAGGAAAAAAGAGAAGAACACACAGAGCATAGCACAGTAGGCATCTCTCTATCAGAAACCAGTTTAATACACTGTTTTCCAGAAAAAGCTTTGCAACTGGTAGACTGCAGATAATTCTGCTAAAATACTGTCGTTTATTTTGCTTTTGTAGTATGTTTTTAGATGATTTTTAATGTTGTGTTTTAATACCTGATTGGAAACTACAGTAGGAAGACACCAAAAACTACACATGCCTCCCTGTGATATGCAAGCTTGTAAACTGTGTTAATAGAGTGATGCTTTGGACTTCACTGTGTGATTGCACCTAATTCAACTTCTCTGATAATTAATTGGGTTTTTTTGTGGTGCCCTAATCCTATTACTGACCTTGTCATATATAAGGTCCAGCCCTAATCCTATTACTGACCTTGTCATATATAAGGTCCACCATCTAAAACAGAGTATGAAACATTAAATATTTTTAACAGAAAACCAACCAAAAACTTCCTCCAAGGAGACATCATAAAGGAATGGTATAAAAGTATTGGCATGTTGAACTGTGGCTAGAGACTGTTTATTTGCTCAAATACTTTCTTTTATCAGATGCACAAGATTGGTCTAGATGAGATTTTGTGCTGATGAACTATATCTGAGCACGATGTAAAATGAACATTTTTAAGTGGATTCTGTCTTTTATTGAGTATGTTGGGTAAGTGGCTCTTCTCATCTCTGATACTGCACAGAGCTGGAATGTTGGCTTAACTGACGTCCTAAAGGTTTCCAGAATGGATGTCTTCCAGCAGAACAAAATCAGAGCCAAGTGTGTAGAGACAAATTTAAAAATGCCTGCTTTAGCCCTAGCCACCCTGTCCTTGGTGCCCAGAACCGAACGTGTATCTTGAGTCATGTCTGTGTTACCAAGTCACGCAAACCACTAGAATGCATCTATCTATAAAGTAAAGCATCTGGTGCTGGAAATCCAGCATACATCATACGTTCTTTGATATGTTTTATTTCAAACGACTTCTAGTATTATTCTCTGTGCCTGTTAACAGCTGGAGTGGATTACACATGCTGCTGAAGTCCATCTTCCAAATGAGTTTTATCTGAAAGGATTCCAGTTCATATGATCAAAGGCTACTCTGCAATATCAGCCAAAGTCTGTTAAGCAGAGAAGTATTAAAAGTGCTGTTCTTTACTAACAGACTGTGGTAGATGTGTCCCAAGCCTCCAGCCAGCACATGTATTCTCATAACACAGCATGTCAGGTTACAAATGTGAATTTCATGATACAGTACCATCGTTACTAGTGAAACTCTGTTGTCTGAGCTAAGTACTTAGAGAGTGCTCAGCCCTTCTGGCAGACTATACAAAGAAAAAAATGATGGTCTAGACCAGTGGTCTCCAAACGGTTTGATCATCTACCTCATCAGTAAAGAAATTTGAACATTTACCCTCCAATAATGTATATCCTAATATCTTCTCCCTGAACTACAGTGGATCATAGAATCATTTGGTTGGAAAAGACCTCAAAGATCGTCCAGTCCAAACATAACCGAGCACTGCCAAGTCCACTGCTAAACCATGTCCCCAAGTGCCAGATGTATATGTCTTTTAAATACCTCTGTAGATGGTGATTCCACCACTTCCCTGGGCAGTTGCTCCAATGCTTGATAACCAATCTAAACCTTCCTTGGTGCAACGTGATGCCTTTTTCTCTTGTCCTGTCACTTGTTACCTGAGAGAAGAGGCTTTTCCCCACCTTGCTACAATTCCCTTTAAGGCAGCTGTAGTGAGCAGTAAGTTTCCACCTGAGGCTCCTTTTCTCCAGGCTAAACAACCCCAGCTCCCTCAGACACTCCATATTAAAAATACTATATTGCAACAATTTTAACCAAGGAAGTCCAGCAGATATGTTATCAGGCTGAAAGAAATTCTTCCCCTGAAGTTTGCTTCTGTAACATGATGAAAAAGCTTTCCCAGGAGCTTCCTCTGGGTTTTTGGGGTTTTTTTCTGAGATAAAAAGCCTTATTGTGTTCACTAACATTGCTAACCACTATATTTTATCTGCTGTTTAGTTTGTGTGGTCTATAGTTTGTGTAACTATTTCTCTTCATGGCTTTTACATAAGGGAACTAAGTGATGCCATCAGGTAAGGAGAGGACAGACACAAGAGCAGGGTGCATCTTGGGTGGAGGCATCAGATTCCTAAGGAAGTGGGATTGATATGGACAAATTATCTCAAAGAGCTATGGTTCTAACAAGAGCCAATTAGTTTTGCCATGGTGTGTGTAGAAAACACTGAATGAATATTTGACTGGACAACACTAGTATTATATATTTGGATGCAAGATTGTGTGCTTTACCAAACAGAATGTTTTGATATTGCAAGATATGTAATGTAATTTGTTGTGTCCCAAGTCACAATATTTGCTCTTCTGGATTATCTTTGAGCTACCTATGGAAGTGTTTCTTAGCATGCACCTGTTTAGGCAAGGAAAACAATTATTTTCAAATTAAAAACTAATATAAGATTAAAGTTTGATGCTTCTCCTTTTCATTTTCCCTGTTGTTTTGATATGTTCGTTTTCTGGATTCCCACATGAAATAGGTAGCATTTTGATATTATTTACTGTAATACTGATTCTGTACTTTTCAATTATAGTAGGATTTCAGAAATTCTGTCACTTAATTGTCCTAAAGGAAAGGTATACAGGAGACAATTGAATCCTCAGAGTTCAGTAAAGGTGGAGTTGTTGAAGAGTTTCACTTTTTAAAATACATTCTTATAAAAAACTACAAAAATTTCTAGAATTGTTCTGTCAGAAATGATTGCATTCAACTTCACCTGCCTCATCATTATGACAAGATTAGGTGGGATCCTAAGACTGCAAAGGTAACACATATACTCACTTTCAACATTTCTGCATAGAATGATATTTCTATTTTCTCTAATTATTTATCACCTGCTTTGTCTACTATTATGCTCTATCAAAATCCCCTTGATTTTAAATTTACAAATACGGTAATATTTTCTCTGAGTACCTTCAGTAGCATGATGACATAAACCTCTCTTTTAACAAATAGGCTGAACCCCTATGGAAATTTGTACTGCTCAGTTCTGTCATTTTAAAGGGTTCTTCTGCATTCTTGGCAGTTGAACATAATTTGAGTGAGAATTACCTCAGATTTATCATTCTGGAAAATGAAACTATGTATCTGAGGATACCTTATGAAGATAAGAGCTTAACATCAAGATGTTTTAAAATTCTTGTCCTTCTTTAAAAAAGCAGAGAATAATCCTTCTTTACGTATTTGGAATGTGTTCTGTATATTAATAAGTATTTTTAGGGAATAATGCTGTAAAAAACAGGCAGTGTGTAAAAATAAAGCTGACTGTCATTTGGGACACTGAAGCTAACAAGTTTTACGGAGTACCTTGAGGCTCTAAATGACAGCAGACAATTATTGTCAGGCTGTGTTGAAGGAAAGATGACCAAGTTTAAAATCAGAGAGCTATAAAGAACTGCTTTACATGCAAAAGATCCAAATGCCTTTAAGTATTGTTCCAAACTGTGAATGCTTCTGTTGGCGAGAAATCCAAAGGGATTGTTATGTTTCAAAAATGAAAAAAAGAATATTTGTGAAGTAGTATGCTCTAAGTGTAATTAAAGCTTTTGCAAACATGATACCCTTTACTGAGCTGACTTCTGAGACACCCAGAGAAAGAACTAAGAAATCCAATCTCACAGATAATGGAAAATTCTGAGTTTTCTGGGGATTAAACATTTTCTGCAGACCTGATTATGAAAAGTGCTTAGAACAAACATTTTGACCATTTAGCCAATAGCTGATATACAGGCATGAAGCTTTCTTCATAATGACACAGTTCCCTGCATTTGCCATTTTGTTTTAATTAAAACAACTGAGCTCTACACCTCATGTATTTGGATACTAAGGCATTTTTACAATGTGTTATTATATTTAAATGTTTTATATGAAACGACATAAAGATTTTAATATGCGTGTGCATGTTCAGATTATTTTGGATTTCAGTATTTTGTTGCAAAATTATAGTATCTTAAACTCTGTAAAAATCAATCCTATATTTGGAGAAGTAGTATTTTAATAGAGTCATAGTTTTGCAACAGGAAAAACTGAGCTAATTATGTTGCAGTTCATCTAACACCATGGCAATTTCATAATGTAAAAACTGAAAAAGAAAAAAAAAGGCTTTTCCTCACTGGTAGAATAAATAGCTAATTTCAGACTAGCTTTTGTTGAAAAGCTTTTTAAATGCACTCTGCTTGATCTCTACCAATGAAAACAGTATTGGATATGTTTGAGTGCTTATATTGCCTTCAAGAATGGCTAAATAATAGGGAGAGAAAACCAAAGGAAATACTCTTACTGTCCTTATGATTATGTATTTTGAATATGTATGAAACATGAAATTAACATGTGATCAGCTATTTTCAAATTTTATCCTTTCTTGTGGTTTTAATTAAGAATCTGTTCTGTCATAGAATCATTTAGGTTGTAAAAGACCTTTAAGATCATCAAGTCCAACTGTAAAACCTAACATTGCCAAGTCCACCATAAAACCATGTTCCCAAGTACCCCATCTCCATGTCTTTTAAATACCTCCAGGGACAGTGACTCCACCACTTCCATGAGCAGCCTGTTCCAATGCTTGGTAGCCCTTTTGGTGAAGGCATTTTTTCGTAAGAGGCAATATACCCCCCCCCGGCACAACTTGAAACGGCTGCCATTTCCTCTTATGTCATATTTTTTTATTATACGACATAAATATGTAATTTATTTGTTATTTATTTCTTGTTACTTGTGAAAAGAGACCAAACCCCACCCCTCTACAGCCTCCTTTCAGGTGATTGTAGAGAGTGATAAGGTCTCCCTGAGCCTCCGTTTCTCCAGGCTAAACAACTCCAGCTCCCTCAGCTGCTCCTCATCAGACCTGTGCTCCAGATCCTTCACCTGCTTCATTGCCCATCTTTGGATACGTCATCAGCAGTCACAACCTAGTTCTTCAAAATTAACACATGGGGCACAATGTGGTTTTTTTTTCTGACTTCATATTTAATGTCACACTTAAATCACTTCAACATGTAGGTTTCAAAATCAGGAATAAGATGCAATGCATCAAGCCCACTGACAAATTACAAGGGTTTTTTTACACACAGGGTGGATAATAGCTTACCAATGCCAATTTAAAAAATAACAAAATCAATTTAAAATTGAAACTTTGTTATAAACAGTTAATTTAACATGGTTTTCTAGACGATTTCTACTATTTCTCTCATGCAAAACTCCCCATGGAAATCTGATTTTTTCCTCTTTTCCATTGTAGATTATCTGCACGGAGCTGAAGTTAACATCCAAAGTACAGAGTTTACAAAAGAATTAAACATTTTCTTGTCAGACACTGAAATCTATCCAAAGAACAGAGATTACTGATGAAATTTTTTTGTACAAGTAGGTCAGTGAGAAATTCAATATCTCCCTACAAAAACATCATTATAATAAAAGGAGCCTGAAGGCGTGAAGTCTGTTTGTTCTGTTAGCCTGCAATTATTTCCTGAGCTAGTATTCTTTTGTCAGTACTGTAAATTAGGATGGCCAGATGTTAACTTGCTAGTTTAGACCTTCAACTGAGTATATTCAATTGAAGTGGTAGTCTGTTTTCCTGTGCCTTGGTTTTATCATGGGTTTTATTAGGGTTTTTTTTTTCCTAAAGGGTCAAAAATAGAGGAAATTCAAATTTCCCAAAATCAAAAAATATGGCAGATAAGTTGCTGTCTGGAAAAAACCCCATCTTATCGCTGTTGGTTTTTAGTGTAGAAAGCTGTATGCTGTTCATTCAAATAAAATATGTTTAGTGTAGCCAATGATCTTATGTTTTCTTGGTGGTGTTTTGAAATTTGGATGACAGACAAAAATTGCTTAGAGTTTCCTGCTAAATATATCTCTGCTTTTGAAGTCAGACAAAAATGAAAGCTGAAACAGGTGCTAAAGACTTAAGGGACTACTAAATGATCTGTGACATTTAGGAAAGAATAGCTCTCATTGCTTAAAAGTTGGTTTAATTTTTTCGAGTTGATCAGTATGGATGGTTAGAGCTGCAAAACCGAAATACTGTTCTTAAATTCATGGGTACAAATGTAAAAGCTCTTGGAAGGTTGCTGCTATAGAATTATTGGATTGCTGATAGATCTGATATTTAACCACTGATTTATAACTCTTAGCAGAAGAAAAAGATCTTTTATTTCTTTTTAATGTTTCCAAATATCGTCATATTAGTGGGCCTGGAGAGAGAACTCGTACAGGACAGAAAAGACTTGAGTAGTAATTGCAAGAAAAAAGCGAAGGCCTCTCCTTCTGAAGTGATGGATCAGATGGGTCTTGAAATGCAAAGGGAATTCTCTGCATGTGTGTATATGTTTTCTGCACTGGGGCAGAAAGCAAGAGAGAGGGAAGTGCAAGGGTCTTTCTGGATCTCAGTAAGAGAGGCCTGAAAACAAATAGCTGAATAAAATACCTGCTTTCATAAAGCAAAGGAAGAGGAGGAATGCAGGTAGCAAATAAATCTTACTCCCTTCAGATGCTGAGAACTGTGTGTTCATACAGCATCAAATCAATCTGTGGATGGATTTCTCCACTCATGACAAATTCTTGCTACTCTTTTAGATAAAGGAAAGCCATGGTGGTGGTGTAGTCACCAGTACTGAATTGGAGCTGCCTACAGACTCCTCCATTACAATGAGGTGGATGAATCTGTCCTTTGGCCAAAGGGGTTTGTGCAGCATGACATATTCCTGAAAACCATGCTGGACATAGAGCACAGGGCAGCCTTCTGTGGGAACTTCAAGGGAACTGTTGCGGGGATTGCTAACTCCTTGATGTACAACGGCCTCCTGGTCAGTAGCACTACAATATTAGAAACGTTATAAACAGAACACTGTGTGGTCCTTGATTTCCAGAGGGTGTTGCCCAGTTGTTGCTCACTGATGAAATGTATTGCATATCTCCTTCATCTGCTAATGCCACCTACTCTCTCTTACTGAAAATACTGTCTGAATGACTGTGCTGCCTGTGTAGGCTCTTCATCACTCTCCAGCACTAAAGTGGCAATTGTCTCTACAAGGGAAAGCAGTAGTCCAGAGATAACATATACTGCATGCATCATAATCCTCAAAGTAGGATGTGTGGGAGATGATACAACTCTTTGAAAGGGGGAATATGCTATTTTTAATTATTGAGATGAAGCCTTTATTCTAAGTTGCATTGAGCAGTTGACTGTAATGTGATTTGAACTTGTCCAGAAAGGTAAGTTTTGCAATTAAATAACCAAAAATCACTTATATAAACATTTTCATGTAACAGACCATGTGTTAGAATAATGGTATATAAAGCAGGTGATACACAGTTGAAAAGACTCATTATTTCTTATGCAACTCTTCTTTGAACTATATAAATAACTCTGGATTCTGGTAAAGGTTACCATGTGTGTCTTCTTAAATCTTTAAAATAACAAACAAGTACTTCTAGTCCAGAGGGCTTTCTATGAGTTCTGTAAATTACCTTTAGAAATTACTCATACTTTAGCAGGGAGGGCTCTGATCAGTGGCACAGGATCTGGTTGAAGGCCTGTCATAGTGGAGTCTTCCAAGGTTCAATATTGGGCTCAGCATTCATTAACTTACTCATCAGTTACTTGGATGAAAGTGCAGATGCCTCCTCAGCAAGTTCACTGAGGACACAAAGCTGGGAGGAGTGGCTGATACCCCAGAGGGATGTGCAGCCCTTCAGAAGGGCCTCGACAGGCTGGAGAGCTGGGCAGAGAAGAACTGTCTGAAATTCAGCAAAGGCAAGTGCTGGGTCCTGCACCTGGGGAGGAATAACCCCAGGCACCAGCACAGGCTGGGGGCTGACCTGCTGGAAAGCAGCTCTGTGGAGAGGGACCTGGGGGTGCTGGTGGACAACAAAGTGTCCATGAGCCAGCAGTGTGCCCTGGTGGCCAAGAAGGCCAATGGGATCCTGGGCTGCATTAGAAGAGCATGGCCAGCAGGTCAAGGGAGGGGATCCTGCCCCTCTACTCAGCCCTGGTGAGGCCTGACCTGGAGTGCTGTGTCCAGTTCTGGGCTCCTTAGTAACAGAGAGACATGGACCTCCTGGAGCAGGTCCAGTGAAGGGCTACGAAGATGATGAGCGGACTGGAACATCTCTCTTACAAGGAAAGGCTGAGGGACCTGGGCCTGTTCAGCCTTGAGAGGAGGCGACTGAGAGGGGATGTCATCAATGTCTATCAGTATCTGAAGGGAGGGTGTCAGAGGATGGAGTCTTGTGTGGGAATGGTGCCAAACACCTGGCATCCTTTTAGATTAGAACAAGAGAATGTTAACCCTAAATGCCCAGCTAATTCATGTGTTTGCTGAGGATGCTGTGAATCTGGGTGGAAAACCACCGAATGAGTATGTCACTTATTGTGATTGAAAACAATCACATGCATAGGAATGCTTGAGACGGGTTTTGTGTATTATGAAATTAGCAAGAGACCCTAGGGATCAATCAGAAGGCGGTGGTTTACCTGTAATGAAATTAAATAAAAGGGAGCTCACGTGGAAGAGAGAGTAGGAAGAGAAAAACAGCAGCTGCGGCGCTAAAAGCTGTTGCACTGTGTCAGTGTGTTTCTTCATCACTGACATCTTGATACCAACGCTTTGATATTTTACATTTAGATTTTTTATATTTAGATTATTTCTTACATTTAGATTTTTCTTTGCATTTGATCCCATCACCAACAGCCAGGCTCTTCTTGGTGGTGCCAAGTAGTAGGACAGGAGGCAATGGGCAGAAACTGATGCACGGGAAGTTACACCTGAACACGAGGAAGAACTTCTTTACTGTGCAGCTGACCAAGCACTGGAACAGATTGCCCAAAGGGGTGTTGGAGACTCCCTCCTTTACACAAGATTGTGTCCAGGTGGTTCTTTAATATCTCTGCAGCAGTCAAGAGACTTGATATGATTGCTGCAAGCATTTGTAAGGGGAAAGCATTCTATGCTTCTCTCATTCTGATATTAATGACTAGTATTTCTTTTATGATTTAATAAGTAAAGTTTGGCATATGTCTTTAGAAGAAGAAGAGATGACAAGACAAGTGATTCTGCTTAGAATCGTCCTTTCCGACTCTTTTCATGTATTTCTTTGAACTTTCTTCATGTCTTAGTCAACCTTTGTGGCTTTGTTAACATTATGAGACTCTTCTGTGAAGAAGTTGCTTTGTTAAGCTTCTATTTGCTCCATTTGCAGCAACTTTATCAAATTAGGAAGACTTCTTACAAAGTTGTCTCCACTTTAGTTGGCTCAGAAAGATACACGTTTTATTTATATATATATATGTATTCTTTATCATATACCGAAGTGATAAGATATCTTTCTTTATAGCACAAAAGGATTCCAAGCATTTAGGACCTTAGGAACTACAGGGATTAGAATACAAAGAATTTTTGTAAAGTGCTGTAGGTTGTTTGAAATTGTGTATATTATTTTGCCTGAGAGATTTCCAACACCGTAAAGGCATGTTTGAACAACCTTAATACCCTGGCAGATTTTAGTTTCATTTATACCAGCTGCAGAAACAGCTAGAAGGTGATTTTGAAATATCTTTAGTATTCTGAATGCTTTTATTGCCACTTGATTCCAAGTAATTCTGTTGTTAGGATGTATCAAGAAAAAATGAGCATTTAAAAAAAATGTTCCAAAAGAGAAATGACCTGAAAGTTTCAGCTTTTAGGGAAAGAAGTCTTTCTGATATGAATTGTTCTGCATCACTTTTCTCCTGAGTATAAAAGTTGAAATCTTTGATTGCAGTGGGATCAGCTAATGTTAAGACACCCCTGCAAGCTGCAATGGAAGCAGATGATGGCTCATCAAATTCTATGGTAACAGCTTTTACCCAGTATTATGTAATATAATCCTTTGGGCCTATAAGAGAGATTCTGCACGGACTGAATTCTGAAAATGTCTTCCCTTTGAAGAGAATAGCCTTTCCAGTTCAGTAAGTCAGTCACTCTTACAAGTTTGGTTCAGTCTTTTTAAGTGCCAAAAGGTTCTTTCACTACATTTTACTCTTGCTTACACTCACTTAGGAATAAGCAATAACCTAATCAGTGAGGCAGCCTATTACTAGTTCATTCTATTACTCTTTTATTGTGCTCTATCTTTGTTTAAAAAAAAAAACAAAAAAACCCCAAAAAACCCCAGAAAGAACAACAAGGACACATAGGGAAAAAGCTTTTTTTCTGTAATGATCACAGTTATTCATTTTCATTTTCGTCAACAGCTGACAACATGTGTTTTGCATTAATAACCATCAATGAATCTCAAATGATTTTTATCCTTTTCCTACCACTTTTGAGAATAATTTTCAGGGTCTCTAGGATTACTCCTACTCAACAGATAATGGAGAAGTGCAGACAATCTAATCAGTTCCAGAATACTCCAGTCTTCTTTCTTTTGTTGCATATACCTTTCTCTTTGTTGTTTGTGTATCCCTATCACAAGAATATACCAGAGCAGATGTCCACATCTTCCTTATATTTGGAGAACTAAAGGACATTGCTTCATTTTGAATGAGGGGGCTTCTTTACTTATGCTTTATTATTGTCTGGAAGCTAAATCTAGCATTGATTATTTGAAGGTTATTCACCATCTAAAATTGATGCTGTCATAGATCACAGTAAGATCATAGCTCTAGTTGTTAGGCCACATAGCCTGTACATGCACTGGTTGGCTGAAAACAACTTATGCACTGTAATCAGATGTTAGAGAATTAATATAGGTGATAGTAATCTTATAATCTCTCAGCTGGTAAGAGGATCCACTACAAATATGCAGAGATGTCAGCTAGGCTGGCTTCTTTATTGCATAAGAGGAGCATCTTTAGGATATTCTCTGATTCTAATAAAAGTTACCAGGCAATATCAGAGTGCTGTTCTGGATCCATACACTGATGCTCAGAACAATGATTTTTTAGTGAATGGCACCATCATAGTGCACTGTAGAAGCAAGTATGGATGCTCAATCCATCCATTATGTAATTACTCCATCTATGGAACTGTTGTGCTTGACATAAAATAATTGTTACAGATCTTCAGGATCTTCAATATATGCTGGCACATCTTCTTAACAGCAATTTCTCTACATATTTAAATAGGCAATTGTATTGACAGTATTATTTGCCAAAGACTAATGTATCGTAACATCAAGAAATTAAAATATGTCTTTTCTAGCAGGCAAGAGTTGGTAGGGAGATATCTTCTGATTTCCATGCATTTCAGATCAGTGCTTATCTACCGATACCCTTATTCTGTTGTGTGTAAGAAAAAGCAGTGTCTCTGTCACCACAGTCACTCCATTCTGGCTTGAACAATATCAGTACTTGGAATTCAGGAGCTTGTGAGAGTCTGTTATAGTCATGCTGCCTTTTTTTCCCCACATTGATCATTTTGACTAATAGGCATTATGGAGGCCTCAGTTTTTTTACAGTGAAGTGTAATCATATTTGACTATTTAAACGTACAGAACATTTTGGGTAGGAAGTAGACCATAACCTTTACATGTGCTACAAAATGGCAATGATTTCACCTCAGAAGGAACCTATTATCTGTTAGGGCCTTGTTTCTCAGTACTCTAGAATATTAGAGTTATTGGAAACTCATGAGCCTAGTATACATCCAGCAGCTATGTCAGCACTTCATCTGCCAGTTTGGTCGCATGGAAATTGTATTCATCCTACAGTGATTATCAGACTTCCATTTAAAATAGAAGAATTAAGTTTGGAATATTAATGTGATTCTTCTCAGTCCTACTTGTTTGAGGTAACAATGTTCTTTGTTGCATACAGAGGATGATGACCCCTAATATAAGTGACTTTGGCTCCATTTACAGTTCTTTGTAAGATAGATGTGATACTTTAGATCAAATCTCTACTTTTCTTCCAAAAGCTTGGATTTTCATTTAAGCCAGTTTATTCACCTGCTCTTCCAGTGATTGTTTGTCCAAAAGTAAAACATCTACTGATCTTTAAGAGTGTGCTTTGAATACAGGTGTCTGTCAGGGATGACAATATAATACTGAACTGGACAGAGGGAGAGAATAAGTGAGATCCTATCCAGGCCCATTTTAGTGTATTCTTCAGAATCTGATGAGCTAGACTTCCCTGAAGAAGTTTCTGTGAGGATACAATTGACCTTTGTTGTTTCGTTTAGGGGTATTATTTAGAGGGCCTAAGGAAGTCGATTTTTTGCAAATGCTGCCTGTGGTTGTGCTAAAATATACTCATTGTTTTGGCATGTCATACAGATGCCTGGTTTAATAGAGCCATACAGCAATTTTACTTGGATTACACTTGTAAAATGGTTCTCCTTTTATGGTGTATTGATTGTAAGTTACCACAATTGGCAAGCATAAAGAGAAATACTCAGTAAAGACAAAACTGTGGGGTTTTTTGTTTTGTGATTTCACCATGTTCTGACAGGGGATGTAGTCATAAGCAGCTATGTGAGAAACTTCTTTTGTAGTTTGCACAGACATTGCATTTTAGCTCTTCCCTCTCTCTTCTTCAGTCCGTGGCAATCTTAGGACTCCCAAACCAAAACATTAACCAGTCTCTAGGGTAGTCAGTTTTTGCTACTATCCAGAGTAATGGTAGCCAGTAGCATGAAAGTATAATCTAGACATAAATAATCTATGAGAAAACTATGTTGTCTGTATGGCATGTTTGTTGCTGCTTTGATCTCAGCTCTCTGAATATTTGTTATGTGTAGTTCCTTTGATTTCTTTCTGTACTTTGGTGAGGGTACCAGGTTGCTCTCTCTGATTGAGTACACTGATTTTCACACATTTTACAACTCACATCGTCGTAACAGCTGATCAGGATATATTGAATTGTTCATGATTGGTGACAGTTTCCCACTGTTCATGCAGTGGAAAACCACTGTATTACAGTGGTTGCTTCTCCCCTTTTGAGCTCTTAAATTCTTACTTCTGCTTACTCCTTCTGCTTGTGTCTATGAAAGTCGTACATTTGGAGACAATTTTCTCAGCCAGCTAGTGAAGTATATGGGTCCTTATAGTTGCTATTTTACATACTACCTGTGTATGAGAAGAGTATCTGTTCTTCAGTCATCCAGGAGTCCTTCTTGAAATGGTGCTGAAGTTCCAGACTAGCAAGAAAATTAGTCCTTCATTACTCATTTCTGGATCTTACGCTTCTTTGATTGAATTTTATACTTTACATTTTTGATTTCGTAAGGCCTTTGTAATTTCTCTTCAAAGGTCCAAGTTTTCTAGTTTGTTTCTTTTCTTGTTGCACTGTGGGAATATCAAAAAGTTTGGCTGACTTCACACAATGATTGTTCAGATAGCTTTCTGTCTCTGAGTGGACTCAAGGAACTTCACATGGCCAAACCAAATTCTGTTAGATCTCTGGACAAACTTAGTATCTGTGTTGTATGGTATTTAGACATGTGCTGTAAGGTCACCTGGAGTTCTCTCTTTGCTTTCACCCAGCATTGTCTTAGTCTAATAGTATCCAGGGCTGTTTCAGCCTTCAGTGGAGTGATGCTGCAGTTGTTTGTGGGAGTCCTCAGGCCTTCTCCTGGATGGGAAAAGGCAAAGGTCACTGATCAGAGTGAGTCGTTGCGGGAATGTACATGCAGACTCAAAGAAGAAAGGTTACTCATCAGTAACTGGTGTTCTTTGAGAGGTATAGTCTGCATGTACATTAGTCTCCTACCTGCTTTTCCCCTCTTTCTGAATCTCTTTCAGGTTTGATTGTGCATTTAAGAGGAACTGCAGTGGTGGCGGATGCACTCTGCCCTGTATGTCAATGCCTCAAGCAGGAAGAGGGGAGGAGTGGGAGTGCCCCTCCCGGGACACTCCAGGGCAGGCCACAAGCCCACCCACTCTTAGACTATATGTATGGACTAAGTGTCTCAAAGTACTGCAGCTGTTCATTGGTAGGTAAATTTTCTTTCTTCTCACAGGTAAAGCAGTAGATTTTATTTTTAAAACCATTTTCATTCATTGACTCTATGGATGATATGCATGAACAATACACGGGGGGAAATTTCTACCACAAACTGCATTACACTAAGTAGCTCCCTGTCTCTCTAATGGTTTCATCTCTTGTCTTTCCCCCCATCCTAACCTTATTTAGATATTTAAATATTTTCATTCTGTTCAATTTGTCATTTCCATTGAGAGCTACACGAAAAATTGAGATCATATAAGTTGTAACATAATTTAAAAAATAAAAGGAAATTATGTCTTACACAATTGTAGCTAAGTGTGCAAACTAACATGTAAGATTGTATTTACTATTAGAATTTTAGGCTAGAAATGGAACTGGATTCTGTAAGAATCAGTTATATTTTTATTAGTATATTGATCTTTGAAACTTCTCAGTTGCAGGAAAGCCAACATTTGAGTTTAAACATTTTGTCCACAGCTGACTTCCTCGTGTGTTTTTTTTTTCTTTAATCATAGAAGCCTTGTAGTAATTTTTTAATTCACTACCTTTCCTGCCAATTAAAAAAGCAGACGTGGGGTATGACCTGGCTTAAACTGAAGATGTACTTGTCCCTGCCTGCAAATATGCACATGCAAATTCTCCAAGTGGTTGTTTTCAAGTATAGTTTCTAAAAAGTGCGGGTTACATGAGTTGAAGGCTATTGCAGGAATATGATTCTGAGGTGTTTGTACTGGGAGTCCTCTGGGACCTATCACCTTTGCAAATAATGTGGACATGCTTTTACCAGTTTCTTAGGGTTGTAGCAGTTAATGTTGCCTTGGCAGCTCAAAGAAATTTACAATTGGTTTTCTGTCACTTTGCCATTTCTGTAAGATTAAGATGTAGTTTATCTGGGCTTAATTACATCCTGTGAACTTTGGTGAAACTTCTGATCTATGGTGCATGCGATACATGTGCTGTAGATATTGGTACACATAGATAAAATATTATGAAGAGCTCTAGTTTTGGAAAGTTATTGATTTGTGTGTAATATCAAGCTGCCTTTGCACATTCTGAGAAGAATACCCAAAGTAAACACTTTTCGAAACAACATTTGATGAACACTTAATGTATGCAAAGGGGAAGAAAATGTGGAAAAAGCCATATTGTTGTGCCCAATAATCTAAAGTTTATGGCTCCAAACCCAAGCATTTATTCTTGTGATAACAGGTCTTTGAAGTGCTGTTTTAATTTAAGAAAATTTTAAAAATTTAAAAAATGAAGAGAGAAAGTTTCTGTTTATCTGTTGTTAGTGAATCGTATTAGATTAATTTACTTGGTTTTATGCCTTTTTTTCCCTTTTCATTCCAGTTGCTATTTAGCTTGTATTGTTGTAGGAATAATCAAGAAATATATATTAGATCTCAAGATTCTTACTAGGAAAAGTGATACTGGCAAGGAGGCATAATGTCTTTCTTAAATTTTTAATTGTTTTCAATTTTTAAGGAAACCAGAATTTTTATAACTAATATTTATTTTAGTGAGTAAATATTATATGTCAGAGAGATGCCTTTTATGCATGTCAGAAATGAGACACATTGAACTGTGGTGCTTTTGCTAATACATTTTTATTAGATAAAGATGAGCACATGCACACATAGGCCCACACTTATGTATATATCTGCTAAATACCGAGTCAACAGTAAAGTTCTTTCTAGATGCAGAAATGTTTGGAAAGTATCTAATTCTGACTCTAAGTTCCGTCTCTTCCTCCAAGCATCTGAAGAAAGCTGTTATGCTAAGTGCCCAATCCTTTCCTGTGAGTAGCCATGAGCATGACTCTAGGAGGATACCAGTCGCACTAGCATTAGATGGGAACAGATTTTTGTACAGAAGGAAAAGGGTCTTGTGCCTTTGTATCATGTAGGTGCATGGTTTGTTCTGACCTAGATCTACTTGTAGTTTTTAATGCAATTTATTAAATCATAAAATAAATTCACTATCTTTCTTGATTATACTAAGACTAGTATGTCAAGGTAGGTAGCTTGAAATAAGAATCTTTCCTTTGTTTTTCTGAGAGGAAATCAACAGACAGCATTTAAAACTCCACTTTTATTTATTTTGTCAAGTCAACCTTGTACATGGCTTCTACTGTCTTAACCTCTCTCAGTCAAAATAATTAGAAATTCTTTTACCAGTCTCAGCCCTTAAAAGTTGGCACTTCCAGTCATGATGGTTTGACCAAACACTTCAGTGTTTGCACACCTCTCTTCTAGACTTCCCTTAGTCGTTTGCTTAGATGAACTCTGTTGATGATTGCACTTCAGTGCCTACTTTTTTTTTTTCCTCTGTTTTAGGGCTAATTATCATGAATAGTAGGGTTTAGAAGACATGAAGTACCTTTTAAAAAAGATTATGTTACAGACTGAATAGGTATGTTGAGCCTTGAAATATCTGATAGCTGCAATTTACTTTAAATGGAAAATGCCTGTAATTACATTTCCATTTAAAAAGTAAGGCATTTATAGAGTACATTTTTATTACTTTCCTCCTTTAGTTTTGCATTTCAATAAAATAGTTACATTTTAATGACATCTTTTAATACATTAGCTTAGTATTTAAAAAAAACAACTGCAACATGACTGTGATGCTGGAAACTGCAAATTTATCTGTAGAATCTGTGAAAGACTACTTACTATGTTCTGTAAAATCTCAAAATTTGAAAAGCTCTATTTAGACGCAGTGAGATATATACTTGCATTTCATCCAAGTCTCTTGACTGTAGTGATTACACTGAACATAATCCTAACATTTCTCTTACTTTCTGCCTTCTGCTGGTGGGGGAAGGAAAAAAGGAATGGAGGCAATAGAAAGCATCAAGCATGTTTTCATGGTGTTCTAATGTTTCATTTTCTAAAATTCTGAAATTATTTTGCAATTGATTATTTGGAAAGTTGTTGCTCTACACATGAGTATCTTCAGGCCTCCACATTTCAAATTTTGAACGATAAGTAAAGGATTGTGAGCATAAGAAATAAAACCTTCACAAGAAGTAGGACAAAAAAAAAAGAAATTAATTCCAAGAATACATTAACATTTCTAAGACCTTCCCTCCTTTTCAAACTTAGTGTTGAATTCTGCTTTTTCCTTCCTTGCCTTTCTTTATGGGTATTCATGTTCTTGCATGGTCCCCAGTACATGATTTCGCTTTTTAAATTAATAGACAAGCCATAGTCCACTGAATAGAGAAGATTCAGACTCCTGAATAATACAACAATGAGGAACAAATGGGTTACTTTTGCCTTTCGTTCTTCTTTCCTCCTGCTTTGTGTGCTGTGACATGAATTTCTGATTCATTCAGTTATGTATGCTCTCTCATGTCATAGAATCACAATCTTTAGTGAGCTGGGGTCTGGAGTAGTTCAAGCAACATGACTATGTAAAGGTTGTTTTGAGATCTTAATGTGCTAATTCCTATATTGCTGAAACTCAGTGGTCAAAATGACATCCAATTTTCTTAGCAAATCTGTGACTATGAAGACTTTATCTTTTTTGATCTGTTTCTCCATATTGTCATTCATTATCGTTTCTTTATTTTGATGATGTTAAATCATCATACATGAAATATATCTTGTACACTCTTTTAGCTTGAGCCCAAAAGGTGTGAAAGAAAAGTAAATTGGTATTTATTATGGCTTTACATATATATGATTTCTTTTTAATTTAACTTTGATTGCTAAGGAAATTTATCATTATACTTTTAAGAACATATTGTTCTGTTTCTCCTTGCACTTAAAAATGTATTTTCCTAGAGTAAATAGGATTTACTTGTAAATACAGAATTTACATAATTTTACAAAGCTTGTATTTTTGATATCTGTTCTGGAGAACACAGACTTCTGCATCTCTGAACACTATCAGTAGTTTGTCCTGGAAGCCACAGTGATCTTTTAAGTCACATGAAGTTGTTTTGAGAATACTTCTGGATAGTTTGCATGTCTGTAAACCAGCTTATACCTCAATTTCAAAGTCCAATATAAATAAATAGATATTGTTTCATAATTAAATTTCATATTTAACATTTGTATTTGTTCAGCAGTTGAAATTAAATTTTTACATATTTTACTTAATGTGTGATTAGTGATGCATGTAAGGTGAAATAACTTCACAATTGCACTGAGCTGGAAAAATCTGGCATGTGCCAAAATGCCAAACATCTTTGTTGACTATGGAATTAAGAATTGTTTACATAGTTTCAATACTGAATAAAGAATGAAGGAACTCTGTATGGATTCACTATGAAAACCTGCCCTGTATATATTGCTTTTAGCATTTCCTAGTTGTTTCTGGATGTTTTAAACTATAACAGTGTACATGTCATGTTCTAGTGGCTAAGGTATATGAAAATATGTATGTGTATTGAGAATTATTTTTACAATATCTGTATTGTGGCGTAAAATTTGTATTGATAAGAAAAAGGTATACATGTTAATCTAAGTGTTAAGCACCAGAATGCTGACTTGAAGGAATGTATTCTAGTAATTTTGGAAGCATAAACACGTGGGAGTGTTATCACACTCTCATAGCAGTGATGGCAAAAACAGGACAATAAAAAAAAGGCAAGACATGCCATAGACTGTAGCATCATAGAAAAGGAAGAGTCATCAGGACTTCAGCTCTTCTGTGTAGGCATTTAGTCTGATCCACAACGACCATCTTTTTGTGCTTTGTAGTACTTCTGCTCCAGTTAAGGGTCGTAGTCTCCATATCTATGTGGAAAATCACCGTACAGTAGCGGTAAGAGGACTGGAGGAGACTTGCAACCTGTCTCAAGCTTAAATTTCTGGCTAAGATAAGTAATCCACAAACCTCAGTTATCTCCAAAGATCAGGGCATTGTTCCTTTTGTTCCAGAAGGGAATCCCTATTTGTTTTTCTGGTTCACTTACTTAGAGATTTAAGGATGGTATATTAATGGAGGTACAAAACAGCCCACTTTCCTATCCGCTGTCATTGTATATTCTGTGATTAGGTTTCCTATGTATCATGATGGGGCATCATCCCACAGAAATGATTAGTAAGGGTTACTAGAAATACAACAACACTTAATGATAATCATGAAGACGTGCTTGAAAACCCTACTAAATAAAAGCATGATGTATTTTCTCTCTCTTGAACCCTCTAGGTCAAGGCAGGGTGGTGTAGGGAAGAGACTGAGTCCTAGAATTAATTTTAAATACAGAAGGAAATGACCAGAATTTTGTGGCTTCCTCATTGCAGCTTAGACTAATGGCAGATTTTCATCTTGGACATGGAGATGCTTCATTTACCTGCACAGAAGAAAATATATCTGTGAGTGTTCAAGCCATTCAGTGACTGAATGCACCAGCTTAGGTGTGGTGCGACAAAAATGCATCTGCACAGCTTTTAGACTTAGTGTATCTTAATGTGGTGGTGTCTTAATGAATTTGCAAGCATGTACCTGCCATAACCATAGGGTGCTTGCACTGTGCCACACACTGTAGGCATTTTTCCCCTGAGGTAATGATCTTTTTTGGTCTTTAAATCAATAAATTTACATGTGAAAGACTAAGAACTCAGAAAAAATGAGGCAAGGTTTTTCTGCACTGGTGAAATTAACACTGGTCATGAGAACATTCAAACAGATCATAAACAAAGCTTTTGATGAGTAGTGTTATAATTGAAGTATTTTCAAAACTGGGCAGTGCATATGAGTAGTTCGAGGTTACTGCAGAGAGGGAGCTGACAGAAGCAAGAGCTCTTTGAAGCAAGAGATGGAAATAGGTTGTTTATTATACCTAAGGATTTCTTACTCGTGTAAATGAGAGAAATTCAAATGTATTTAAAAGAGAAAATACAAAGAATTAGGTTAAGAGGACAAGGCACTATATGTAATCTAAAGCTTAAGGAGACAACTGGGCTGACATTTTATTTCTGTGCAGCAGAAAAACATAATGAATGCAATTATTCTAGGACTTCGGTGAAATCTGAAAAGATTGTGTCCTTTTGAAATAAAATTATTTGTGGAGGAACTGTCTACTGTAATGACTTAATTTCTTCTTGTCTGCCTTGACACTGGAAAATAACTGATAAAGCCTGATTTAGGATACTAATTGTTAAAAATATTAAGCTATTTATTGGTTGGGGTTTTTTATCCCCTGGAGTTCTGTAGCTTTGTTCTGGCTTTTTAAAATTTGGTGGTAATTTTACAGTACTGTTTTCACAGCCAGCTACTGTATTTTGTATCCGTCAGCACCATTCCATTGGCTTGAATGAAATAGCAGTGCTTTACATAATCTATTGACCTAGTCATTTTCTCTTGAAAGCTTATCATCAGTGAAACAATAGAAGAGGAGAAATAGGCATGAAAATTATTAAATGAAATTTTCTTTGGTCGAAGTGTTATATAATAATTTTGCTTGTATAGCATCAGTAAAGCCAAGTATCAGGTTGCTTGCCTAGAGAAGTCTTCATTTGAAGATACAGAAAATTCAGTTCTCTGCAAATCCAGTACAGAATCTACCTGATCTGAGTCCATAATTTGTTCACAATTGATCAGTGTGGGGCTTCCTTTTTTAGATACTTAAAACATCAATGAGAATATTTTGTGGGACACAGTTTTGTGGGTTAGAGAGAAAATAAATAAGTTGAATATAAGCCTCAGGTATTTTTCCATGGTTTTAAAACATCTAAGTGATAAATTTGCACTTCTAAAATACAGTGAAACCCAAACTTACTGCCTCATAGTTAAAGGTCTTCTTCCTGAAAGCCTTAAAGTTTCTTTACTATAACCAGAATTGATGGAGTATTCTATCTAGGAGTCTGCCTAGGTACACTGATGGAGTAGCAGGAATAGGCACTTAATTATTGCTCAGATATCATATCATATCATATCATATCATATCATATCATATCATATCATATCACATGACTCTTTTCACCCCTGTTAATGGGAGTATTACTGAACTGTAGCAAAATGAGAACAGAGGAAGGATCTATTTTCTCGTTAAAAGGAGTTTGGCAGTTTTTATTTTATCTAAAGATAAATTCTGCTTTTAAAAAAGCAACCCAAACTCCCAAACTCTATCCCTCCTGTTTTATGTAGGAAGCTTTTTCCTGACTGTATCAATTCTTAAAATAAAAGCAATATTAAGGTTTAACTTTGCCAAACACTGAACTTCTCTGAAGTGTTCACTGAAATTTGTACCTGTTTAACTCAAGACAAATATGTTTCTAGATGACAGAGAAGATGCCACCTCTTTGAAATAAATTTCCCAATGCATAACTATGTTATTCAAGCAAACAATTTTAAGACCTAAAATCCTTTTTGCTACCATAATTCACATTTTTTCAAAACATATCTCAAAAGCCTGACTTAGTAGTTCATTTATGTATGGGTTTGAGGCATTGTCCTTGTTCCTTTCTCAAGCTTCTTTGAAATGTTCATGTAACAAAGTTCTAGTATGTTCACTGACAGCCCAGTTAATTAGAGAGTTATTCTCCAAAGGGGTAGAGTAAAAAGATGAATGTGATTTTAATAAAGGCAAGAGAGAATGCAAAAAAGAAAGTGGAAGGAATGAGTAAAGAAAGGGGAAATAAAGACAGAATCTTAAGCATGGCCACTTCTTCAAGTAATCCTTGGATGTATTTGCGTGGTGGGGCTTGCAGTCAGACACAGGTTTATTCTAGTTGCAATTTTTAAGTGTCTGTATATGATCCTTTTATTAAATGAAAGTTGCATAGCAGTACTAAGCCTGCAGAAAATACAGCTGAGGATTAATCTAAATTGCTTGTACTTTTTAAAATGTTCCAGACAGCTTTATTTTAAGCTTTTTAAATCAATATATTTCTCAGAGCTAATTTTGTGATAAATAAGCTTTAAGCCAACAATCTCCAAAACTATTCTTTCCTTCCCAATATAATACTCCCAAAACTTAAATATGCCCTAAACATTTTCAATGAATGTTGTTTCTTTGCTAGAATATGGATAGTTTTCTCAATAATTGATATGACCTATGCAGATGGATACCTCACTGTGTAATGAGTGTACTTAAGGTAAAACCACTAATTTTGCCCTCCAAGCAGACATGCTCCTGCTGTGCTGGCCCACAGTCAAGTATGAAGGATAGGAGATACAATCACATTGAAATTAAATAAATTTTCTGCTTATGTCAAATTTTTATCATAGTTTGAAAACTAATTTTAAAAGTCATTTGTAAAATGAATGCAAATCAAATTAAACTCTTCTCTAGTGTGATGAGTTATCCACTATTGTAAGTCATTGAATTTACATGACAGATTTCTTAGTCCAGCTTTGAAATGGGTATACACACTCCTATTGAGATATTGGGGGAATGTAGGAAAGATGATGATAGATCATCACCTGCTGCATCAAGTGCATTATTGCATCTTTTGACAGTTAAGCTTACAGATACATGGTTCTTGCTTTTTTCAGGCTATTAAAAAGTGCAACATGGAAACCAAAGTTACTGTAACAAGAATCAATGACATAATCTGAATTAAATGTACATACTCTGTTAACACATATCAAAGAATATTATATTTATATATCAAAATAAACTGTGGTAGAAATTAATAACTGTGAAATCTTGGTTTCCATTTTAGGTCAAGAGATGGAGAAATGAATTTCAGTTTCCATATGCAAAATAATGTAATGTGAATACTTGCATTATTCTGTCTTATCTTGGTTATAAATAGTGGTTTAAAGTCTTTGTATAAAAAGCCATGAGTGATTTATAGTTCCCCGTACGTGGTCTGTGTGTCTCTGTTTTTAAGACATTTCAAGTCTTCAGGTATTATCTGAGATAACCATTTCTTGCTAGATCTGACAGGATTCATGTTCTCTTTCAGGAGACGCTGATAGATTGGTGCGATGAAAAGGAACTTAATTTGATTTTAACAACTGGAGGAACAGGGTTTGCACCGCGAGATGTCACTCCAGAGGTGAGATTGTCCTGGAATAGAAAAATCTGCCCTTTGGTGTAGAAATGCATGAGTGTGGAGGAGGGAGGTGATTTTTTTTGTTTCCTCTGCAACTTTATTTTGCAATATCTGTGGACAGGTCAAATGATACACAACGTGGAAGCAGAAAAAAGTAATAGAAAATATAGCACAAGAGAATTACTCTGACCTTGGGTTCTGACCCAAAACGATTTTCAAACTAAAATGTGATATAGTATAATGGTTTTCCAGTCCCCTTACAAACCAAAATTCGAATGGCTTTTAGGCATAATTTTCATTAGCACTGCAGTACAACAGTGCTAAGCAAAATCCTATGTGGCTTTTGTTGTGTCTTGTACAAGGGAAAGTGGGGTAAGTGGGATCCTTTAAATCTCCTTTGCAGAATACTTCATTGACAGCTACTGCATTATAGGTAAGAGTGTGAGGCAGATAGTAGGCGGAAAAAATTCTATGCAAAGCTACTATGGATCTGCTTGTCAAAAAAATCTAAACAGGCACAGAGGTGGAGGTAACCTGCACCAGTAAATGTTGCTCAGGAAATTTGCTTACATTCCACTTATATGGAGCTAAAGTAAGGGAGGGAAAAAAAGAAACTTAACCTAATGACTTCATGGCCATGAGTTGTCATGTGAAATGACTGTGTGATTGTTGTTGAAGTATTTTGGTATTTATGGTTCCAAATTAGATTAATATGAACTTTTAAAATCACATACTTTATTTGATTTGATTATGTACAATAAAGGGCAGAATTGAGTGAGTTGTGTTTATTTGCATAATTTAACAGAACTAGATTTCTCTTAAGTACTCATGTAAGTTTTCGATTGCTTAGACTCTCAAGTTGATTTAAGTTCTTTATAGCATATCTACAATGCTTTTTACTTACAAATGTGTTCTGTCACATGGCTGCAGTTCAAATTTTTTTTTCCATTAGGAATCTAAAATTATTTTTTAATTTACTGTAAAAGATTTGTGTAACTAAAGAAACATGTAAACAAAATGCTCCTGTTCATTACTTCTGATGGTTTTAGATTATATGCTAGAAACCTTGAGTAACTAAAACCTGGCGGGTTTCTGTGTATCAGGAAGTGGAAACAATGTTAAGATGAACACAGTGTGGTACCTAGTGAAACTGATTTTGCGGATTATTCACTGTGCTGAAGCCATCACAATTGAAAAGTGAGTTGGTAAAATTTGTCTCTTGCTTGCAAACTAGCATAACGCTTTTGAAGGTTGTGTTACCAGGACTGTGTAGAAGGAGGGATGAATTTCTGCTTCAGTTTTGCTTTGTGTAGGGTCAAGCCTAGGCAGCAGTGCCAGAAAAAGCATTGCAGCCAGTGCTAAAAATTAGCCACAGATTCTCAAGCAGCATTTGAGACAAGAAATAAACAAATGAGAACTTTGCACATAAACACCTAACATTTTCTTTACACTGCATTGCTGTTATTCAAACTAATTAAGATAGGCAGAGATGATTTTTATCATCACTTTTGTTGAGTAAGGCATTTTGAAAGTTATCTGACTTGTTAATGTGTCTCTATATAATAAAAACACATTGATATAAAAATCATTAATAACTTGTACTGAAGAAAAACTGCATGTTTTTTAAACATAATAGGTATGCAAGACTTGGACTGATCATAACAGAAACAAGTGTTCTGACTGTCAAATTATTCCCATATTTAAAAAGAACTTTTATAGGAGAATATTTACTCACTTTTCACTTAGTTAAGTTGGATTAACTTAAATCACAGTGGAGATATTGAATCCCAGGTTTGTTACAAAGTGGCGATGACAAGTGTTCCTATGATAGGATTTATTACATCTTTCATTCAAAGAAATGTTTTTAAGGGAAGAAAATCAGTTTGCCAGTAAGTGTCATACCAAAAACATACTAAGAAGCCCTAAGTTTTGTCCCCATATTTTATGTCTTTTGGGTTAATGAGAAAACCAGTTCACAATGGAAAATTCATTATGTCAAAATTCAACATGAAATGTGCAATAACAAGCCTTTTGGAAAACTTGCATTGATGTAGGAAGTGGTTTTCATCTCTTCTGTGTATGGTGTTGGTTCAGCATGCTCTCATCACTGAACTGATAATGAAAGGATGTGATCATGGCATTGTGCTATTGAGATGTCATCTTTAAGAAGGGATTTTAAAACTTTTAAGAATTGAATCTGATAATGGAAAATGTTTTAGTATTTTTCCTGAGAATAGAGACAGTAGTCCGTTGAGTCATATTTCTGCTGGTATGTTTCAGTCCTGCTTCTCCTTAATTCTCCTGTACTTTGGATTAGAAAGCAGGTTTCTCTGCATTCTTTTCTAGTATAGATATAAAATTGCTTTTGAACATACACAATAAGTGAGTTCCCAAGAGTAATTGCAACCCAAAGACTTAATGTTAATTGAATTTTGTAATTATTGATAAAATTGAAATTAAGTGCCTAGCATAATGTAGCTAAAAATGGCTTCTTGATACCTCAGAAATATGTAATTAAGCACCCCAAAAAATTCGCTTTGCCTTTTGAACACTATATCAGAACCATTCCAGGTTATTGCAGTTGTTTCAAAGATTTGTAATGAAGTTTTTTCTTGTAACAGAATAGAAGATTTTAGGAATATTTGCAATAACTGATTTTCCTTGCCTGTTTCTGTATCCCTAAAATTATAGCCTCGGTCTAGTCAGTGGGTGGAGAGAAACTTCTGAATTAGTTCCTACGATTCACATTTTGAGGGGCAAGGTCAGTTTAATTAAGCAGTGTGAATATCCTTCACTTTCTTGACTACACAACTAGAAGTGATGAAGTACGTGTGGATATTTAAAAAACCAAATTCACTCAGTGGATGGCTGAATTTGAAAGTAACTGTGTTATAGATGTTATTAGTGAATGCTGGAATTCTTAACTGTTGTGGCAGTTGGTGGTAGTTTGCATTTGTACTAAAGCTGAAGTGTAAGCTTAATTTTGTAGATACAACCACATTTTTTTTGCAATGTAATTTCAGATATAATTTATGGGGACAGTCTTTAAATCTCTGCTGGAGTCGCTTGTACAGTCTGCTTGTTGATTTAAAAAGTGTTTGTTGCTGGACAGAGATCCAAGTATGGCCCAAGTTAATTTATTTAGGGAACTTCTGTTTTATATTTGCAGATGCAAACATTTATTTCTTGGAACTACAATATGTCAGTAGTAGTTCTTACAAAATGTTGATAACAATATACATTAACTTCTGTGAAAAAATTGAATAGTGTTGCAGCATTTTTATCAATACTAGGAATCCTTTTGAGATAGAAATGTATTTTCTCTGTTGCTGTTGCTCAGTACAGAAGGGAAGGAAAAAATCTCACGTATACAGGTGCTCTGCTCAGTTTTCTATCTTCTGTCTTCTCTACTTTTACATTTATTCTTTTGCAAAATTGTACATCCAAAAAATTCACTTGTCTGTCTCCTAACAGAGTCTTCTAGCTGTTTTCTGATCCTTTGTCTCTGGTATGATTCTGTGCGAGTCTTGTTTGCCCAGCTGCGAGACTAATTTTATGTACTTAGGTAATAGCAGTAGAAATCAACGCATGGTCCTCAACTGGCGATAGACATTCTTGAAGTGTCTCACAGTGTGTATTCACAAGTAGTTCATCCACACTGCAGATAATTTTGAGTCCTAAAATTTTAAGATAATACTTTATAAAAAAAATAGAAGAGCTGTTTTCTGGCGTGTAACACCAGACAGATGTTTTCTTGAAGTCTTCCTACTTTTCGAATGTTCTGGAAAATTGATGAATGCTTATTTTGGTTCATGCTGTTTATATTCTTCAATATTTATGGACTGGTTTAAAATGTATTTAGACACATACTTGTTTTACTTTAGTCTGAAAATATATGCATACTTATTTATTCTTTCACCAGAGTTCTCTAGTCCGTGAAAAGAAATCATTGTTCTCTGGAACTCCCTTCTATTCGCCAGTGTTTCTGAAAAATCATGCTCAGAATGAACAAAATACTCCAAACATATCATACAGAAGCCATGTTTGGAGAGAAGAAGGTCTCAATTCTTCTGTAATATGTCTTTTTATATTCAGTTCAAAATTGCAGTTCAAAACCATTTTTATAATTCAGTGCAAAATTGCAGTTCAAAAGCGTTTTTATAATTATTACCAAGTGCAAATTTTCTATCATTTGGCTTTTCCCCATCCACTAAGGTATCTCTCATGGATTTTCCTTCAAATTCCATTTTATTTCCACAGACTATTTTAATATCTGTATCCTTCCATTTCTCTGTCTCAAGTAATGTTGGAAACCCTCTTGATCTTTATTATTTTTAGTTTTCATGTGTTTTGTCTGTTTGTTTGCTTGCACTTTAATTCTGTTAATGAAATAAGATGCTTATGACACAATAGGATATGTTGTGTTATAGCCATACTCTCACAGCAACACATTCCATCAAAGTAACCCAAATCCACTGAGACTTAAACTTTTCAAATAACAATTTCCATTTAATAGGCAGCAACTTAAACTAGAAATAATATATAGGAGGTTTTTGTCCTCCCTGGTTCAAATAGTGCCTTTCCAGAGCAGCAGAATTTCTAATATTGTTTGTTGTGGATATAGGAGTACTTCTGTCCTTCCTCAGCAATATCTCAGTGTTGTCACTGGACCAAAAGAAAATAATTTCCATTTTACAAACTATTACTTCAGGATGGCTCCGTAGTGAGGAGGAATGAAGCCTTCATCTCACATGGGACATAAATAATTTTGTGGTAGGAATAATATGAAATTACAACCTCTAATAACCCAGGCTATTGTTTCAGTTTTTCACCCTTCAGTATTCCAGGTACCCTCCAATTTAATAGCCTATTTAAGCATATATTTTTGTAGTCTCTTTTTAAACTGTAGCTTTCCGTATCTCTTAATGGAGGTCTTGCTCTGAGTAAAGTTTGATTTCTGTGTTGAGCTACTGTATAATGATATGTGCTATGTATGGATGACATCTGACCCTCTAACTTGCCATCAGACTTTTTGAGGCCTTCATATTTCTTAGAAAATTGTTTCCAACCCAGCTTGCTCCTAAAGGGTCGGAATTACAAAACCTTGCCATGTGCATCTAAGCAACAAATGTGCTTAAATGGAGCAGATTGCTCTGTGACAGACTCGTTCCAAATTCTGTGCTACTCTGTTAGAAGTTTATCAGCAGCTCTGTAACCATTCCCTTTTTCTTAGTCCTCCAGGCAGTTCTTAGCTTATATGATTAGGTCTTTATCTGGTCTGCTTTAATTTTTCAATAAAATTTATTATTTGATATGCTGTATTTGGTGTTAAAATCCAAATATATTTATGTGCCCTAATACTTCAATTTAGAATTATACATTTAGATTTTTAATCTCTCTTGAGAAAGCATGTTATTCTAGCAGAATTGATATGTTTAGCTGCAGAACACTTTTCATTAAAGATCTATTACCAGTTTCTTTGAGAAGCAGCAGTATACAAATTATTTGCATCACACAGCACACTGTCAGTTTACAGAAGTACCTGTGTCTTGAGAAATTCCGCTCTGATTTAGCTGACTTACAAAGGGCTAAAAAGTGCCTTTCTCTTCTCTTGTTTGAGTTTCTCAGGGAAACTTGGTAGCACACCATCATCACTGAAGGGCTCGGTTGTGCTGTCATCAACTGCAGTCGCTGCATGGAAACTCCTGCAAGCTGCTTGGACACCTAGAGTGAGAAATGTGAGGGGGAAGAAAGGCAGATCCCATTTCAGCTCCGTTTACTCAACTATCAGAGGTTACTCAAAAAAATAAGACCATCAAACAAACAATACAGACAATACTTGTCTGTATATGGGATTTATGGGTCTAAAATGCAAAGCTGCATTTTTTTTGACATTCCCTTTTAAAAAAGTTTCAATTGTCACATTAGATATAGAAGAAGGTCAAGAAAATATGATGGCAAGGAGAGATGCTTTCTGTGAGAGTTACACAACTCAAGTCTGTTTAGTTTATCATAAAGAACACTGAGAAATAACTTCATTTTTACCTGTACTTTCTTTGGGAAATAATGTATGGTACTAAAAGCTTTGCAAGGTAGCAAAGGCTTTCTTTACCTACTAAAGAGAATTGTAAAAATAGCTGGTGATGGAAAGCTTGAGCCAGAAAAATCTAATAAAATCATCATAATTAAATGCTTTATGTGTTTGGGTTGGTTTGTTTGCTTAAGAGATTAATCACACAAGCAAATTCCCTAAAGAGCTATATTCTTCATTTTAATTCTGTCAAATCAGAAGTGTTGGCTAGGGGGAGAAATGTCTTATGAAACTCCAGTTATCTTGTACTCTTTGCAGAAATCATGGATGATGTTAAGTGAATCATCCTGCACTTATAGCCTTATGATCTGTATGTGATAGATGAGAAGATAGTTTGAATCAAATGGATCCTGAAATTAATAATTAAATTATTTTCTATCCTGAATACATGGATTGCTTTAGTCTCTTTTTTGAAAATGCAAAACCCTGATACTATTGGCTGAGAATACTGGGGCAAATATCTTTCTAATTACTTAACTAATTGTGTAAAGTTGTCTGACCATCATGAGCATAAAGGTAATGCTAATAGAATTCCTGTTAAGCCTTCGGATATTTTTGCTTATTTGAGAATCAGCTTTCATTTGGTTTTTTTAGCTGTCCTTAATACTCTTGAATAGAAAATAGCTGTGTTTTCTGACTTTCAAACATGTAGGAAATATTTGCAAGCTCTGCTGAAAAGAATAGTAAAACAGCAGTAAGGAATTTGAATGTTTCATAAAATGAGAAGCAAAGCCACAGTAATGAGCCAGGAAATCTCACTTTTTTGTTTTCAAATTTTTAAATTAAAGGATTTTTTCCGAGGTAATTTAGGAATGGCAGTTGGAAGAGGCTGGCATGTCCTGAGAGTGAACAAATGGTTCCTGTGTGAGTGAACCCAGTACTTCCAAAAGTACACCCAGATGAACTGTATGATTACGGTGTGCTTTTTTAATGGGGTAAAGAGAAGGGTTTTCCTCCTCTTGGTTTTACTGATGCCTTTTAGCTGTGTTTTCACTATAGAGCCCACAGCTCATGTAGACATTTCTCTGTAGTTTAAATAAACTGGCTTGTCTCCTATTAGCAGTGTAGCCGCAACGGTGAATATATCTTGCAGTCCTTTCTGTAACTGGGGAAGAAAAATAGGCCTGCCATAGGACTTGTGCATAATGAAACTTTCAGTTTGGAACTTCTGGAATTTTTTTTTTCCTCTTAGGCATTTCTAAAAATAGTTTCCATTAAAGCGTAATTTTGGAGAAGATAATAGGAAACTGAACAAAATTAAACACCAAGTTAAAGCAAAATAGTCTTGAAAACATTGTCAGGCCTGTAATTACACAGTTTTTGCCCTTAATGTGTCATTTTTTTCTGGTCATGGTCTATTACAAAGAGTTTAGTAAAAGCTTAATACAGGGAAAATTAACAAAAAAATAATATAGACATGTTAGGAAGACTTCTCTGTGAAGGCAGCTTGAAGACATGATAACTAGAGGGCAAATACTAGTTTGATTTAAGATGTATGAAAAATTGAGTGAGTTAGTCCTTTTGACATTAGCACACCAGAATAGCAAAATGACTCACTATTAAAATAGTTGATCATTAAAACTAATACTTACTAAAGAATACAGAACTTCTCATTTACTTCTTCCCTGCTGTGTAGGAGCTTTTCCAGCCACTAAGTGGAAAGAAACTAGGAGAGTCTTGGAAAGCAGCTGGCTTCAGGAGTTATTAGGATTGTAACTAGTCCTTCTCCTGCTTTTGCTAATTGCTACCACATGGAGCAGTGAAGCTTTAGCAAAGTTTTGACTCAGTATAAGTATCAAAATAGAAAACCAAAATGACTATTGTCATGCTTAGGCATGAAAGTCTTACCGGTTATGGACAAGAAAATAATTACTTTTTAACCTTTATTTAGACTATATTTTAGTTTCTTGTCTCTTCATGCATATATTCTTTTTCCAGTTGTTTTGTCATTGCATTACCTAAATTAATAGTGAGGTGCATAACCTACCGTTATTTATTGTTGACATTTAAACTGTCACTGAATTTTAAAAGTCCGTATTTTCTTCCACAACTAAGCATTTTTGTATGGTATGCTGAGATCAGTTTGTCATAGTTCATTTTCATTAAGCTTGAAAAATCTCCCTTCAGTGAGAAGGTGATAGCAATTTTGTTCTTGATGTGGTGCAGCTCATTGTAGTTCCTGCTGGCCACAAAATCACAGGATTTTATAAAACTGCCAAAGTGTGCTCTAAGTACCTTGTACTCTAGTACCTCTGGTTCAGCCAGTATTTGCAGTTCCTGGCTGGTTTATGCCATTACTAAACATATGATGGAAGTCTCTTGGTCTTCTCTGCCTAAATTTTTTGCCATTTTGTTCTAAGTCCAAATAGTAGTGTTCAGTACAGCAAAGTTTGGGTATGGAAGAAATTCCTATTCTATGACCCAAATTTCTAAACTTGAAGTTCTATTAACCTCTATTATTCTTGTGACTTGCTCTGCTAGAAGAAGGATGAGTGGCTGATACCCAGAGATCAGTATAAATAAAGTTCCATCAGCTTAGGCTATCACTACCGTATTCTTTAAAAACTTTGTTGCATATGAGTGCATGGCAAGTTCATACAGATTCTCTCTGTGACCTTTCCAAATCCTAATTCAGCAAGGGCACAGAAAAGCTAGGGATTCCTTTGTATTACCTAGGGTTCTCTTCAGTTTGCAGAAGAGGGAAGAGCTGGCTTCTTGTTTCATATTACTGCCTTGTCAAAGTGGAATGTAGGTTTTCAGTGTTGACAATAAAAAGTTAATATGCAAGTCGATAAATGCACACGCAATATGGACTTCTAAGTAGACAGAAATAGTGAAATTTGATTCTTGGTTGATTCTTTTAGTTTCTAGGTAGTTAGTGAATAAAAAGTCTCATGACTTAAATGACAAGTTAAATTACTGAACTTTATTAGTGCTGGTATTTTCTCAGTTCTTATATTTCAGAGTTCATTGCATGTTTCTGAAATAAAGCAGCAGCTAAGATTTCTGAAACAGTTTAATTTGTTTAAAAAAACAACCATGTTAAATAGCAGAATGCTTAAGTTAAAGAGAAGAGGATATTCAAGGTAACAGAAAGGTGCTGATAAGTTTGATACTTAGAAGAGGGTTACCCCACAAGATTCATAAGACTAATTCTTTTCATGAGAGTGTGGGTGTGTCTAAGCCAAATTCAAACACCAACCTACACTAATAATGAGTAACAGTTAATGATGACTTCCGTTTATCTCACAAATGGCCGGCAGTGGCTAATGGGTACTCCTGTTCAACTTCACAAGCCATTTTGCAGTGGATATGGGAATGAGCTCACAAGACCAACCCCTTTCCCCTCTTATACTAGAGGTGCTAGAGGTAAGTGTGGTTTTGGGGAACAAGGGTGGGAGGTCATGAGATGGAAGTGATGTGGGCTTTTTAAATTTTTCACAAACCTCAATAAAGGCATGTATCTGGGGATGGGCAAAGATTCAGTTGAATTCTTATTTTTTGCCCAAAGAGATTACCCAGTCCTAAATTGACATGCTTTCCTTGAACTGGGAGTCAGAAATCCCTTTTCTCTTCTGTTTTTCTGCTGCAGAAATTCCCAACATTCCCATTATGTGGGCTCCAGAGAGGGGTAAGCAACATCTTCAATCCCACCCAATCATTTCCAAACTAATTCTTTGCTAGTATTTTTTTGCTTTTTTAATCATCATCAGAAACAGTTTTTAGACACATTTTTCCCATTTGTTTGATTTTCTTGTGGATTCTCATATTTTTGTTTTATAGGAAGGTCCCATGGCCTCCCCAAGTGCTAGGGTCAGACTCATTTGCTGTTTCCATTTGTGTGCTATTCTCCTGTGGATTTTCATGGTTCACTCTGATCAAATGATATTACCAAAGGGTGAGCATCTAGATTCTTGGGACTGTTTCACTCATGGTATCCTAAGTTATTGAAAAAGCACTGCCACCCTGCTGCCCTGTCAATTGTTTGGCAGGCTTATGTTTTGTTCTTGCCAACAGTTGCATCTGATTATTGGTGGGCTTTGGTCTTTTTCTGCCTTGTCTATCTGGGGACTGCCTGGCATTCACTACTGTCTTATATTCTCTCTACCTGCTGGCTGCGTGGTGTTGTCCTCCTGAAATCTTGGCCCTTTGCCTGACTGTCTGGCATTGCCTCTTGACCAGCTAATTGCTTGACAGTGACTACCCACTGCTCTGTCCATCTGTTGACCGGCATGTATCGCCTCCTTACTGTCCTTTCAATCTGATTGTACATGGGCGTTGGCCTCCTGCCGCCCTGTCTCCTGCTCCAAGTGCCTGGCCTTGCCTTCCTGCTGAGTGCATCTGCTGACTTTGTGGAATTGCTCTTCTGCTGCTTGGCACACCTGCTGACTGTTTGGTACTGCTTTAGCAACTTGCTGAATGTTTGGCATTTTCCTCATGCCTTTTCACCTGATCCTTGAACATAGTGTCCCTTTGCTGCTCTTTGAGTCTGCTTACTCACTGATACTTGCTCTTTTGCCATCCTGTCCACTTGCTTTTATGCCTGGCATTTCTATCATATCGTCCTACCCATCTGCCTAGATTTTATTTCTAAATATGCACCAGTCTGAAAAGATTAAGAAGAACTGTAAGGAATGGGGAAAAACTATTGTCCGGCTCCTTCATGGTCTGATTCAGTTTAACATACAAGCCAAAAACTGATCTCAGTACCAGCATTCAGCTTTTTTCATAGAACTACTCAAAACCCTTTCCCATCTTATGAAAAAAGAAACCAAACCCAAACCAAACTGAATTTTATTTAGTCTTTGCTTCCATCACTTTATTCGATAGGTGTATTACTACAGTAATACTGTATTAAGTATTAAATTTGATAGTAATTAAGTACTACAACCCTAATATTGCCTAAGGTATCTCAGAATCTGTGGAAGGTAGGTAATAACAGGAGGGAAAAACAATCTGTTGCACAGCCTCAGAAAGATTAAGGTTTGACTATAGAGCTGTGTTCATTAAACACAGTGGATCAAAGAAGCTAAATAAGAAATTTCACAGGTCTCATTTAAAACAGAGGGTTGCAGCTAATCTAAGTAAACCATTGGATCAGTACAGTATTACCAAACTGAAGTGTGTACTAATTGCTGCTTCCTACTCTTTCTGTACTGGGAGAATGCTCAATTGCCAGTTTACAGAAACCTTTTGTCACTCTCTCACAGATTAAGAACAAGGACTTGACTACATCTGTAAGGTCCATAGTGAGGGAATAAATCATTGTCACATCTTAGAATAAGAAGCAGGATTTCCTGCCTCTTCTTTTAATTCAACTCATTTGACCTCTTTTCCTAGCTCTGCCACAGTTTTTAACTTACTATGACTATTTGTGGATTTAATTGTGGTTTTGAATCCAGTACCAACTAGGAACCGGAGAAAATACTCTGTCACAATGAATCCTGTCATCATTTCATAATAAATTCTTATGATACTTAAATAAATAAATTGTATTTAATGTTCTTTTAACCTTAGCTTTTAATCTCTTCAGATATATTATTACTGCTTTCGCTATCTTCAGACGTACTTTAAATACGTGAAATTACGTCTAAGCATAGAGGCAGGGCAGCATCCCTTGAGTCAGTAGCAGCTTTCACCGATGTGGGACCCACTGTGGAATCAGAGGACACTGTGAGAGAGCACCTTGTTCCCATTTCCCCAACACCAGCTTGCTGCTGTGGAGGATGACTCCCAGGACAGTTGACACTGTTCAGAGGAAGAACGAGTAGGACCCTTCTCCCAGTTTTCACTGTAACGTCTAGAAACCAGTTAACTTGTATTTTGCTCCAAGGAGCTGGAGGATGTGAATGTCCACTTTTATTTTACTCCTTTACCATCTCCTAGGCTCTCCTGTCCTCTCTCGTCTCAGCCTTTCCAACTCTCCCTTGCTTTTCTAAGCATATTTTTTTCACAACTTCATGAACTCTTAAAGACGGTAGGCTGTCAGTCTCTCACTTCCCACCAGCTTCATGTTGTTGAAGGCTGTGGTGACAAGAACAGGTCTCAGTGGCGAATCTCTTTCTCCAAGCTTTAACTCCCAGTGTTACTTTGATGCTTCCCTAGGCAGTTATTTGAGAAGTATGGCAGGGAGGAGAAATATTCACTCTAGCACTGCGGGGCTGCAGGATACTGCTAGCACTCATTCCTTATCCCAAGAAACACAAGTAATTTGTTCATGTATCATTTTAGTTATTTTTAATATAGTTTTTTTTTAAATTAATATTACCTCAAAAATGTGGGGATTTTTTTCAAATAATATTCAAATTACAGAAATTTTAAATGCAGAAAAGCAGCAGAAGCTGGAGGAAAATAAACACTAAGCTTTTTCTTGAATGTATGGAATTTTCTTTGCTGAAAATTACACCTACCACAGAGCTTATGCAGTGCTGTCTTAGGCAGCTTCACTGTAACGTATCAAGTTAAATCAGTTTTCCATGTGAAGTGGTCAAGTTATGGTACAAATATTTAAATTAGTTCAAAAAGAATCTGTGCTAAACTGAAAGAATAAATTTTAGGTTTTGTCTTATAAATGAGTCAACATTTGGTTAAAGAAATAATGAGAAATTTGTCACAAAGCCCTGGGAGTAACATCTTCTCGATCAAATCCCTGTAACAGTGATATAAAACATTATTTTATCTCTTTTTTTTTTTTAATAGGGGTTTTGGGGAGGCTTTTTTTAAACTTTTGTTCTTGTTATTTTGGGGAGGGGGGCATGGAGGAGTTTGAAGGTATTCTTTAGTCTATCCTGTGCTAATTTTCAGCCAAAAATTAGGTTTTGAAACAGTCATGAACAGTTACAAGCCCTTCCAGCTCGTAGAGTTTCCCTTTCCAGAGTAACTACATTTCCTGTTATCAGCCCAGTTGTATCTCAGTTTTATTCCTCTTGTTAGACTCTTTTCCCTCTTTATTATCTCTGATAAAAAAACCCTTTACAGTTCTCAAAGTCATTTCCTGAACTACAGTATCGAAATCCTACAAATTATTTGTCAGGAGAGAGAGTGTTTGTTGTATATTCTCTTTACTTCAATACAATTTTTAATTTTCATTTATTTTTTTACAGTTCGCTTTCTTTTTTCTTCTGTTTTCTAAAGGTATCCTTTCTGATGATAGCAGCATTGCAGCCTCTAAGCAACTAATTTCTTCAGTTGTTTCTGAAAAGAAAACAAATTCCTTACTAATACAGGTCTTTTGAACTCAAAAAGAAAGAGAGATATTTTTCTGATTATTTTCCTACCTTGGGATTTCCAGGTGTTTCACTGCCCTGATCCATTTAATCACTGCTTTCACTTTCAGTTAAAGTTTTCCATTCTTTTAAGAATAATGTGCCTGACAGTGACTCATATCAAGTTGGAATTAAGATTTTATTGTGTCTGTATGTTGCTTCTGGATTCAGATTGAAAAATGTATTTGGTTAATTTTAGACAAGAATGCCTTAAATGATACATGTTGTGCTAAAGAACATACATCCTTTTGGTTCATGCTTGTCATCATTGACAAAGGCTTTTGCTGTTACAACTCACATAACAATTTGCTGAATGAATATTGATACAGAGTAATTTCCAGTGTCTCTCTACTGTTACCTCTTAACTTAGTTGGCCAATAGCTTTTGTTGGAGAAATGAGGAGATGACGTTGCATTAGAAGTATAGAAATTTGACAGAAAATCAATGCCTTGCTTCCCAGCTGTTCCCCAGAGATCAGAGGGTCTGGGTACAGTCAGCTTACTCTCTGACTGCAACCAGTTTGGCACTTTAAGTCTGGTCGCGTTCAGTAAGAACTTTCACGAGCACAGATTCGCAAATAGTGTAGTTCATTAAAGCAACATGTTATGCATTCTTGTTAGATTGACTATCATAAATACACTAGATCTACAAAATGTAAGTGTAGAGCACTATGTACAGCTCTTCCCAGTTATGATCCAAGGCAGGCAGAGGCGGAAATCTTACAGGGAGAGAGGAGCAAGCCTGTTGACTTGTCTGCAGAATGGGGTCATATTCTCACCCTCTGCCAAAGAGGATTTCAAATGCCAAATTTATACTTTTGGGAGAAGTGGAGATGAGATTGTAGTCAAATACCCAGTTGCTGCCTTCATAAATGGTGGGGGGGCAGCCATTTGTACATGAAGGAGGGGTTTCGCACCCCTAGCAGCAGACCATCATGCCCACATTACTCCCTTTACCACACATCTCACAGCATCTCTCTTGGCTTTAGGCCTTATTCCTACAGATGGTTGTGCAAAGTAATGAATCAAGTGACTGTTGCAGAATTGTTCCCCCCTGTACATTTTGCTGCTGTTCTGCCCAGGCAGATTTTAGATTCAGCCTGGAGAAGAGAAGGCTCCAGGGACGCCCTATTGCGGCCTTTCAGTACTTAAAGGGGGGCTATAAAAAAATGGGACCAAACTTTTTAGCAGGGCCTGATGTGATAGGACAAGGGGGAATGATTTTAAACTGAAGGAGGGTCAATTTAGGTATTAGGAAGAAATTCCTTATTGTGAGGGTGGTGAGGCACTAGCGCAGGTTGCACAGAGGAGCTATGGATGCCCCATCCCTGGAAGTGTTCAAAGTCAGGTTCGATGAGGCTTTGAACAGCTTGATGTAGTTGAAGATATCCTTGCTTATTGCAGGGGGGATTGGATTTAAATGGCCTTTAAAAGATCTCTCCCGACCCCAACTATTCTATGACTTCCTGGAGCTTCTTTCACTTCATTTGGGAGTTTGATGAAGTCAGATTTATGTAATTGTTTGGAAATTTTATCTGAGACTGCACCTAAGCTTTTGTTTGATTTGGCCTTTACTGCTCTTATGGAACATCATAGCAACAGTAATCAATCTTTTTCACCTTCATTGTTTGCTTTCAAGAAATATTTGTACACCTTTAGACTTTTTTCTTGTAACCTTTTTGCAGTTAGACTGAGTGAGTAGTAAATAAGCCTTATTTTGTGTAGTGTTGCAATCATGTACATCACTCATTCAAGTGAGCTCATCATCATCACATTCAAGCGGCAGATTTTGCAGATTTCAAAGCTGAATGAAACCTACACGTTGCACCTTTAATTTTGGCTGAATTTTTGGTCTACAGCTCCCTCTTTAAGAGTGAAAAATTATTGGGTTATTGCCATTTCCTACTATGAGCTGACCAGTTCTTCCTTTGAAACCAAATAATGCTTAGGTATCCAGTGGTATACAGAATTAATCCATGAACAACAAGGCTTAACGCTATGGTGTCTTCCAAACTCTTTTACAATTCATCCATATTTTACTGATTTCTGCTGGTCTGCATTGGGCATTCCTGGAATAAGAACATAGAAGGGCACAAAATTCTTTTAGATGTGTTTGTCTCCTAGGGGTTTTGTTTCCTGCAGAATCTTAATGAGAAGCTGCTTTTAAATCATCATCATTCTTTGCAGACAAGAGAGAATAGGGTTTTCTTTTGACTTTAAGGTTAACAAAGATGTATTTTCCAGTCTAGCTGGAACTGTGGGATTTTCTCAACAGCTTTTACGCTGTTTAGACAGTCTAATATTTTCCCCAGAAATATTTTATGTCTTTGTTTATTTTTATTGTTATCTTTTCTTTAAAAAAAAAGATGATTATTTAAGATGTAATTGGTTTCATCAGGTACAAAGTATTGGGCAGCTAACCTTAGGTGCATTTGATTTCTGTGTTATTCTGAATTATGGTCTTGTGTCACCCATATAATTTATATAGAAATACAGCTGTCTGAGTTTTTGCTTGAGTTAGTCTGCCTAGAGGTATGATGTTTGTAGTTACTGTATGCTTAGTGTGAGCAAATTTGCTGTGGTAGTGAGATGCTTAGCATTCAGTGCAAGAGTCCTGTGTACATTTTGAGTACAGAGCAAGAACTAAATGTGATTTGTGCCTATCTAAGAATGTCTTTTGCCTTGTCATTTCTTAAAAGCTACCGCCTTTTCTCAGTGATCCGCTCACACACTGCTAGTGTAAAAATCAGTTTGCTGAAAAAGTTTGGACGCAGAGGGAATTTTATTAAAAAGCAAGAAGATCTTTCTGCACGACATGGTCTGCTGCTTCAAGCACAGCAGAAGTGTATGTGAGGGGAGGTGCTTATATACCTGTGTTGCTGTATCTATATTAATGAAAAGGTGTGTATGTTACAAGAACCCTGAGGGTTTCAAAATTGAGTTGCGTGGCTGGGAAGTAAACTGTCAGAATTTGTCTATACAGTGCAAAGTTGTATTAATGTGAAAGCATTGCTCTGTCACAGCTGAGTACTGTCAATAACTGATTCAACTGGTTTTACCTAGTGCATGAAAGATATTTTAACATCTTCTAAAACTGAAAGAAACTGGTGTTTTGGAAACGTATATAGTAAACATCTTAGGAATAGTGTTATAGAGAGAATATGTTCTATACTGGGGGTTTTATATATATATATATATAGTTAACTATTACTGTAAAATACTGTAAGCCATTAATTAAATAGTAAAATAAAATTCCAGAGGCAAAGGTAAACTTGATATATTTAATATTCCTCACTCAATATAGATTAAGAATTCTACTGCCTTCCATTTCACTGCTCTATGTTACATCAGTCTCAACAAAATACTTTCCATCTTCTGTTTGAGAAACCTTTTCATTCAATTGTTTCCACAATAATCTTGGAGGTAAAAAATGTGATTTGTGACAAAGTTAAATAGTCCTGTATACGAAATCATTTGACAGAATGCACACTAGGTCACTTTGGCTTTCAAAATCTGTTCACTTGTTCAGTTCTAGTGTAAGTGTCATTTGCATGTGCCAAAACTGACAACTGTTCAGACTGAACACATGAATTGCATCACTGGATGTCACAAAAGAATCATTTCTATGAATTTTTAGGTTATGGAAAAAGTACTTTAAAGCTGCTGTTATTAGAGATGCTTTGTCATTTGCTTGGGGAGTAAAGATGCTGTGTAAGAGAATCTTAAGAGAAAGTATTTTTTTGTAGTTCTTCTGTTGCTATGGTGTATTCTTGAAAAATTATCACTCATTAGTCCACCCTTTGTAATGCAGAAGGTGTATTTTGGGAAGGGTTGTTTTTTATTAAATCTTCAACATTGATGATTTGAGATCTGAAACTGTTTGGAGGAGCTATTTTACCTGTGGAAGAATTTGACTGAAGTTTCAGAAGTGCAAATATTTCGTATTTTTTATGAGGCAGTGCTCCCCAGTTGTTATTCCCTTAGTTAAAGCTGATCACGTTGCCAGTTCAGTCATGCAGAATTCTTATTGACATAGTGCAGATACCCATGCTTATTTCTCTCATTTCTCCTGCGTGAGTCTGTGATTTTCAGAGAACAAAATTTTTAACTTCTCATGTTTTGTTCCTTTTCTTCAAATTTTAAAGAACTATTTAAAGGTTGGGCTGGATTTCCTAAATTTACATTTTATATTAATATAAAGCAGTTTGAAATAACTGGGGGAAAACTTAAAAGAATAGTAATTATTAACAGATAAAATTTTAAAAAAACTTAAAAGAATAGTAATTATTAACAGATAAAATTTTAACAGTTTTTGTAATAGCAGAATGGTGTTATTGTCTTTACTGGGAAGTCTTCAGCTATACTACCTTTGCTGAAGAGAAAGGGATTTGTTCTTGCACGAAGTGCAGCTGCAGTGGGAAGCACAGCAGTTTGCACATGAGAAAGAGTCCTGAAAGAGGAAGCAGACACCTGACCCGTCTTTGTATGAAGTGCAGTGTCTTGTTTCCAGCTGCTGTTTTAACAAGCTCGTCCTAACCTCCCCACCATTGCAAATACTCTGCCTTTTGCCACTGGCTTAACACACACCTTTAGTCAGCTGTAATGTACTGCATCTGGTGGGCTGTGTCCACCTTTGTAGAGCCTAAGTGCATTCCTTATAGTGCAGAAAAGCATTTAGTGTCTTGTTTGCTTAGCAGCTACTAAAAATGATTGTTCTAGTGGGTTTTTGACCATGTATGGGGGTAGGCAGTATCATAAAATTAAGATCAGTTTTTATGGCATAAATATTTTATATACATTTAAGATCTTAAATCTTCGTTTAGCAATCAGGAATAAAAAAATATTATTACCACAATATATATTAGAAGTGACATTTAGAAAATGTACATGATTGGATGCCCAGTTACATCAATTTCATTAACACTTCAACTACACAAATGAGGCAAGCAAATCACTGATCTATGAAGTTTATATAAATCATATGCAACCAGGTTTAGCTAAAAATTTAGATCTAGATCTGAAAAAGTGGAAGAATAATTTACAAATTCCACAAGGTTGTTTTTTTCTAGTATATTAATTTAGATTTTCAGCTTCTTATTGTGTATAAAATGTGAAGCATCTTCCCTCAAATATTTTGCAAGCTGTAAGTAAAAAAAACTGAGTGTTATTAAGTAAATATTCTAATGAGTTTGATTTCAGTTGAAGAAAACAAGGACTTTTAAGGAACGTTACAATGAACACTAAGATTTTTATTAGCTAATATACACTTTATTTGATGATAGTAATAATAATAATAATTTATTTGTTTGCAAAAATAAGTATCACTGGAGTCCAACTATTGGAAATGAAATACATTCATGGCTTGGTCATGCATAAGTCATTGAGTGTTCCCAAAGGTACCTCTACTTGCCACTTGCTTTTTATGGTCATCCACACAGTGGCAGTGTACTGATAGACTTGCTCGGTGATACCAGTTTACAAAGAAAGCAGACACTGAATTAGCTTCTGGCACTTGAGTCTCATGCCATAGGCCTTAGGCTGCAATAAGTGGTATGATGGGTCCCAGTGGAAGGAGTGAGAGAATTTGGAGGAGGCAATTTGCAGGCAGAGGGAATCATGGGTATGGGAAGAAATAGAGAAAACAGAGTCTGTATTTAATCTAGCAGTAGTGATTGCTGTGACATTTTTGTTCCTCGCACCGATAAATTTTGTGGGGTCATTCTGTGATATTTAGGTTCTGGGTGGCAGCAGAATCACTGCAGATGTGCTGAGAGTGCAAGCCGCATTCTTGTGCTGCAGAATTATTAGTTAGTGGAAATGTGTTATTGGTGTGTGAAGATACACCAGTTTGTAGAGTTCCATTTTAATTGGCTAATCAGGGTTCCATTCACCTTTGGCTGTTTCTAGATTTGAGTTGGGAGAAGAAAAGGAAAAAGAAAATGGAATCAGGTCAGTTAGCACAGAAGTATGTATCAAGCTTACCATTGATAAGAGGGAAAGGCAGTAGGGTAAGCTACCCTAATATGATTAGATTTCTCTTCTCTTCTCTTCTCTTCTCTTCTCTTCTCTTCTCTTCTCTTCTCTTCTCTTCTCTTCTCTTCTCTTCTCTTCTCTTCTCTTCTCTTCTCTTCTCTTCTCTTCTCTGTAAAAAAAAAATCTACAAAAGTCTGAGAGTGCTCTCAGTGTGTGTCCATGTGTACCTGACACAGGTAGCTGCATTCAACATCAAAAATTCCCAACAAGGACATCAAAATGGAGACTCACCAGTCTCAGTATGTTTCTTACTGTACACTAAAATTGACAGAAGCTGGATGGTCACTTCATGAGGAGGAACAAACACATGCGTCAGGGTCAGCACCAGCCCCATGTCTGCCTAGTCACCACCAGTCATTCTGTGAGCCCAAACACAGCAACTGCTGCTCACTTTAGCCTTGTTTTTTTTACAAACCTGCTTGATTTTGGTTGTTTTGCAGCAATAACAAAAAATGTGGTCAGTTTCATCCATTGTCAAGTTAACTGAGCAATTAGCCAGAGAAATTTGATTTTGGAAAACATCAAAGACCACAAATCCTGTTATGCCTTACATCCATAAAAAAAAGACAGTGAATATCACTATACAGGTTGTTGGTGACAAAGAATAGGAAGAATTCAAGGAAAGACAGCATAACGGTGAAATTGAGATGACTCAAAATTCAAAATCCTTATCCAAAAAACTTTTCAATGTATTGAAAGAAACCAGCTGCTAAAACCTGTATTTCTTATTGTTCAAGGAGAAGAAATAGATAAGTGGTTTTTTGGTGAGAAGCTCTGATCAGTCTAGCTCCATGTAAGCTCTATTTTCTCCCTGCAAAATAAGAGTAGGGAAGTAGACAATAAGCTGAAATAGCTGATTTGTGAATAAAAATTACTGGCACATGTGTTGTCTCCAGCAGAGGTATTCTGAATAACTTTGAAGGAGGCATCTTATCTCTGGGCTGAGAGATGCGATTTTTATTCCTAAAGTACACACTTCTTACACAACTGGTTGACAGACGTGACTGACCTCTTTGTTGCATATTTGACTAAGCCGTTTCTCTAGTTCTTTCTCTGCTCTTCTGTGGTCTGTGAGCTCTGTTGCAGAGGTTATATAGGTATTTCTTTGGTAGAGCCCTTCCAAGATTTCAGCTTTCAGTGGAAAGCTCAAATAGGTAATGAAATGTTATTGATGCTAATGCTATAGTCTGTTAAACATAAATTATCTGCAAATTTGTCCATTAATTTGCATATATAGCTCTATTATATGCTATGCAGAGTCATAGATTTCAACTTGTTCAACAGAAATAATATCTTCCACAGAGGCAGTCTCTGTCATCTTAATTTAATTGAATTTATTATGATTTCTGAGTCTCATATTTGCATTTTAGTTGAAGAAGTAAAACTATATTACTTCCCAAAACCAGCTGAAGAGTATATGAAATGTCTCATCATTACTTACTATTGAGGTCTAACTTTGCTGTGTTTAATACCTGAAAGACAAAGATAAGGAGTTTCTGAACACTTCCAGGAGAGTAGTCCTAGGTCTTTTAATTAAATCAGTCTGCATTAGGCATATCCTCCAAAAACTGCCTGGGAGGGCTTCCACAGGTTAGAAACTGAACTAACAATTTATGTGGAGACAAAGAAAGGCAGTGAAGCAGCAGAGAACTCTGTGAAACCAATTGGCAGTGAGCCATTTGTTAAGCAACCGCAACTACGTCAAAGATATCTAAAAATATACCAGTTGGTTTGGGAACATAATGCCCTAACTCCAATAAAAATGCACTTTGTAAACAATCAAAAATGTACTTTAAAATCAATTGCATTTATTCATATCGCAATGAAATATAAGAGGTACTGCTCTCATAGACATTGTTAGTAAATCCTAAATAATTAAATTGTTTGTCCCTACTTCTCCTCTTTGGAGTTGAAACTAGCATTTTATTTCAATCCCATTGTCTCTCTCTGTGGCTCCCCCACATCCTGACACTTCTGTCATGTCTTGTCTTCCATTTTTGCTTCTCCTGACTTTCTCCCTCATGTATTTTCTGTCCAAGCTGCCTTGGGCATGCTTTCTTTGTAGAACCATAGAATTGTTTTTGGTTGTTATGGTTTTTTGAACTTTAAAATCCTCTGGTTCCAACCTCCCCGCTATTTCCCAGCCCACTCACTTCATTCACTTTGCCCTCACTCTACTCTCATTTCTCCCCTTCTGAGAATCCAACTACTTGGGTTTCCTGCAATTCTGCCTTTCCAGTTTATCTTCCTTCTTCCCACATTCCCTTCTCCTTTCTAAACTACAAACCTTGCCTTTCTTTGCAACCTCCAAATTGGGCTTTCTGCATTTCTGTCTTTATTCTGAACTCTGGCTTTTACTTTCAAGTCCTTTTGTTTCTGTGGAACCCATCTCTTCCGCCTCCCTCTTGTATGCACCTGTCTTCTTTGCACTACCAGCTTATCCATGAGAAACTGGGAACACTTCTTTGCTGTCATTTTAGTGGTTTATGCAGTTTTGCTCCAGTATTTCCCACCTACCTTTTATATAGTCAGCAGCCTCAGGTTTGAGAATCAATGTAAAGCTTCAGTCCTGATTAAGACATCAGAGTGACTACTCTGAATGAAATATCATCATTTTTTCCTGCTTCTGCCCAACAGTGTCATCACTGCTGTTGTAAGAGAGCCGAGGGCAACAGCCTTGATCTGTGATTCATTCTGTGCCAACACTATGGCCCCCTGCAGCAGGCAACAGCTGGCTGATGGTGAGACTACCAACAAAAAAACTGCCCATGAAGCAAGGTGGAACAGTCTTAATTCAGCCTTGCTAAAGTACTGGTAAAATGTGAAGGTGCTGAGTCACTAATTCCTTAATAGTTTCCATGGATCCAGGTGTTGGTACCCAACAGTTAACTCCTGAACTGGACACAGATGAAAATCTTAAGTTTGATGTCTCTCTTCCACCCTTCTTCAAATGAAAAATACTGAAAGAAGTATCAGAAAACTTGGCCACCAGCACTTTGGTACAGTGTTAGGTGAAACAAAGAGTTGTTACAGATTGCAGCATTGCTGATTGCATTTGTATATGTGTAGCTAGTTTAGAGTGTGCTTCCCAGTGTGATGGTTATTTCAGGTCCTGTTTGGGGCACATGTTAAGTCATGTTATTTGAGGACATCCCAGAAGTGGACTATACAGTGGCTGATTTCAAGAGCAGATGTCACTGTAAAAGTGGTTTACTTAGCAGCAGCTTTTTTTGGTTACATCCATCCAGTCAGGCTGCAAACATGAAAACCGGAAGCATTCCCGTTTGTAGAGGTCCATCTGCTGTAATAAATATAAGCATATATATTTTGAAACAACTATTTTTAGAAACTTGTGTTGAGGACTGTACTGCTGTGGACTTTATGCCCTTTCAGATTTTGTTGCTTAGTCTATACATTTTTAATAATCACCTTGCCTGCTAGCAGTGGCATTTTGTGAAGGTCATTTTTCTTGTGAAGTTGGAGAACGGACTTGAATTTCATTGAAGGACTCCCTGAGCTGCAGGATCGTTGTTTATGGACTGTCTTGCATCTTGTACTACCTTTGAAGCCTGTTTAGAATTTTAACTAATGATATCTTCAAAGTGTCACTGTGCTCAAGGGCAGAAAATAAATCTCAAAATGCACTTTATATTTAAAAACAGTTTTGAATAGCTTTGACTCATGGTATTAACTGAAATGAAAAGACAGATACAGACTTGCTATGTATGCACACAGAGAATTCCATGTTTCACTAGCCTTTTCATGATCAGCAAAGTGTCTCTTCGCTGTTGCAATGACTTTATCTTGTATATTATAAAAATCATCAGGTCTATGGATGTCTTAAGAAATTTTAATGTGATTGATGATTTCATATCTCAGCAGGTATCTTAAGGTAATCTCTATCTATGGAGGAGTTGTATTTTCTTCTATATCATTCCAAGCTCACTTCTTATTTTCCCTGTGTAAAACACAGTCACTGGGTTGTATTTATATGATTTTTCTGTTTCTGGGTAGAGGATGGCAGATCCTAAAACCAACATGCTATGCTTGAAATATAGGAGACTGTCAGCTACTAAATTAAAATTGCTTTGTTTTGTATAAACCAAAGTTCCAGCTTCCCAAAACTGAGAACATAACAAGTTTGCTTATTAATAAAGTACTCAAAGGTTTACATGGTAGCAGTGTCTGATGTCTTCGAATACTGATATGCATTTCTATTTAATTAATATGCTGATATTCCATTAAAACATGTCAAAAGCTAGTGACCATGTTTGAAAATATGGCCATTTGAATATCTGTACTCTTCATGGATTTTTTTTTCAGTTTTATTTATTGCTTCATGTAAGCACCCTTACATGTAAGCGTCCTTCTTTTAGAGACGCTGTTGGGTTAATTCTGTCATTTTCCTTCTCTAGGACTTTAGTTTTCTATTTGTAAACTAAGAGCTTACAATAGTACAAGGATGTGATTTATAATTGAAACTTTCCCACAAAATAATTCGCCTGGTTTTTTTCTATTTTATTATTTTGCTATATCAAACTGTGAAGAATTCAGCTTATTCAGGGTGTCCTTATGTTTAAGATGTTCTTTTCTATTTCTGTTTTGATAGTTGTACCATCAAAGCATTGTAGTTTGGCTGTATGTTATACCATGGATTTCACAGTTTTATGACCATTGCTACCAATTTAGTTGTGCTAAATACGTTAGAACCTTGTTTCAGAGCATGAAGCAATGTGATCCACTGAACAGCAGCTACTGTGGGGGAAATGAAGAGAGGATAGGGCTGTAACCTGTCTTTAAGTTGTGTCCTAAGTAAAGTTAGATGTTGGGAGACTGGACGGATTGTGCATTTGAGAAAATTTGTGTTAGGAAGTAAGGACAGAAGGTTGTGCATGATTTTCCGTCTGATTCCCTGTTTGGGAAAAGAACTAAAAAGACAAGAATTTTCAGACTCTGCTTCCAGACTTCTCAATGCCTACTGCGTATGGACTGCTTATGAATAAAAGCCACCAGCCTGTTTGGAACTGCTGTTTTGCTGACATGATCAAAAGGGAAGGCCTCAGCCTCTGGCCATTATCATTACCATTTTACTACTTTCCTGCCTGCCTGCTACATGGGCTTCCCTTTGCAAATTTTTTTTTCTATCTTCTGCGCAGACTGATTCATCCTTCTCATGCCTGGGAAAATCTCAACAGGAAAATGCACAAGATTGATGAGGAAGAGAAGGCAGTTACATTGGGTCTTTTCTTTGCTTATTCTCAAGCATTTTTTCCTTTCTGTTCGAGGCAGTTGTTATTTCTGTGGTGTTGGTTAACACTTTTTATATTTATAGAGTCTTGACTTTTACAACTTTCTATAGGAATCTTCACAGTGCTGCTAACAGTACTTCATCCCAACTCCTTGTCTTTCCCTATTTTACACAACCAAGAGAAAATTCTGTGGCATATTTCAGTTGAGAATTTAGCAACAACATTTCTTGGCAGAAAAAAATGAGGAGATATTCCTACCCAATTTTTAGCTGGTTTCATTTTTTTCTTACCCTTATACTTGTTCACTCACTTTGCTATTTACTCTTTGATTGCAGGCCACAAAAGAAGTAATAGAGCGAGAAGCCCCGGGGATGGCCCTGGCAATGCTGATGGGATCACTTAATGTTACTCCTCTGGGCATGCTCTCTAGGTAAGACTATTTCCTTCAAAATATGAGATGAACTCTTTCCATAGAATTACTTACTGTTATCCAATGACTCTGCGCAAATCATCGAAGACTGCCATTGTTATCAAGAAGAGAAGTGGCCAAACTCAACTAATGGTAATTGCATTGTCTTATTTAATTCTCTTTGTTGTCTCTATTAGAGACTGTATCTTCCTGTATTTTCTGTGCCAGGTTATTTGTAGTATTGATGCACACTCTTAAATAGCTGTCTTTTCATTGTGGAACTGTGGTGTTTTGGTGGTGAGGGAAGAATTTTTATGTATGTTGTTCATCAAGTATTAAAATGCTTTGTTTGGCAAAAAAATCCCTTTGATAAAGACAAATATATTGTACTGTCCTACGTCTGGAGGAATATCATTAATTTATCTCTCAAAGTACCTGGAAGGCATGCCACATCTGTGTGGTTTTCTTGAAAGCACACATAATACTTTTAGCCATGCAGTTCTTAAGCACTTTTCCTTACTTTTGTGTGTTCTCTTGAGAAATCTTTGGCAGCTCCATTTCTCTCTTGAGCCACTGAGTCTGATTATTGGCAACTGAAATTTGAGTTTCATACTGCTGGTTTACTCCTTTTTTAATTATTGGTTGGTTGTACTGGTCATTTAGCTTACAATGCTCAGAAATATTTAAAGCAGAGTAGAAGAGCCAAGAAGACGACTACTAAAGGAGCTATCTGCCAAACACAATTCCATCTCATTTTTATTCTTCTATGGACAGTTCTTATGTCCTTTGTTTTAAATCTGCCATAAATTGTAACCCATGTATGGGATTTGCTGGACTGTTTGTACTCTGTAAGCTTGACTACTGCAAGAGGAGTAAATGAACACATTTCTTTAATTCAGGCTCATCTCTGTGCTGCAGTAGAGCATTCCTCAGCTATGTGAAATTCTTTCTAAACTGAAGGTACAGAGTGTGAAAGGAGGCAATATGAGAAAAGAGAGGTTAGGAGTCAGGCAATATTCAAACTGCCAGTTGAAAACAACACTTCAGGCTGGCTTGAGTATGATATCAAAAGTTCATTTAGTGGCACAAAAACAATCTCTGTGCTATTTATTGTGAGGATTGTGACAGCTGTCGCAGAAATACTTGTTACCCTGCTAAAAAATGCGATGCAACCAATAAGTGATATTAATCACTGAGAATTATTTATATAAGAAGAAATCCAGGCAAGTTGGCCATCCAACAAACCATGTCCTTTGGCTCAAATTTTTGCTAATGCCTTAACTGGAAATGATTTTCTTTTCTGTTCTGTCTTCACTTATAGCTCATGTTTTTGTTCAATAAAGGGAATATTACACGGTTTCTCTAAACTGTAACCTCCATATCTTTGTGGTTTAGTTTTGTCCTTTTAAATTTTTCTTAACCTTATATCCCAGCCCTGGGTTTTTCACCTCGGCTTTTGTAAACAGTGGAAGCAACATCAAGACAAAATTCAGTAATTTAATTTCTTTTTTTTTTTTAATATTTAGCTAAAATGTTGAATAGTCAAACTCTAGACAACAGAAAGCATTCAGCACTTGAGTGTTCAGCCTTGCATCAACACCAAAGGAATTTCTAAAAGACAAAAAAAAAAAAGTAAAAACTTCCATCTTTGATAGTTGGTCTTGCCTTTTCTTAAGGGAGAGGGAAAAACTATTAGGAAGAATTATATATGAATTGCATAAGTACAATTTTCACTTGAGAATTACTTCCTTCTTGGCTTTTCTTCTGTTGAATCTTTAAATAAAAAGGACATATTTGAATTAATACAACAAGCATGACTTAGTATTTTTACCTGGCCAGGGACATAGTGTTTGACACAGTCAATTATGTTGCAAAGGAACCATGTGTATGACCAAATAGGGACTATATCAAATAATGTATTGAATGCAAGTAAACAATGGAATTAAGGGAGCTACACAGACCTAAATAAAGATGGAAATCTAGCCAGTGTTTATACTATCAAATGCATGTTAGACCCTGTCAATCTTGTTTTATGCTTTTTTAACTCAGCTTATCCCAAGTTCTTTTATGAGAACATAATCAGAAAATATATTGGAAATTAAGTTTGCAAAATCTGATAAATCATAGAATTTATCTTAAATGCTTTCCTTTTGTTTTGGTAGTGGAGATAGTTGCATGCAAGAATTTCAGTCTGTGTTTCTTTCTTTCCAGGCCTGTGTGTGGAATCAGAGGGAAAACTCTCATAATTAATCTTCCTGGTAGCAAGAAAGGGTCACAGGTAAGAAATGTTCTTACTGATCTGCTAGGAAGGAACTATGATCAGCACTTCTCATTGTTTTGAATGGTAGAAAGTGCCCACAACAACAAATTTTGCAAAAGTGAATTGAGATGCATATTCGTGTTATGTGACCACACCATCACTTTTAGTCAAGGACCATACAATTCCAGTCTGATTGAAAGTGCTATATGCACACCAGGACAACATTACATGTAGTGCAAAAGAGCTCTCACTTGAGCAGGCAGTGCTAATGAAGAGTCTAAGGATCTCTTACACATTCCCTTTCTTCTCTAATTAGCTGTACCTTATCTCTGGGTTGTCTCCAGCTTCCAAGAAATCAGTCTTTTTCACACAGAAGTAAGAGGAATGCCTAGTATATGGTAGAACTTGCTGCAGCGTGTGGAACATTCCAAGTTTTGATCAGCAAGAGAGAAGAAAGGGAACATAATTTTTAAGAATTTGAGGATGTTTTTGAATCTTCTCTATATGGGTATATCAGACTTTTCACCCTTTATACAGTTCATTTTCTTCCTGCATTTTGCTCAGTTTGGACAGAGAAGTTAGAATTTTTGTCTTTATTCATGCTTTCTTTCTGACTGCATAGCTGAGAGAAACACAATTAAACCCCAGCAGGGATTTGTGTGTGTGTGTGTGTGTGTTAGTGTGGCTAGACCTTTCACTAATTTCTTCGTAGTTGGCTGATAGAAAAACTGTCTTCTCCATACAAATACTGCTAAGCTGAAGAGTGATCTGTACAACCTAACACAAAACTGCTGAGGTAGGTCCCCCATCAGTCACAAGAATCTATTTCTTCAGGGCTCAGACTACATCTGGCCTTGTTAATAAACATCTTCACCTCTGGCCTCTAACAAATGCATACCTGGTACACATCTCCTGAACCTGTAGTACACAGGAATGGAGCAGGCAGTACTAATGTGTTTAGTAGCACAGCCCTGAAGTCACTGTTTCTTGTGAAAGTCTTGTGAAAGACTTCTGTCTGGAGATAAGAAAACAACATTTATGTGAGCTGTCACTTGGAAGTTGAAGTGTTTTGAATACTGTGGTATTAAGCAGCCACCATAGGTTTTCAGATACACTGTTGACATGTTTCAGTTCAAGGACCCAGTGTGAGTTCTCCTATGATTCTCCCATTCCTTACAGCGTTTTTAGGAAATCTAGTGAGACTGTAATTTAAAGAAAATTTAAAAGCCTTCAAAACACACAACAGGCGTTGGAGGATGGTGAGGTGGGAGTATACCTCCTTGAAATTCTTCCATTTATAAGCGGTAAATCGTATGTATGTGCATGTATTTAACATAGCAATGGCCCCACATTTTAAAGAACTGATGCACCAGTAAGAAGGTTATTTCACAAGTGAATACTTCTTTTGCTGAATTATGAGAGAGATTAAATAGCCTACAATCTCTAATGGTTTTTATTGTGTTCAGTAGCACTCCTAACCTACAGGAGCAATTGTCATTTTCTGTCCTGAGGCAATCAGACTTTGAAGATAGGTAAATTGCAGAAAGCAAATGAGGAAAAGAAATGAAAAAGTTTTAATAAGTATTTTAACAATAGTTTGATATAGGGTAAGTAATAAAAAAGGTAATTCTGCTGGAAAAGAAAAAAATCATATGATTGCATCATCCAAGCAAGCTTCTGACAAACTGATTTTTATTTGTTCCTGTCATGATAATACTCTGTCCTGTCACAATTTCTTTAAGTATGAGACATCTTCAAAGTGTCAGATTTCAGCAAAGACTGCTAAGATGAATAGTAGAGAAAATTGGTCCATTAAAGGCTGAATCTCAAGAACCAAAAAGGACAGATTGTTACCGGGAATTTCCCTCATTTTTCTCTTTTACCACTTGCTGATTTCCTTTCCATCGTATAAATACGATCATATGAGAAGCTTATATAAAGCTATGAAATTGCAGCAGTACACATATTTCTTTAATAAAATATTAAAATATTAATGGAAAATGACAGCAGTGTAAATGCTTCATCTCAAAAATGGACTGCATGCCAAACATATTTTCACCAGAGAACACATGTGGCATGTACCATTGAATCCAGATCTGTAGAATGCTTCCATTTTTTCAGTCTTGCAAAAGATAGTTAATGTTATGGGAGAGGGCAAAGTGTGAAATTGCCAGATGTTTATTAAAATCATTTGGTCTTTGACAGTTTTTATAATCGTAGTAACAATTGCCTAAACCAATGAGTTTCATATGTAACATGAGCTTTTAGAGGACTTACTGGGAATCTGTGCATAAACAGTCCAGCCAACAAGGCTTTATTTCAGTGGTAGGAGTGGGGAACATGCTTCTCTGATTAGCCAATTATTAGTGTACTTTTTGACAAATATTGCTCAGGTCAGATTGTTGTTCTTGTTTCTCACTTACTTGAGTCTTTGCTAAAGTAGTGTGTCTTTGCTAATGTTGCCTTTCCCTGGGCTTAGAATTAAAAGCCAAACACAGTTAGAGGGGAAAAAAGGGTTTTACCTCGGTATTTATTTAAGGATCCTCAGTTGCACCACATCCAGGTAGAATGCACCCCCAAATGCACACTGAAAATGCACACCCGAAAGTGTCCCCTCCCGAAAGTGCACACCAGGATGCCCACCCCAAAATGCACACACACGATGATCTGTGTATACAGTAATAGACCTTGCACATTAGCATATCTATCAAAGATTCCCCAATGAGAGGCTCAAGAGAAGCCCCTTTCCTGAGGAACCTTCCCTCTGGATGGGCCTATCTTGGTTTACAGAATGTGTTCTGGAGAGTACCTTGGTGTCTGGGGCTTTCTGACCCAACTGCAAGGCTTCCAAGATGTTTGGTCTCTTGGCTTAACAGAACTTTGGGTCTTAGCTAGTTATCAGACTTAGGGAATTACAAGTATGTGGACTAAAAGCCCTAAGGATACATAAAAGATGTATAAAAGGGTATATGAAAGGGTATATAAGAGAGTTATATGAAAAAGCAAAAAATCATCATGGCATCACTAAAGTAATTATGGTTGTATGCTTCATTATTTTAACCCATTTTAAAAGTAATACTGTGGAGGCACGACAACTCTGCAGTTTGCAGTTGCATTAGAAGTCATAATCTTTATTATCTTTACAAATATGTGTTAATATACATTCATTATATAAAGCATTCGTTCTCATCCAGTTTGCTCCAGTTCTTCACAGAACCAACTTGAGTGTTTAAAGAATTTGTAAGGTAGTCTGACTTACCATTCATTACTCTTAAAGAAGCAACTGAAAGATGTATTCTTATTTAGAAGCTTTGAGGAAATACAATGCTTCTGAGTCATGTTTTACTTACGAAGTGGCATACATAAACTCCAGTAATTTCTGATGGATTCTTTCCTTTTTATTTTGTTTACATAGTCATGTTTATTTATTGAAAATATTTATTTCGTTATCTATTTTTGAACTTTTCTATTTTTATTTATTTTCTGGGTACTCTAAAATGTCATAATACATTTTTTAAAATCTTCCTTTGCTTGAAACAAAACTGAAGTGCCACAAAAGGAATAGTGCCAGCTTTGTCTGTCAACTTATGTATTCCTGACTGCATTGCCATGGCAATTAATCCTTGTGACCCTGCCATCATTTTCCAATATTTTATTGTTTATATGCAGTCTCTCAAATGACATAAGAAAACTTTTTATTGAGGTACCTGGGAGGAGAATGAGAGATTATAGTCATAAATTGAATGAGGTACCTTCCAGATGGATGAAAAGAAATGGAAAATCAAAACAAAACTGGAAAAAAAAACCCCAAACACTTTGAGAGTAATTAAGCATTAAAGCACACTTTCAAGAAGGGTTGTGGAGTCTCTGTTCTTGGATTATTTACTGAACAAGCCTTAAGAAGCCTGGGTTTCATACTGACCCTGATCTGAGCAGGCAGCTGCAGTGCATGATGTCCTGAGGTTCTGTTTGATTTGATGAAACACCAGCATATTTTAGCAGTATAGGCAGCTATATATGGTAGCTATATGTATGCCCACTATGGAACAAGAGCAATTGCACAGCTACTGCAGTTTTGCTTTCTCCAGCCGTATAAAATAAACTTTTTAATTGTTTTTAAGGATATAGAACAAGGAGAGGTTTGAAAAATTGATTATTTATGAAATATTTTTTCTGAGCTACATGGCATTATAATGACATCAGTGTCGTTTGTCATTCTTCTAGTATATAGAATAAGTCCATAAATAAAAAAGGATATAATGATATAAAAGTATAATTATGGAAACCCTTATGAATTGTTCTCTAATTGTGAGGGAGCATAATAGGAAAGATTTGAAGCTAATATCCCTGCAGGGATATAGTTAATGTTTTTATTCTGGGTTTTTGTAGCATTCTGCCAGCTGCTGTGAACTGTCTTCTGTATTACATATTCCCAAAAATTTAACTCTTGTTTTCTGAAATTTTAATGCAATATTAGTTTAATTGCAGTAGCCCTGTTTTGCAATTTACGGTATTTGCATGAAAAAAAGGCAAAAATATATAGAATTGTCACCGAGTCTGTTTCTGAGTTCATTTTTTTACCTTTTAAGAGCGGTTGCATAGGACATTATGTTTTATTTATGATCAGATAGATCATAAAGATGCATCTAAATCCCAAATATATTTAAAGAGTAAATTCCTATTTGCACCTGCAGGTAACTTTTAATAGTGGTTTCTCTTCTCGTTGTGCATAGGAATGCTTTCAGTTTATACTGCCAGCCCTACCTCACGCCATTGATCTTTTGCGGGATGCCATTGTAAAAGTAAAGGAGGTACATGATGAGCTTGAAGATCTACCTTCACCACCACCTCCTCTTTCTCCTCCTCCAACCACCAGCCCTCACAAACAGACGGAAGACAAAGGAGTGCAGTGTGAGGAAGAGGAGGAAGAGAAGAAGGATAGCGGAGTTGCCTCAACAGAGGACAGTTCTTCTTCACATATAACAGCAGCAGCCATTGCAGCTAAGGTGAGTCTGGCTTCTTCCCTTAAGAGACCCTTCAGTTTCTGCCTCAGGCACTTTCCACCAATATTCATTTGCATGTTAAGACTGTACATTGATATCTTCATGCCAAACAGATGTATTTTAGGTACATTTTGTAGAAGTAAACCTTCATAAAAATATATGAATTCTGTTTTGGTAGGTGATTTCAAATTCCAGTGGGAGACATATTATTTATTATCTTGATATTAACATATGTTTTATGATACCATTCTGATGTGCCAGACTGGTTTTAGTGGCTTTTTTTAAATTCAAAGTACTCACACGCCTGAACATGCAAAGTCCAGTAGGCGGCATGTTAAGGAATCACAACAAAGTTTTCCAACCCATAGTATCTAATTTGAAATTAAAATGTTAATTTCTGAAAACGGTGATAAAAGTATGACAGACAGCTAGCATATTAAGCAATAAACTATCCAGATTACTGTATTCTAGTGTGCATGTCTGCATAAGAGATGTGAAATTCTGTCAACAAACTAAATATCATATTGTCTTTATAGCCTTGCTTTAACCAGTAATGATAGATCAGCATTACTCAAACTAAAACAATAAATTGGAAAAAGAAATAAAAGAAATTATAGAAGAAAAAAATGAGGTAACACTTGTAAATAATTGCAGTTCAAATTTTAAGTATTTTCCCAAGAATTATTCCATTATTTGAAGCAATATATAAATATTTACCTCAGGATTATGTGTTCAGTTTTCGAATGGAACGATGATGTATCCCTGTGTGTTTGGAAACAGTTTTTTCCAAACTACTTTGTTCTATGTCTACTCCACAAGTTGTGCTTTTAATTCCTATTATGAGAACTGAAAGTCTAAATAACTCAAAATTATATTAAACAATTTCTAAACCAAAGCAGCAACATTCTAACTCCAGAAATGTGAATTCAGGTCTGAGACATCTTGACATTTCTAAGACAGCTGCAGCTGGAGATCATCTCCCAATATACAGAAAATCCTGATTACATATGTCTTTGCAGGGATGAATTAAGGTAATTATCATTTGCAAGTATCAGTTTTTGTTAATGCAAATTTTAAATTGTTTAATTTCTGTTGATGCAGGCAAAGATAAATAATATGTGCCATTTTTAAAGGGAGGAAATACCTGAGATCTCAAATGGCTGTGTTCTTATGAGCTTGGCATTTCAGTGTCACAGTTTTCACCTCATTGGTTTTTGGTCATTTGCTTGTACAGTTTCATGTTTTCCTGTCACTGTATTCATGGCTGTTATGTGTTGTGCATTAGAAGCATCCATCCTATACCAGTCCAGCTGTTATCATGGCTAAAGGTCAACAGCCCATCCCTGGTCTCATCAATTATTGCCATCACGCAGCAGGCAGTGCAGGAGAACTGGTAAGAGACACTTCCAAGAGGCTTTTGCACTAACACTAACTAAAAATGCTCTGCCTGCCTCCTAGTCTGTGTATGAACAGACAGCGTTATTTATTTTCTTCTAACAAAGACACATCAGAGCTATCTTTGAGAGCACATGTTACAGAAAATATCTGTTCATGATAAAGGGCTAAACAAGGTAAAGGTCGTGTGTGTTGTCAATTTGAATCACTTAGCTGCTGAGCTAATAATTGCTATAAAGCCTATGTTTCTGATTAGTCATCGGCTTTATCATCTAATATACTCAATAATTGAATATAATTAAAATAATCTCCTAAAATTACTGCAGTAGAGCTATGAAATTGTAATTTTTCCCCCTTTGTCTTGCTTTGCTGCTTTTCTCTCGATAGGTTTTTGGCAATACAACATTTGTGCTGGGTGTTCATAGTTTGCTTTCATCACTTGCAGTTTCTCCCTCATTTTTGTTTTCTGTTTGGAATTTCTCAAAAACAGAAGACTTCAGGAGTCAGGAAACAGTGGACCTATTATAAACGACTGGGTTTTAGTGAATAGTAGAAAACTATTTCAATGAGTGGTAAAAAAAGACCTGTTCCCTTAGGCAAATAATAATTTAAACCTCAGTCGAATAGCCTAACATCTCTGTATTTAAAACATGATTCTATGTCTCTTGAAAAGTCACTTAGGAAATGTGAAGAATTTAAAGTTCACACAGCTGATGATAAAGCTATATATAGCTTTATAATACAGATACATACATACACCCATTTCTTGCAGTAGTTCTTTTTTTCTTTTTTTTTGAGTTGCAGTTGCTGACCTAGAATTTGCACCATATTCTTCAGTATCAGTAGAACAGTGAATTTAGCCTCTATGAAGAATACTGTTAAACTGTCATCCATGTGTCTGTGTTCTTTTGCAGATTACTCTTGAGCTATTGTTTTATGCATTCTATAAACCAAATCAGATCTTCAGACTCAGAGCAGAAAGTGGTTAGTTTTTTGGCAGGTTATTGGGTTTTTTAAGTTGTCCTTTCTGTACATTTTTAAGACATTTTTTTCTCTTGTATAGCAGTCATAGTAATTGCCATCTACAGATTGTTTTCTTACCTCACCATCATTGTCAATCTTTGTTTCAGTTCTAAGCAAAAGCGAATAAAAAACATATCTTTTCCATTTTTCCCCTGCTTGTCAATGCTCTTGACAAAGTTCTCTAATATGAAAACGCAAATATTTAAACCAAAATAAAAGTACTTCAGAGAACAGCCAGATCAGATAAAAATTGTAGAAGCAATGACTGATGGATATGGTGAATATCTTTCTCTGTCACTTCATTAATTTCTCATTCATTTCTGTGTTCGTCAGTATGTTACAACAGGTTTTCCACTCCAGCTAGTGCAAACAGAAACTATTTTCACTAAGAACTAAGAATTTTACTGTACCCCATTTAAAGTTTTGAGATCTCTACTCTGCATTCAACTTATTGGAAGCTGGAAAATGAATCAAAAAATTTTAGGGAGACACATCATAAATGCTCAGTGTGACTTAGTGAAAGTTAAAAGAACAACCTATCCAAAATGGAGTAATATTCCTGCCCTTCTTTATTTCAGGTTTCTATGCACCAGGGGACACAGAAATTTCTCATGGGTTTATTAACCTCTTTAACAGAGTTAACAAGAAGTTGCCTTGATTAGAGACTTATTTTGCCTAAATTTAATTTTTTAATAGTGAAATTCAAAAACTTAGTAAATATAGGTGAGAAAAATGAGAAATTCCCCATGTCACCTTATATTTTTATGTATTTATGTTAATGGAATAGACATACCTTCTAGGTACCAATAGTACCTTCACTGAATTCAGCAGGTTGTAGTGGTTCAAAGAATATTAGTGCTGCTTTTAGCAATACAGCACATTCCACTTTCTATTAGAAAAAGAGCAAATTTTGTAACTGTGAACTAACTTAATGCTCTCAGTGGTAAATTTTTCTCTAGAACTTAGAGTTCTAGATAGCTTTATATATGAATTATTTTCTGGTAATTGCATTTTATGTAAAGGTAGTGATTTGGAAATAATTCTCATTGAAATTAAGTGCCTGTGATCATCTTTTCCCTTTATCGTCAGCTTCCTTTTCTGATTAATATCCTGGCTGAAATTTTACTTACATTTTAGTTTTATCACAGGCAAAAATTTGTACTACACATGCAGTTCAGGGGAAACTGGGATTGTCTCAGTCACTTTATTGCAGAGAGTGGTATTACAAAAAGGTTATATCAGATAAAATTTTAGAAGCAATGATTGCTCAATAAGGTGGGAAAGTTTAAAAAATTGTTTCTTGCCTGAAAGCTATGAGACAGCATGAAATATCTGGTTACTCTAGAGTACCCGGCCTAAACCTAGAGAGACCTGGATCATTTTGCAGTTTGCAAAAGCAATATTGTTATTTTTGTTGTGGGGTCTAGGAGTACATAAAAGGGGTAATGGACTCATACACAATCATATCGAGATGTGTGCAGCTTTTTATCAGAGGAGAGTAAAGAAAAGGTATTTTATTTGAAGACTTAAAGCTATTCATTCTTTGATTTTGTCTTTTTTTAATCTTATGCCTTTCTCAAAATGTATTTTTTTGCTGTATTTTCCTTAGGCATGGAGATTTAAAGGAAGCACTGAAAGTTGTAGGGAGTATCTATGCCAATATAAAACTTAGGGATGTCAGCCTGTTTTGGGTTTTAAGAATTTAAGATGGGATTTCAGGAGAAAAAGTGAACAGAAGGGAAATCATACTTCTGACTACAAACCCTTCAAACATTCAGAATATCATTGATTCCATTTACCTCTAAGATACATCTCTGAGATGTGATTTGCAAATCAGAATACTCCATGTAGAGGCCAGTTAGGCACTGTTTCTGAAGAGAAGGATATCCCCAGTGTAGTTGTCCATCATGAAAAGAAACTCTGCTGACTTCATAATTTACAAGTGGAAATTGTAGCATGAGTTGCTTAGCCTTGAAAGATCCTCTGAGAAGAGCTGAGAGAAAGTGACGGGCAAAAGACACTGTTAGTCTACAAACACAGCAGAGCAGAAAGGAGGCAGTTGGTGTCACTCTGAGAACAAAACCTGTTTTCACACAACTTATAAACAAGTTAGAAACAGAAGAAACTCTTAACATGAGGAGGAGGGTATATGGTGAAATAAGATCCCCTAGGTATGACCCAGTATGTCTAAGTCAGGGTTGCTAAGTTAGATGTAGTCATTATTTATAGAGGGAAACCAAGGAAGTTGAGGGAGTGGGAAATGACAATAAAAAACCAGTAATGACACAAGTATTATGATTGGTCATTTTAACTACAGTGAGACAAGCAACAAAGCTCTCATAATGTTCTAATAATGTAACACATACAAAAAGCTAGCATTCAAGCTTGTTCCTGGAAGGACATACTTTCCAGTGGCTTCTGTCTGCCCTAAAGACTTAGTAAGCAAGAATGCTCAAAATGCCTGGATGCAGAGTGGGTAACAGCATCTCCATTTATTTAAAAAATCCTGTCTGGAAATGCCCAACATTCATGATTTGGCTTGTCACTGGATCTTCCTTTCCTGCTTCCTTTTATTGTGTGCTAGTGCCATTTTCCCCAGACACAGGTGTTCTTCCAATGGTTCTCTTGGTACCTGAACATTAGGCTGGATTAAGAACTTCTTAAAGAGGAGGAAGATTTTAAAATATGCATGTGTGTATACATTCCTTCAAAGATCTCAATGTCTACATTTTCTGGTTAGTTGTGATAGAATTTTCCCAGGATTTTCCCTCAAGAAGCCATGCTGGCTGCTTCAGATCACCTCCCTGTCCTCCATGTGCCTGAGCAGAGCTTCTAGGAGGATCTGTTCCATGATCTTCCCAGGCACAGAGGTGAGGCTGACAGGTCAGTAGTTCCCAGGGTCCTCCTTTCTACCCTTTTTTAAGATGGATGCAATATTCCCTTCTTCCAGTCACCTGGGACTTCATCTCACTGCCATGACTTTTCCAATGCCATGGACAGCGGTTTAGCAACTACATTGGTCTATTCCCTCAGGACTCTGGGACGCATCTCATCAGGTCCCATAGACTTATGTACGTCCAGGTTCCTCAGGTGGGCATGAACCTGATCATCCCTTACAGTGGGGCTTAATCGTCCCTCTGGCTTAAGGTCCATCCATTCAAGAAGAAAGGGAAGAGAGGTTGCCAGTGAAGACTGAGGCTAAAAGTCATTGATTGCCTCAGCCTTCTCCTCATCCATTGTTACCAGTTTGCCAGCTGTTCATCAGGAGGGGTATACTTTCCTAACTGGCACTCTAATATATTATGTGGGAAGTAAAAAAAGACTGAATTTTTATTTTTCCCCTCAGAATGCATTTTAAACCAAGTGTTGGCTTTGGATGGTGGTTTCTAATGCTTTTGCCTTTACTCGCTCCAGAGAGGCCTGCAGCTTTTGCAGCACAAACCTTACATTGAGAATTTTTGTAGCTGAAATAAAATCTTCATGGAATAAAGAGTATTTACTCACTGCATGACATTTCTTTAGAGGGGTTTAGTCAATTGCTAGCGAATAGTCTTCTTTTCAGAATATTGTCCCTTAGTGAATGGAAAGTCTGCCTCCCTTCGTGCCATGGTAGAAATCATTGTTGGTCATTGCAGGGTTTAAAACAAAGGTTTAAGAGGAAACCATTATTTTCTTATTATTTCCTGTTGTAGTATATTTGATTCATAGGTTTTTCAGGACAACTAGTATGTTCTGTGCAACTTCAGCTAGAATGTGACCTTATATATTTGTTAGGTACTTGTTATTGAAATTAGGAGAATATGCCATTAACCACTGCCAAGCACTGAGTATTAGGAGGTGTGCAAACTGAGGAGTGGGGTATTCCTATGTTTTTGAGGTAAGGTTTTAAGGAAGTTTTATATACAGTATATTTTTTGCTATTAATTCTGTCTCTCTTCTTTTTAAGATTCCAGATTCCATCATCTCTCGTGGTGTTCAGGTTCTCCCACGTGATACAGCCTCCCTCAGTACTACTCCTTCAGAATCTCCTCGTGCCCAAGCCACCTCTCGCCTCTCCACTGCATCCTGCCCAACACCAAAAGTAAGTACATTTATGCCTTGCAAGCTCCATGCTCAGCCATGTAATCTATCAGATTAATGTATTGCCTCTGCCGAACAAGGTTGGTTCGCATGCAAGGGTTGTGTCATACTACATAATAGATAAATGCAAGACAGTGTAGCTCGTCCCATGTGTACTGTTGCACAGTTTAACGTGTGGGCCCACCAAAACCTTATGGTTACTGAAGTTTCACGTTATCTCTTGCAGTATCGATCATGAGTATGAAATTGTTAGCACCTTGAATGTATTTAATATCCTTTAGTATCCCCAGGAACATAGATAATCCTGCCACTGAGTAACAACATTAAGCAAGTAGTATTTTGTCGAAAAAATGTATGTGCAAATTTCTAGCCTGGGCTGGGGCAGATCTGTGCCCCACTTTATTATTGTTCAGTTTAAGACTTTCAAACCAACTGGCTTTGCTCAAACTTAGATATTTGCTGCCTGACATTTCGAAACAAAAACTAGCCTAAATTCAATAGAAAGAAAGTTTTAATGCCAACCTTGTGGGAATATTATTCAATTCTTAGTGATTAGATATACTATTTAATCATTGAGGTGAACTCTATATGTTCTCTTTTTATCGAACTTAAAATAGCATACATCAAAAACTAAGCAAATTGACCAGTGGCAAGGCCTGTAATGTTTACCTTCGGCAGAATTCCTTTCAGGAGAAGAAAACTGTCTAAATTCACTTTGTGCATTCACATTACAAAGATCTTTCTGTGGCACCAGATGCTGACATACTAATAAACCAGTAGCAGATGGCAAATAATAACATTCTTCCTTATCTAACTCATGATCCTTGAAGATTATTCTGCTTGCTAAAATGATTGCCAGTATCTGCTAGTTCTTCTCTCCTACTGTCTCATTCTTTTCTGTCAGCAAACAAGATTTATTGGCAACCACCCATAGAAATATTTTGGTTTAACTTATGGGATTGTTTTATGCAGCACTTACCTTCACTGTAATAGAATCAAAATTATTCTGATAGACAGCAAACTTGAGCTTCATTATATAGTCTACTTTTCTTAAGATTGTTCAGTAAATTCTATCTGTAAGCATCTCCTTCACTTTTTTCCTAAAAAATTGTATCTTGTTTAATGGCTTAAAAGTAAAAACACTGAACTTTTTACATTAGAATGCTCAGAGCAGAAGAGCAAGACAAAACAGAGAAACTGCACTGAGCCTTATGCCTGTTGATAAAACAAAATTGTCCAAAGAAAACAAAAGGTGACCAGTAACAGGCATAAATAAGAGACAGCTCTACTGAAAAATAGCTCTAGATGAAGCCTATGTATTTCCAGGAAGTTCATCACAATGGGAAGGAGTAAAGCCCATCTGTTACAGAGCAGAATGCAGTCCTCTAGACTGTCTTGAAAGATCTAGAGATTACAGAAGGAACGTACAAGAAGTTTGAAACAGATTGAAAATCTGAAACTGTGTTTGGGAAATTAGTGGAGATGAGTTCATTTCATAATTAGATCATGATTTGGTATTTCATGTTGAGACCTGCTTTTCATGTATTACTGCAAAATCAGGTTTTGTTCAAAATGTGTGAGACCACACCACTTTTATAACAGGAATTGCCATGCAACATCTAGCTAGGTTCGATTTTCTGTGATGTATTTGACAGTGGTTTGTTACAAGCTGATACAGGGAAAAAATTAAAAAAAAACCCAACTGCAAAATAAACTTGATGGGTGATGGCATCTGTTCCTATTACTTAGAGGTTGGATTTTGCACATAAGCTTCTTTACCACTTAGAGACTTCTTGGTTCATTTTATATATTACTTTTAAAAAACCAAAGAAACTACCCATTATCCTTTTGCTCGGTCCCTTAGAGTATCCTCAAGTTCTCAAACATCATCTGAATTTATCAAGAAATATGATTCATTCAGATTCTTCAAGATTATCAATATGTCTAAATGTCTTCACTTATTCTGTTTTTCCTTCTGGATCCCGGCTTTCTAATAATGCAATATAAAGTTAAGTTTATACTGCCCTCTTCCCCACACAGTAATGAGAATAAAAGTAAATTGAACTTCAGCATCCAGGTGATGTTCCAAGGTGGATTTTTTTGCTTCTTTAATCTGGAAGTGTGTACCTTTTCAATACTCTCATTTACTGGTTTAGGAACTCATTTCAGGGCTCCAAAACATGTATATATGACATGAAACAAAGATGAGGAAGTGTCAGGGGAAAGAAATTATTTCTTTGATTATACTTATTTTTGGATGGTGGTCTAGCCACAGAGCAAGTGGCACTATATTTCTCTGTCAACTGCGTATTCCAGTTTATTTTGTTGTACCATTTTCTTGTTGTATTTTTTGTCCTAAGTGTATGCGAACCCTTACATCTCTCTTACTGAATTTGCTGAATAACAGAAAGTTCTGTGTGTCTCAGAAAAAAAAATCAAGCTTCTGCAATGACGGGAGCACCTCTATTAAATGAATGTAAGTAGCAGGTTACTAATGCATGAGGATATTGGAGAAAAGGTATGGGAGAACACTTTACAAATGCTCCTGATTGATCTGTTAGAAGATTTTACCTTTTCATAATCACAGTTTGGAAAACCTAATATTGTTTATGTATACAACCAGATCATATAGAAAAATACAACATTTAATTACAAATTTGCTTTACTGTTTACAACTTACCATCTATGTTTTCTGAAAGTCTCTGTTTCTAACAAAATACTAAATGATAAATATTGAGTTGAAACCTGGATATTTCAATCAGTCTTCAAAAATGTAATTTCCTGGTAAAAGAAGTAATTATGTTTCTTGGGAGGTAGGAACTTTTTAAGACAAATTGCCATTGGGACTACTCTGTGTCAATGATTAGATACATCCCCAAGACTAAGCAAACCAGCTTTTGTTAGCTTTTAATAAATCTCTGTAGAACACCTTTCTTGTTCTCTAAACTGTATTTGAGTTTCAAACAAAATCAACCCCTGCACAAAGAGCATTTAAACGATATTTGTAGTAGTTGGATTCACATATAGAGGCAATCTAAGTTTTACTCAGAGGAAAACTGCACTAACAGTCCTCCCTTTTTCAGTCATTCAACCATAAAGTTGATAGTGGTTGACATTTTTTTATCTTGTTCAATATAGTTGTGATCATTTAAAAGTTTTACTGCTTTCTCAAAATGGTTAGATGAACATGTGGAATGCTCACATGACAGAAGTTTGGGATGATACAGTGTGGCTTGCAAGTTTTTCTCCTCATTTCCAGTAGCTGCGCAGATTCTAAGATCTTACTATGTTTTTGTCTGTGTTTGTGGTTGGCATTTTCATGAAGTAAAGTGCAATGTTCTTTTCAGACACAAAAGCAGTAGGGGTACCTAGGGTAAAATACTTTTACAAATATGGAGAATTTTTTTATATTTGCATTAATGTTGACTCTTGGGGTTTTTTTAAGCTTACAGTATAAAATTTTTGATCTACAACTTCAGATAACTTAAAAGAATATATCCAGAGTAAATGACTGAGTCATTATTTCAAACTTCGAATTTTGTTCTACTCTTAGGGGGATCAGATTAGTATAAAAGAAAATTACAGTTTTCAAGTTGAAGTCTTCACTTCTCCCATACATAAATGATGTAATCAGTACTTAATTTTTGGCAATGTTGTGTGTCAAAGTCAAATGAAGCAGATTTAGAAGACCAAGGACAGGTTTTTAATTATCGCCAGGAATTCATTTCAGTGATGAGAGGTGTTCAAAGTATTTCACTTTGCAAGATCATCAGTCTCACTGGTGTTCAGTTCTTTCACTTCAATGTGCAAAGTTTCTTTCAGTGTTATCTTTGATCATGAAGGATCCTAAGGAATTTGTTATAGTACTTCTAAGATGAGAGTGTGGGGTTTTTTCCATCTTACTACTTCATTCCCTTCACTCCTTATATTCTGCTTAAGAGAAAGTCTCTCTCTGCTTCACTTGATACTTTTTTGTCCCTTCCCTACCTATGCATTGTTTAGTTACACTGAACCAGACAAAACCCTTGGTGGTCAGTTAGATCCTTACATATTTGTAGTTGCAATAGATAACTTTTGATTCCTATGTAACAGAAGAGTACAGGCTCTATCTTACAGCTAAAATGAGCAAACAAGTCTACTTTTCAGAATTTTTTTCAAGTCCAGCAAAACGGTCATCTCACCTTGTGGGATTCTGTTTTGAATTCCACCTGTTGATCTTGCTGTGCCTTAAATCATTCCTCCCCTGCCGGGGGAGGACTTCTGAGTCCTTGCCTGGATTTTTGTTAATTAATGGACATTCAGCCTTCTCTGCTCTCAGATAGTTTATTAAGTCTTATCAGAAAAGTTAGGAGTACAGCAGAGGGACGTGCATGCTGAGGAAAATGCGCAGAATGCCGCTGAAATCAAGATAACCCGGTGTTTTTAAAGCTAAACAATCCAATCAGTGTTTGAAACAACAGATATTTTCACTTTTCTACCAATATTCAACAAATGTTTTTAAAACTTCCACAGGAACTGCTGAATTTTCTATCCAATCACTTTAAACAATTTTGCCGCATTAAATGGAGTAGCATGAAGAACAAGAAGGAGGTTATAAAACAACAACAATCCTCCATTTTGGAGTTTTTTGCTTTTTATCTATTTGCTACTTTAACAAACCCAACACCTTTATATTTTCACCCTGTGTAACCTTACATAATATTCTGTCACCTAGTTCACACTGCAGTGCGTTCAACTTCTTCCCAGAGAGTTGGCAGCTTTCTCCATGGACGAAGGTCAAAACCAGTGCTGTCCAGGGGGGTAAAACTCCTTAAAACAGGCAGAGAAATATTCCCCGCACTCTGGACTCCCACATCACCTATCCACTGCTCCATCTGCCCACACCTTCTTTGTAACACAGTACATTTAATTCTGCTAGTTGGTCACTTTCTGTTACTTTCTGTCTCCTATGAAGAACTATTGTCTTTATCATTCATAAGTAGACATTCACCTAAAGACCTAATATTCCCAATGTAAAAAGTATGATGTGTAATTTATGTAAATGTTGCAGTTGCAGAGAATTTCTGGAATGAAATAGCCTAGAAAAATACATTAAAATTTTTTTTGAAAGAAAAAAATGCTGATGAAAATTGTTTCTGTGACAAAAAAAATCTCGTTATTTCAGTAATTTCTCATGCTTACTGCTAACAAAAAATAATCTGTCATGAATGACCACTTTAATGTTAAATGTGTACATTGACGTCCACACAGTCAAATGAATTACAAATTAATACTAAATCTAATTATGATTTATGTTTTCAGTCTAGTGTTTTTTCAATATAGAATTGCTATGTGAAGTAAGCACATTAGCAGATGGGAATAGATGGAGTTGGAAAGATGTTTTTGTCAATTATTGTTGTTACAAATTTTTCAGTAGAAATATTCAGTATTTATTAGTAGATTATCAGGTTCCTTACCAGAAATTCCTAGTTAATAATAAGGTACTGTTCAAGATGTGTTTTGGTAAGCTGTAGTTTTATCCACAGTATAGATATTTTGTGTTTATTTGAGTGCGTAATTTTTTATCTTGATTCTTACTGTTTCTTCTTAAGGTGGTCATCAAAGTGAAATATGGCAAGTATGTGAATGTATTTTAAAGTTTGAATGCATACACTAAATTTCCAAGTGAAATTTGTTTCCTTTTTATTTATTAAGTTTGCATAAGCTGAGGTTTATTCTGCCTAGGAACTTGCTTGAGTAAGTAGCAAGTGCTTTAGCATAGCTGTTCAGCTGTGATTAAGTTGAGGAGCATGGAAAAGTGCAAAGAATGTTTTAAATTGTTAGGATGATCTACATAAGTGAGATCACACCCCAAGTGCTGCAAGAGTTTCTGCTTTTTCTTGTAAAAATACACACAGACATAGTTAGATACTTGTTCCTGCTAAAACTTCCAGTGTTTTCATGATTATTTCTGGGTTTAATTCCCTCTTAAATTTTTTCAATGCACATTCCACGATTACAGAAGATTATATTTAGTAAAAAGAGATGCTAATAGAATGTATATTCGAATAGAAAGTAGCCATAATTGCCTTAAGATGAATCCTGCTTCCTAATGCGCATCAGTCTACTGTATCCTCCTGGGTTCTTCTCAATACAGTGCAGCACTGGTTTTCAGATACCAGAATACTTTCATGTAGTCATTACCTTTTTCCCTTGTTGTTTAAAGTGTATTGTCTTGGCAAAACATGTGGATGACTGAGCCCTAGGAAGTCTTATTTTTAGTTTACATTTTGGTTACAAACCCTGGTAGTTGTTAGTTAACAACATGCTGCAGCTTCAAACGTGAGACATTGTAACTAAGGAAGAAGCAGCTTGGTATGCTTGGGATATTAAAAAAATCCTCAAATACATCATAGTTACTGAAATCCTTTCAAAAACGGAAGATACACTTTGCAGGAAGGTCAAAAACTTCAAGGGTAGTCTTTTGGGCTTTTTTTGTTAGTACCAAAATAGACCCATCAACAAGTCTCTGGAGAAGAAGAAGAAAGACTGGGGTAAAGTGCAGGCTGAACACCGAATTTCAGTAGAAGTACTTATTTATCTTAGCTTTCTTAATTGAATATGTGTGCTTCAAGTAGTACTTCATTTATTCATACCTGGAGTTGGTATTAAATATAGTTCTCTTCCCTTACTCATGCTGAAGAACTGTTTATAGCAGAACTAAAGAAGGATGTTAGAGTAATTGGGAATTGGCTTCTGATCCAGAACATCCAGAACGATTCTTGCAGTCACAGAATCAGCTACTTTTCAGACAGACCTGTTATATATTGAATCATACGGAGATGCTCTAATATGCAAAATTTCTCTACATTTGTAGGTCTTAATAACTAGTTGATATTTATTAAGCTATGGAATTTCATTCTTTTCCTGAGTCCAGTGAAAACTCTCAAACAGGTCAAAAAAGGTTTCTCAGTCTTTCCCTGGAAATACTTTTTCTTTTCAAATTGTAGCCATTCTGCATGTGTATTCCTTCAGAAGGGAACAATCTTTCAGTACATACATCCTGGCTCACACATGCATTGCCTGAGTTCTAGTCTCTGTATGCTAATGCTGCACCAGATTGTCAGTTCCTCCTTGAAATGTTTTTTTCAATTAGCTTTGGAAGCAAGAGTTCTAGTTTCTTACGATGCTGTCTTCCGAGGCCAAGTGTTTTTCTCAAATTCTGGTAACTTCAATTTGTCATTTCTTTAAGATAGGGAAAAGATGTGCATTCTTCTCACATTAGGAGCCTAACTGACATCTTTTCAGTTCCTATCCAAAACAAATCTCTGGTTTGAATTCTGACGTAACACAAGATGAGGGGTTTAGGGTTTGTTTAATGGTTTGGGGTTTTTTCACTGACAGCTATGTAGCTACATCTGTCTTTTATCCAGTGTCTTCAATTAGAAATTACTGTGAATGCACCTCTAGAGAATTGTTTGCAAGCTGCATTTTCAATATATCTAGTTTTGGTTTTTTCACTGATGCTTGTTGAGTTTGTTGGCACCTGGTGATCATTTTGATGTCTTGCTGGAGATGGCATCAGAGAAATATTGACTTCCCGTCTCCATTCAGTCTTTTTCCTTGGGGCTATTAGTTCCTATTACATATGTCAATTGAATAAATCCTGTTTCTTCATGAAAAATGGTTTCAAGAGCAAAACTGTGCATCCTATAGGCTGAATTTTCATATAGTTCTGTGTGTAGCAATTTGGTTTTCTTCTGTTCCTCTTCTTTAGTGTGTTAGTCCCTTCATACCTTAACCTGATTTAATCAAGAGCTCAGCTATGGGCTTCTGTTCCTTCACTGACTGTTGACCTAATAAATAATCCACATCAGTATTGGTGTGTTCTTTTCTCATTAAATAATCAGCAGTTTTAAAAGTGTACCTGTAAAGATAAACAGCAATCTTCTTTCTTTCTTATTAGAGTAAACAATTAATGATGGTGTAGCAAAGTTCAGTGCCAGGTGTTATAGGAGAGATAGGTGATGCTATTTTAAAACAAAAAGGATTTCATTCTCCCTTTCATATCTATGTATTCGCAAGTACAAAGAGACATGCATTCAGTAGTCAGTCCAGCATCCATATGTGTGTATCCAGCTGGTCTGGTCAGGATTGCTTGAAATGATGGAGAGGATATGGAGGACAGCTATGACATTCTCCACAAGTTCTCTAGCATCCTTCTTATGCCAGTATCCATTAAGTCAGTGTTGGATGCGCCTTTTATACTCTTTAATACCTGACAGTAAAGGCGATAGTTGTCTCTCCATCTGGTTCCACCTCTTGAATATGTTAGATTTTCTTGCTGTACTGTGTTCTCCTTATGTAAACCTGCTCTTTATCATTCCAGTTTCATCTCTCAGCAGCTCAACTCTGTTTTGGTCTGTAAATCATTTTAGGTTGTCTGGTTTTACTGATTTGGTATCCCCAGAAGCTGCGTTAAGTGCTGTGAACTAAATGAACTACTAATCTGCATGCCATCAACATTTTTCTTACGTTTCCTCCACTGTGCTTTCTCGTGCTTCCCCATCCACCCATATCCTTTCTTTTCTCTGCCACTCTTAATATGTCTGTTAGATATTCAAGGAGGATTCTTATGCTGAAGTCTATATTAGCTTGCTATTGAAGCAAGCATGTCACAGTTTGATATTGTATCATGCTTCTATAGTTTTACATCATCATCATCATCATCATCATCATATGCATTTCATGTACATTTTGGCTGGGCAGAGGGTAATATGGGGCTACACAGCACTACAGCAAGCAGCAAAAGAAAAAGCAGCCACTAAGGAGCACTGGACTAATATACAGTCAGGCAAGTGAGCCCCATGACAATCACAGGAGCCTGCTGATTATTAGCTGAACAGAAATAACAGCTATAAATTCAATCTAGCACATTTCAATCAAATCTGTCATTATCTCAAACACTTTGAGCCCCATGTATGGTGCCAAAAAGACTGTTGTGGTTTAACACAGCTGGCAACCAAGCCCCCTGCAGCTGCTCGCTTTCTCCCCCACCAGTGGGGTAGGGGAGAGAATCGGAAGAGTAAAAGTGAGAAAACTCATGGGTTGAGATAAAGAGAGTTTAACAGGGAAAGAAAAAGCACACACAAGCAAAGCAACACAAGGAATTAATTCACTGCTTGCCATGGGCAGGCATGAGATCATCAGCCAGCTTCAGGAGAGCAGGGCTCCATCACTTGTAACAGTTATTTCGGAAAACACCATCACTCCCAGTGTCCCCACCTTCCTTTTTCCCCCAGACTTACAGCTGAGCATGACTCCATATGCTGTGGGATATCCCTCTGGTTGGGGTCAGCTGTTCCAGCTGTGTCCCATCCCAAATTTTTCTGCACTCCCAGCCCACTTGCTGGTGAGGTGAGGAACAGAAAAGGCTTTGATAGTGTTGCAAGAACTGCACAGCAATAGCAAAACCATCTCTATACTACTGGCAGTGTTTCCAGCACAAATCCAAAGTATAGCCCTGTACCAGCTACTGTGAAAAAAATTATCTGTACCCCAGCCAAAGCCAGCACAACAGGCAACTGAAGGCAGTCTAACAGCAGCAGGCAGTTCATGTCTTCACAGGAGCCAAAACTGATATTTAGACTGAGAAAGCTCTTTCAAGGCATGCATGTTGCTGTGATTAATCTATCATCTGCAGTAAAAGTTTGCTGGTTCCATCACAGAAGTAGCATCTATCTGATGCAAGATGTGAGAGAGAACCAAGAATCTGAAGTACAGACATTGCTTTTCTCATGATGTAAATATGCAATTCCATTCAAGTGGTAGGTTCTTTAGCAAGTGTACTAATAGTCCCTGAAGTCACAAAAAAAGTTTCACATTTGAAAAGGGTTTTAGGAAATAGAGGAGTTGAAAGTAAATGACACCTACTGGTTCTATAATCTTAACTCCTATTTTGAGCAATATCTAATATTATTTAACATTTTAATGTGTGATACCATCAAAGATTGGCAAACTAACAATAGATTTTCCCTTGTGCACAGCTGTCTCAAGCTTTGTTTTAGAATCTCACCATCTCACTGGTCAGTCTGCACTCCGTTGCCTTTTTCCTTTTAACTTTAATAGGCCAATCCTTTCTTGTATTCATTCCTCAGCCAGACAAACAAAAGGGATCCATAAAAATTTTCAGATTTCAGTTTCATTACTTAACTAAGTCAAGCTCCCTCATTTTTATCCTTTTAAAAAGAACTCATTCCAAAGTCTTTTCCTGTGTTTGTTGTAGATTTCAACTTCCTTGCATGATCAAAGCTGTATATTTTCTTACATGAGATTTTATCGGTCTTTTGTAAAATGGATTTATAATCTCAGTCTTTTTTTCCAACTGGTAAGTCCTTGCCCCTGTATCAAAGAACTTTGTTATTTCAGAACTTTGTGTTAAATTTCACTCCATTTCTCTTACAGCACTCTTAATTGTTATTGAATACCTGCTAAGATTACTTTAATATTCTGTAATGATGATGCTTCTCATGTTTATCTGAGACCACTCCTAAATTTTGTGTCAAAATCGTTACTGAACCTATTAGGTAAGGTCAGTTTCTACATCACTCAGTTGCAAAATTCACCTGTTCTGCTTTCAGCAAAATATAATTACCTTCCAACTAGCAATTTTCTTGCCCTCCCAACAATTCTGTTTTTACTTCTATGTGTTCCTGTCCTACATTTCATGTGTTTATAGGAGCAGTTGCCTCATCAAATGTAATTATATTAATCCTCATTGACTGCTATGCCTCTGTTCCTGTGTCATGTATTACCATCCCCAATCAAAATTCATGCAAGGTATAATTTTTCATTACCCAGTTTACCATTGATATCTTCCCAACCTCAAATGATGGCATTTCTGCTTTCTCTTTTCCTATTTGTATGTTTAAGGAGACTTTTACTCCTTGTTTTGAATTCCTTTAACTCCATTTTGTACTTAACAGTTTCTAGCTTAGACAAAATAGTATCTTTTATTTTCGTGTCTGCCAGGCTCTCTATTTAGACCTAGTAGCCTTCTTGGCATGTTTTTTGTTCTTCTCCACTCAAAAAAATAGAGTCAAAATATTTCAATAATGTTTTTTGACTGTCAAAGTTAGAGCGGTACTTTAGCAAAAGACTGATGAAAGGTGGTCATTTGTCTCCTTTGGTGCATAAAACTTTGTCTGTTGATACAGAAAAGTATATTTTTCAAAATAAGTCTTGTTTGAATTGAGTACCTCTTCACTTCTTTCACTTTTCGATCTGTTGCATCCATATTAAAAATACTTCTCCGTTGAGAGCAAATCCATCTTCATGTAGTCAAGAAATCAGGCAATTTCATTTTCAAACTGCAAAATCATTCTTGATCTGGTTTTATAACAAAGGCAATTATCCAAAAAGTTAGTTGTTTCTCTAAAAAACAGATTGAGCCCATTGTAAGGCTCCTATAGACCATTTACTCTAGAATATGTGTGTGCCATCATTTTGCATGGCACCTACAGGATGCCTTCTACAAGGCACAGGAGACATAAACCTTGTCTCAATTTTGGTAATTTTTTTTTGTAATAACTCCTTCATATCAAGTCTTGTTTCTGGTATCCTTTTTAACCAAGCAGATAAGCTTTCTCTTTTACAAAAGGTAGTTCTCAGAATCACATTACCATTGCATCTGCAACAATGCATTAAAGGTGAATATAGTAGTTCTTTTTTTTTTCAAGACAGAAAATACAAGACATTTTCTTTTAAGACTTGGCCTGAGCAATTGCTAGCAGAAATTGAGAATTTCATTCGTTAAGGAGATTCCTACATCATCTTTTTGAACTGGAACTATATTTAACAAGTATTTCCCCAGAAGGTTTTGAGAAAAATGTACAAGATACTTTTTCTTTAGCATTCTTCTGCCAAGTTCCCATGCCTTATTTTTTGTCTGTAAAAGGAGGACTTGGTTATGTGGCCTAATGTTCTCACTTCTACCTATTAGAAGTGTGTAATTCTCATTCTGTGCCTCTCTATTCCTCAGATGAATGTTAAAAAAAAAAAAAAAGTCTGTGCACATGTTTACAGCCTACTATGCACTGTGCCACCATACCAGAGGAAGATTCATGCACTATGTCAGTGCTGCTATACTCCTTTGGTGTGCTCCTACTCCATCTGTTCTAAGTGCAATAAATGACACTGTAGGGTACTTGGAATGAACACTAACCATTAAGCGGTTAGATGAAGTAAATTTATCTGGAAAGGTTCAAAAGCATTACTGTAATCCCTAACATACCAAGTTCATTCCATTAAATAGTCCTGTTAAATAGTAGCAATCACTAAACATCAAAGCATCAACAAACAGTGCTTGGAAATGAGGGAAAAAGATGTGATGGAAAAGGTAATGAGATTTAGAATCAAAAGAGCATTTGTCACAATCTCTTGTCCAGACTTCTCATGAACAGCCATTCTACATTTGTAAATACAATTCATCTTGTTAAATTCAATTTTGCGTACCCCTCTAATTACCTCCTTTCTCAAATGAATGTTGAAGCACTTTATTTTGTAAATAAAACTATGTGAGGCTTAGGTCACTGCTTATCCAATTCTGTATTCTGGATTTGCAAGGAGTATTTAGTATGTGCCAAGCGCATTGCCTGTGTTTGAAAAATTTTTTATTTGGTTGTGCCTTTTTTTGTTTAGTAAAATATTAGTCAAAGATTGTTCTCCTTGTTTTAATTTTCTGCAACAGAAAAAGGGAGAAGGCACTAGTGCTCCAGGGAATTGTCCCATTTTGAACATCAGCAATCAGTTCAACTTGTTCTGTTTGCTCCTTGAAGAGATTGTGTAAGAAAATAGTATTTAATTTTTTTCTACACTTCTGCCTTTGTAAAATTAATAAGCTGTAGCAGCACAAATTATGACAAAATTCTGTTGATGTGTTAAAATCCAAGTTCAGAATTGTATGACTGTGAAGATACTGTTCCATTCACAGATACCTCAAGATTAGGTGTTAGAATATGTTGTGATGATTATTAGTAATGACAATAATCCAGATGCATTGCCATTTTTATTACACTCAAAATTTGGCTTTAATATCTGAAATTAATTGCCCCGCTTTTGCTCATCAATTTAGTTTCATTTTAAAAGGCAAAAGATATATTATCTCTTTATAAGGGGCATTTACGAATAGGGTAGAATTTGATTTCTTCAATTAGTTTTCAACAGTATGTTTACTTGTTTGAAACAAAAGGAAGTGGTTATTTCTATTTCTAATCACTTTCACACCATCATTGCATGTTATTGGACATGAATTTCTGTAGGCTTTTATTGATATATACATTTACTGAAATCTACATATGTTTCAGGATGTTGCTTTTAACTTAAACTAGCAACAGTAGAAAAAGTCTATGAAAATCTATATGGAAAAAGTCCATGAGAAAATAGGGATCCTTAAGGTGAGATATTCAAAGCATTTACACTTGGAACGTATTTCTCTCCAATGCCAGTGTAGGAAACAGGGCCTCCCACTTGATTACCTTACAGTAGTTTTATGGAAATTGTTCTGTAAGTAACAGTAACAGGTTTGGCAATATCTCAAACCAGCTGCTGGCTTTTTTCAAACTTGCACCATTCATTGCAGTTTATTTCTTAAGACTGCTTTTTTTCTTTTATATGTAGTTTTTCAAAATGTGAGGAGCGCCTTTGAGCAAGGAGTTCTTATGTGTTTGCACGGCAGTTCTTTGCAACACGGTGTTTGCTTTATGAAGTTTGTAGGCAGCCTTGTTGGATGATGGTTTCACTCAGCAGCACTGTCAGTATGGACAGTGATTGACCTTGGCCCTTTACCAGGTTATTGTTAGTACTTGGCCATTTAAAGGTCATATTGTTTCAAGCTTCTGCAAAGTGAATTGAATACCAGGTCTTTCCACCTTAACTTAATCTTCTGATGTTGTCCTTTCACTGCTTTAATTGTTTCCTGTGGCTTTAGTGGATACACCCTTTTCCAATATCCTTACCAACCCTTCCACTCCTCTTTCGTAGTTGAACTCCTCAGGATGTATAACTGTGAGGAAATACATGTGACAAGATGTGTTTACACTGATTTTCCAAACACAGCCCTGTCTAGTCAAAAGGATAAAATACAGGCTGTTACACACATTTGAGAAGAAACCTTAAAGGCACTTGTCCTCTTCCCTTTAAAATCCCACTGCCCCATCTGTTTTCAGAAAGATGAGATCTTCCTTGTTACACTGAACCCCAATGCAAACATCTTTCCCTTAATTTTGGTGCTAGAAGTGGTCAAAGAGAGCAGATATTTGCTTTATAACCCTACCAGAGAGCTGGTTTGCTTTATAATCTACCTGTCCCACCATCAGTCACTTCTAAGTGACTTCACTGGTGCAACAAAGGTATCTTTGATAGGAGCTAGCTTAGTGTCTAAAAATGTTTAAAGGACAGTGTCCTCCACTGTATGTGCTATAACCCTATATCTGCTGCAGCTTTTAAAACTTAAGTTCAGCTTAGGACAGCAAGACAAAATAGCACATTCAGAAGTGAATTGTCAGTTTGGAAAAGGTATATAAAAAGAATACAAAACTTCACCACCTGGGACTAGAATGTTCTTATTTTTTCCTTAAATATGGCCTTTCCTGCTTGCCAAGACAGATTCCTGATATATGGGACAGGTGTTTGGGGTTTGAAAAGCTCTACCAGAAGCATGAGGTGCAAATTCTGCTTTCCTTTGTGGGAAAAGCCAGAGAATCATTGAGGCTGCAGGCATAGGTGAGGAGCAAAATGTGCCAGCAAATACTGAAAAAATGTTCAAATGGGTCTGAAATGAGAGGATTGAAAGTATTGAATTGAGAAGAAATTGGATGTAAAGGTTGAGTGGTAAAGGTCTGATACAGACCAAAGCAATATTTGTGCCTCTTGAGTGATGAGGCTGCAGGAGTTAGAGTGTTTGAAGAAGAGCAGAAGTAGCTTGGATGCAGGAGCAATAGCATTATGAGAAAAGGAAGGGCTATGGTCAGGAAGAAGTGGCAGAAAGGCAGCGTTGAGCAGGTAGAAGGGTTTGCAAACCTTCAGCTGTGGGACAGGAGAGTTGTCCAGCTGTTCACTGCATAACGACACTAAGGACCCAGCTCTCATATGCCCAGATCTCTAGTTTAAATGAGATTTAGGACATTAAGTCACTACAAATAGAGGCATACTATGTAATGTTTGTATTTATTGTAGTCTGTCTTACCCTGGCTGTGCATTTTATCTACCAACTTTTGGATTTGATTTCTGAACATTAAATTTCACTGAAGTCAATAGGTATTTTCAAAGAACTGGGCTGACACATGTTGGTGTAAAATAACCAGTATACAAAGTCTCCTGTATAAGGACATGGTTACATTATCTTTGCCGATATGTGATATGTGCGTTAACAGAGCATTTAATCTAGTGATGATACTAGCTTGAAAGAGTAAGAAAATTGCAGTACTTTTTACCACTGCTTGTTCCACCTGCACTGTGTTTATTCCCCCATTTGCACATGAAGCAGTGTGAGTAGTAGTGCCCATTTGAAAAAAAAAATTGTGGGTAGTGTGAACAAAATTTGAGATGGTATGATAATGACGTTTTATTGACATTCATTAGCCTTCACATACATTATGCTTTTGTAGGTTTGACGTTATCAAGAAGTGCAGCAACCTTAATAAAACTTTCATGCCATGCTGCGGTATAATGCACAGGCATGAATATGTTTATTAGTTGAGAATGTATGTCATTGTTATAGGAGCCTGTATTCCCTTTGTTTGAAATATTCCCCATTTATTCTGGAAGCCCTCTAATTGGTGTTTGTCTGGCATAAAACGACAGAAGTAAAAATACTTTCAAGTGCAAATCTATTTTTTATGCATGGATGTAAAAGTTATACATAATGCATTTTCTAACTTAAATTGATTTGCTGCTGTATTAAAAATATATTAAGTTCTTTGTTAGCAGTAGAAACTGCTCACTTGATGTAGAACACTGTTCTTATCAGAGAAGAGGATTTAAGTTGGAGTTTGGCTTTCTGTATCAGAATTTTCCACTCTTGATTAGGCAAGTAAGGGTTGTAAAAAATGCCACCTAGACCAGTATTGTATTATATAATATTTGGAAGTTGATAGTCATTGTCCCCACCATCAAAGTTGTTCACAAGTAGCATGTAGTTACTTCACCAAGTAAAATTACTTTTTGCCAGCCATCGAATATTTACAGTTTATTCCTTTTTTTTTAATTGGATGTCACTACCTTTCACTTATTTCCAGTTTGTTGTATACCTTGAACTTGATTAACATTCTTAAGGGTCAGAAGATGCATTTTCCATCTTCATAACTTTAAATCTCCTTTGGATTCAGCTCCCTTACGTGATCTGGCCAATACATAAGATTTTTTGTTCCTGGCTGACTGATGTGAAATCATTGCCAGTTGGGTTATACTTTTGAGATATGTTTCTCTGTTAATATGAACTGTGTGAGAACTTGTGTGAGAGATTTCAAGAACATTTATTTGGAACACAGTGGTATAATAATATCCACAATATAGGTTTTGTAGTTTCTCTTCCTCAACTGGGCCTTCTTTTCTAGCTGAATGCACTTTATCCACTTGAGAAATCTCCAAGCTTTTGATAAGAAATTCCTGATGGCTTCTTAATATCCCTGTTCTTTATATGTTGTATTCTTTCAAAGCATACAGCATATAAAGAATTATATATAGGTCGTGTGGGTGCTGTTTGAATATATGCTGATTCATATTTAGTTTTTCTTCTGGTATGTTTTTAATGTTTTTATCTTCTTAATGCATTTATCTTTAGGATCATTTTAATGCTTTTTTATACATCCACCTACCTTTTCACTGAATCACAAAACACCTCTTTAAGCTGGGCTAGAGCTTATCCCATTGTTTTTCTTCTATATTTTGCCTTGGTTAGTTGAATGGCTCTTGGGGAAAAAAAAAAACAAAAGCAGATACAGGGTATGTTGTGGAATTCTGCTGAAGGAAGTAGCGAACCAAAGTAGGAGCATCACATGTGCAGTTTTGCTCAGATTTCCAAAACTGATCATTCCTTTCTCAACATGGTGCCCTGCACTTCGAGATAAAACAGTAACTGGAAGGAAGTAATGGCAGGTAAAACTGAAAAAACAAGGGAGGTCTTATTTTCTCGTAGCATGTACAAACTTGTGAGTGTCACTGTTTCACATCCAAAAAATTCTTTACAACAGAACAACTTCATAAATATTTATTAACATCATGTGTAGTTACATTGACAAATATGATGCAAGCAAGTTTCATGATTTAGGATTCAGTAGAGGATATTCATACCATTGCACTGCACATTCCCTAAGGCAACTAGGTAAGAAGGACAAGGGAACTTACAGCTAAATGCAGTAAGAAGCCATGGCTAGAAACGGACAGGGACTATTTTTGTGGAAGGAAACAGAAAATGCTTGTCAGCACAGTTGTCAGGGATATGTGGTATAGCATACCTGCCAAAACATCTCTTTGCAGACCCAGTGATGTTCCACAATTAATATTAATAGTTTTCTTTATTCACCAGTCATCGTTGATCTCTGCAGTAGTAATCAAGTGGGAGAACAGTTACGTTTTTCTTATGTGTATAGCAAATAATCTGAACTTAATTTGGATGCTGTGTAGTATAATCTCTTACTTTTGATTATCATAATTCCAACATTGTGTGCCCAGGTCATCGAGTAAGGTACTTGACATCTTTTTAAACTACTGCTGTAAAAAATTTCCATTGTGAGTTTTGCATTTACTCAATTTCAGAATTAAGTAATTTAATCATATCAAAAAGGTGTTGTCATTATGAACCACTCATGTGTTGCCTAAGATTTTGGAAAAAAGTCTGACAGAGGTTTGGCTTTTTGGTGAATGTGGATGGGAAAACACTTTCCTGAAAGACTTAGGTCCTGCAAAATTCCAATTTCTTTGTCAGAATGTAAGCAGGGAAAATTTAGAGTAGCACAAATAGAGTATATTATCAGAAAGGGGAAGGAGTCTAAGATAGATAGAGTTAAATGTTTGAGGCTATTTCTCCTGTTGTGGAACTCCTTAGTTAAATAAATCCAGCAAAAGGTAGAGTCTCAGATTAGCTAATTGTTCAGAGATGTTCTTTATTACAAGTATAACTGATAGATTAGATACATTAGATATGAAGTTAAGGTTAGGTCTTCTAAATTCTTTTTTTTGGAGTAAAATCAAGGTGGAAGAATAACAGGTTCATTTCTCATGTGCTCTATTAAGCAGAAAGTAGTGGAATAACACTGAAACCATATGCGAAACTTCTGCTTAGAAAACATTTTCTGTTCACCCATCTTCTAACAAATCCATTAACCATATTTGAGCATTCCTCTTTGCTCACTGTTTGGTTCTGGTTCCTAAGTTTTCTTCTGCTGGCTTCCTATCTCATTCTACTCCAACTGTAACTCCACCTTGTTCTTCAGATACCAAGATAGGGATACCTGTAGCTAATTTTTAGCTATTAACTCCTGCTGTTATTCCATTGTGAATAAGAAAGGGATGTAAATATAATGCATTTATAAACTGTCAGTGCATTATACCCTTCTAGAGTCCTGGAATGTTCCCTACACAGCACCCCTCTTCCTTCATTACATTGAGTATCTTCATTTGTCACCTTCAGAGTGTTCCAAAACCCTCAAGTTTTTAAGGTAACATTTTCCCCATAGCTACTTGGTGTTGCTCCTGCCTCATCTCTTAATCCACTTATTTAGCTTGTGTTGTGGTATAGATACTTTTGATTTAGACCACTTACACACCTTTCATCATAATCTTTTCTATTTACCAGTGTTCATCTATGATGGCTTTCTTGTGTCTAGCTGAGTTTCTGAAAAACAAGGAGTGTGGAATCCATGCTGTTTTCTGAATTATAACTTCTAGATCATCCTACAGTTGACCAGAGAAAGAGGATATACTTGAATTTCTTTCTGTGGTATTTGCCATGAAAAAGATATGGGGTTTTATTCCTGCTGTCCCTTGCCTTCCTGGTAATACCATATTTAATTCCCAGAACAGATGTAGTATAGTTTGTGCAATACTCATGTAATTCTGATTCATCCCTTGAGAAGCATTCAAGTTGCACTCTGCAATGTTCCTGTAGAAAACATGCTGTCATGTATATTAACTGTGTCATGGATGTAAAACAAGACTTGAACTTAGACTGTCTCCTTGTAATTTATATATGCAAGCATTTAGAATTTCATTGCTCACAGTGTACACATTGCGTATGTATTTCTATATATATTTTGAAGAAAGATAGACTAAATAATATTAGTTATATGCACCTATAATATCTCCAGTCTCATTTCTGTCTGAATCCTAAACCTTCAGAACAACTTGAGCAGCCGTGATTGGTGAGTAATGCAAGAAAAACGTTTTCCCTGAGGGGCAGTGCATATTGCTGTCACAACTTTTCCTCAAGTCTCTGTGTTATGTAGCACTTTTCTTAATGCCCTAGTTCCATGTCATTATGTAAGATTATAAGCATTTATTTTTTCCTATTTCTCATTTTTCAAACAAACTGAATTTATTATTCATTTTAAAAGTTTCAAATTGGTAAAATGAATTGCAGTTCTACTGGATTATGTCTTATTATCTGGGACTGGTAGTACCTCAATCATGATATTGGGAAAGCATCTTTGCTCTAACTCATGATGTTTTCTGTTTAGATAAGGATCTTTTTCCAAATTGAGGCATGCCTTTTTTTCTCAATTAGGAAATGCATAGCTAATATGTAGTAAGTCAGTTACAACTGCATATATTTTAATTGAATGTGTCTTCTAAAGAAGACACAGTTTATTTAAGAATGATAGTTTCTTCTTGGTCTGTGTACTAGAATTGATTGGAGATTTACTTGGAGTCCCACGATAACAGTAATGTGGGTGTTTCACTTGAGAGTTCAAATCAGATGCTATTTTAATGCCATAAGACCAGGGAAGGAAAGCAACAATTAACATAAATATTTCCAGTGTATTTTGCTAATGGACATGCTATAAGAACTAAATACTCGAATTGTTAAAATACTGTTTAGTTGCATTGTTTTCTTGAGAATCAAATACAAGTAAAAAAACCAAAACATTCAGTTGGCTGTTTTTTGAATAGGAATTTCTCTGTTTTGCATGGGTCAGGTAAAAACAAACAGGAGAATTTAACTTGTGCCTTGCTGGTGTGCTCCAGAGAGCATAAAACATAGTTGAATTTCCATGGTTCATTCAGTCTTTGGCTTCCTTGCTGAGATTTCTTAAAGACAGTTACTGTGATTTGAAAGGGTTCACCTCAGTTGTGTGGGATTTTGTTTTACTTAAGATAATAAAAACTTTCAGTTCAGTCTTGGCTCAGACTAGTAGGATGTCACGAAAGTAATTTTTATTGTGTTCTTCCTCTCTACTTCAAATGACACATGTTCACTTTATCAGTAAAAGAGATTTACCAGATTAAGAAATTCTGAAAAGAACTTTTGCTATAAATGAATGTTTTATTTTACTTGCTTCTAAAACTATGAAGCCTTTTGAGCAGCTACCTCATTCGTTTCTTCCATCCTCTGCATCACCTAGGAAAAAACATACATAATAAAGGAAAAGTAATCAGACAGGAGATGTTGTGAATCATATACCTAGTGTATTTAAATATTTAAAATAAATATCTAATGTTGGTCTGGCATTAAAATTTTCTGGTTGGGCAGCATAATTTTTAACTGGGAATCTTGACAGCAGTGGCTAAAATCTCTAGGCCTGGGTCAATAGGAATCTGTATTGCATTCTGCCAGGTATCAGTCATGATACTTGCAGGCTCCCAGTTATAGCATACTCTGCTCGTATGATTTGTAGAAGGTATAGGGTGTTTTTTTCTTCAGTTAGAGCTTTAGAACTTCATTATTCTTAATATTCAAATCAGATAAGTAATATATATTCTTTCAAAAATGTTAGTGAATTCAGCATGCAACGTATGTGCCAGATTGGTAATATACTGAGAAAGAAGTGATCAGCAAAGCAAGTTTAAAATGCCATGATAAAGCGTCATTTATTCCAGAAATTAGAGTCTGTGTCTTTGTCCTCTAGAGGTGTCTCAGAGAGTCAAATTGATGTCTTGCATGTACTGCTAACTGATTGTGTGGAAATTTTTTTAAGTTCACTTTTTCTTTATTCTTCTGTCTTTTTTACCCATCTTCCCCCATTGTAGCAAATTAGACGGCCGGATGAAAGCAAAGGAGTTGCTAGTAGAGTTGGATCCCTCAAAGTAAATATGTTTCTAACATTTATTTTGCAAGTTTTCTTCTATAGCCTACACTTTTCCTTTTGAAGGGGGGGTGTGGGGAGGGAGGGAAGGGGCTTTTCCATTTCTCACCATCCCATCATTTTTATTTCAGTATTCTTATTGCTGTTGGGTCACATTTTGTTTGTTTCTGTGCTACACATAGAACAACCTATTGAAGGCAGGCTGCCGGTGAGGTAGCTTTGGATGTCACTAGAAGTAAGAGATAGTAACAACCTTTTTAAAGTGCCTGTAATTTGGTGATCATGATTAAACCACTTCTCTGATCTGTGTTGTTTGTTATCTTATAACTGCCTGTTACATGGAGAAGTGATTTACTCATCTTCAAACTACTGCTTCCCATCTTGAAACATAATTACATTTTTATAGTGTTCACACTTTTTGCGTTTAATTCTGCAAAAGACCATTACAAGAGAGTTGAATCTTTCATATATGTATAGCCTTTAAATTAGAAAAAAAAATCAAAGTAGATAAAGATGAATGAGAGAGATCACATGAGACTAATAAGAATGGAGCCACTGTTTTGCTGATAGTTGGTATCTTCTGCCTTTTAATGTTTGTATAAGCATACACAAATATTTAGATTGCTTAACAGAACAGGCAGATATCTAAACCAGTACCCACCATACACAATGTTACACCCTGATATGGTTTTGAACCAAGATGCTGATCATATGCAGTCCAAGCCATTTTGATCTCAAGTTGCCTCTATTTCAGCTATCCAATTTTTCACTTTTTTCCTACTATTTTTCCTTTTAGCACCTTCTCAAACACTAATTATTTATTTTTTCTTCTGCATTCTCCTTGCCTTTCCCGCCTTCTTGGTTTATGATCCTTTGTTTTGGTTTTGGTTTTGGTTTTGTATGTAAGCGTATTGCATTTGTTCCAGGACAAGCCATCCTCTCTGTTCTCTAACACTGTTCTACAGCTGCTCTTTGTGAAAATGTTATTTCACAGAGCACAAATAAGGGGAGGGAAAGGATTAATTATGCACCTCTTTCTGGTAATGCCTCCCTTTAAATTGATCTTAGCATAGAACAAGGAGCCAGTTGCTACTTGTTTATACAAGTTCTAGCTAGAGGCATCTGTAGCATTCCTCACTGTCTGTGAGGCTTTATCTTTTCATGTTGTGATTTGGGAAGGTGTTTTAATTACAGTGTAGATGAGAAGAGCAGTGTACATGAATGACACTCTGTTTCAGTGGGAGACTTTCAGGACCACTGAATTCACATGGAGAAAAATAAAAGACGGCCACAGTTTCTGTGCTGTTTTTGAAAATTCTGCATATAATTGCAGTGACCGGGGTATTTTAAGGCATGGGTCATCACATACCAATCTAGATGCATAATTCATGCACATATGCAGAAGATGTAGCTTATTTAGGTGATGGGTTTCACCTATTATTATGAAGATCCATTGATAGCTCATTTCAGATTAATATTTCTTTATCTGATTTCCCAGGATTTAATTCCATGACCTAAGATATATATGTAGACAGAAAATCTTCCTTATAGAAAATGGGAAATCCTAATTGAGGTTCCCAAACATGAAAATTTACCTCTAAAATTTCTTTTTATGGAAATAAATTCTAGAACACAGCCTTACCAATAAATAAGCAAATAAACAAATAAATAAATAAATAAACAATGTAGCAGAGATTCAGTAGCTTTAGAATTATAGTTCCCTTGATTTTTCTTTTTTTTTTCTATAGTGAAAAAGAGCCATGTTAAGCAAAGATGTCTTGCTTCCAGATTCCAAGTTTACTGAGCCTTGTATGTCTGTGTTGTTCAAAGCACTTTGATGTCTTGAAATGTTTTGGCAGAGGCAGTGAGAAATGCATTATGCTATGATTTATTAAAAACAAAATAAAACAAAATACAAAAACAAAGAGCAAAAGAAAAATGAAGGAAAAAAAGCTATGACAAGAGAACAGGTTGCTTTTTCAATTCATTTTCTGATGTTTACATGTAGCTCCATCGAAAGCTGGAGGAGCTCAGAGATCACCCAGAAGGCAATGTCAAAGGATGCTCTCTCCGAGTAAATGTACGATTTCACTCGGTGATCTGATTTTTTTTAAAACTTCTGCTGGCTGGTAACACCAAATATGATTGGTTTGTCCTCTCATCCCCATCTTTTTCCTTTCTCTCTCTGTTTCTTCCTTTGTGTTTTCTTTCTTTTCTAGCTGGGGTTTCATTTTAATGTATGTGAGAAACCTGACCTGATTGACAGAGTTTGTTGTAAAGAATATCCTACTGCATTTTAATGAATGCTAATCAAACTGCTTTACTTTACAGAAACTAAAAAAAAATCCCTTTCCAAAATCAAAGTTGCATATCTAAAAGTTTCCTGAATATTAAACTTAGCAATGAGTAAAACAGATACCCCTAATTTAAAGGATAAAAATACCTTCTGCCAGTGATTGGTAGTCTTTCCTGAACCAAAAACTATGGCTGATGTAAGGTAACCCAAAAGCATATAGGTTCACATGTACCTCTGTCTTTGCCGTCAATCTTTTCAGGTCCCCATTTTATCTCACAAAATAGGTCAATATTTGGTTGAATGACAGCTATGCAAATTTTGTTGCTTGTTTTTTTAGCAGACTAATGCAAAAAATTCTGCAGCATATTTCTTCTGTGTCACATTTGTTCTTTAATGAAAAAAAGTTGTGAAAAAAGAATTAGGATCTAGTATATCAGTCATGACACCCTATAAAGTCACCCAATTTTCACAGAAATATGTAATAAAGCAAGTCAAATCCAACATGACAATACAGACAGCAGTACTTCTTGTTCAGTAGCTCACCTCATAAATTAAGAACAGCTTTTCAGCAATTCTATATAGAAGTGTCTTTAAGCCACATAATTTTGCGTATAATGAGAATTAGGAAAAAGTTTGTAGCAGAGTAGATGTGGAAGTTAATAACACTTTATCCCTTTGCACATCCGTCCCCTGAAGAGTCTCTCAATAATTTCTTTAGATTCATGTCCTCTTTGTCTTCCATTCACTACGATTGTTGTCATTCTCAGAACTATCATTCTAATGCATAATCCACTAAGGTTATACAGCGCAAGATAATTTTGGTAATGAAAATTATTTGATAATTTTTGCCCCTTTTGGGTGCTTTTGCATATACAGCTTTATATCTGACATACAGTTGATTACTGCTTATTGTCAAGTAGAAATTCTTGAGTTTATAATCTTTTGCAGGTCAAATACAAGGGAATTGAGCTGCTAATATTTTGCAGTTTTCTATAAAATAGATTTGATTAAAGGACAGTATCTTTTTCCTGGCAAATCTTTTAGGAATCAAGTTTTGGGGGGAATAAACTGTGTCGTATTTTAGATTTGGAGATAACTCACAGTCAAGACAAAGCAAGACTACTCATTCTTAAATTCATCATTTAGTACTTAAAAATAAAATTAAAGCCAGAAAAAAAAAAAATGCCATGAAACATTGTACTACAAAAAAGATGTGCTCATCCTGCATTATTTCACAGAATGTCACATGGGGAAAGATTTCAAATTAAACGCTGTGACTACATTAGCCATGGCAGCATGACAAAATTAGTTGTCATGAAGTTGTTGTGTTCCTCTGTGCCACTTTATCTGTTATTTCACAACCATACCCTCCATGATGGAAGTCAGTCAGTTAGTAAGGAATGTAAGTAAATAAAGAAATATTCCATATATTCTGCATATGCCTTTAAGTTTCTTAAAACAAGCAGAACACATTGCTAAAATTTGCTGCTTCATCACTGCTGCTCTGATTCATGCAGTAATAATGGATGTTCTAGATAAGAGCATTTTAAAAGACAATATACAAATGACTGATCAAAGAGATGAAACAGTGGACAATTCTCAATAGTGGACAATTGGAGAAAAAAATAATGAGGGATCTGTTAATAGTTCATTTTTTAAATAATTTTCATTTTTTTCCATAATGCTTTTGGAAAGGGTTTTAGATGCAGGTTTTTGATACTCCTACAGTGTGGCAAAAGTATTGAATGGTATGGGAGGGGGAGCATGTAGTGTCTGATGGCCAGCCCCATAAGTGAAAATGAAATGCTATTGCACAATACTGTTAAGGTGGAACCTTTATTCCAGAATGAATTGCAAAGACATTCTTTCCAGATTAAATTCAAAGGCCATTGGAAATACGTAGGAAACACTGGAATTCTGCAGAATATTACAGATGCCACCAAAAGTTTAGAAAGCTTGCCGGGTACCTGAAATAAAATTGCACTGAAAACATGCATGAAAACTTCGTTAAGGAGTTTTGGTGCTTGAGTAGTTTTCAGTTTTAACATCTTTTAATATCAACAGCAATGCATAGCCATTTACAAGGGAGTTATCCTGACCTAAGGTTTGGGTTTGCATTTCTTCTTGAGAAGTTCATTCATCTTGCAGTTCTTTTCATGACTTAATACTTTGACCCCTTGCAGAACCAGTTTGACACTGAACTCTTTAGAAAACTTAGTGTTCTATCACTTGGACATGGTAGCATTCCCCTACTGCTGAAATTAATGTAGCAGTAGCAAGTAAGTGCAGTTGCTACTGACATGAGCAATGGTGAAAGAGTTGACTTGTTTATAACTCATAATGCCTCCCAAATTTGATACCCCTCTGGAAGTGTGGAATTACTCTGAAATTCAATAGAACAATACTGCTTCAATCTATGCTTTGAAGATTTTTTTTTACATCTTTGGGTTTTTTGAGGGTAGGGTTTTGTTTTGGTTTTTTTGGTAGTTGTACAGGCTGCAAATTTTAAATACAAGTTTAATTTCTGCAGAAAAACATTATGGAAAGCCCATGAGAAAAAATTATATCCAAGTACAAAGTTCCCAAGTAATATGCCAAACAATTTTTTGTGGCTTTTAACCAGTATGGTTCCAAGTCAAATATTCTGGTTTTTTTCAGGAAAAATGTTCTCAGAATTCATAGCAGTGGCCAAATACTTTCAATAGATTATGTTAAATTGAACCAGGATTCTAATTTTTCATACAGACCTGTGTGTCTCAGAGTCTGTGGTCTCCTGCATGCATTTTCTGTCTTACTTTAAGTAGCTGCCTTCTTTGGCCATGACGAAGGATTAAATTTACATGACTCTTACTCTTGATCCTAACATTTACTTAGTAAAGATCTGAGTCAAGCCAGTAAGGCCTGCAGACTGAAAACAAATTGCTCTTGCAGCGTTTGAACCAGGTTCTCAGTTGGTGTAAATAGCTCCTTTACAAGAATTCTCAGAGTGGTGAATTTCTGTGACCGACAATTTGACCCCTTAAATTGAATGTTTTTGAGGGAAAAGAGCCCAAATGCCAGCACATTAGCTTCACCTAACACAATATGTAGGGGTTGTCAGGTAGCGTACCAAATAATGAGAGCTACCCCCTCTCTCAAACTGGACAAAACAGTCACCGAAGTTCATATATTACAACAAATCATAAGTAGAGCAGGTGATAGATTGCAGAAACATCAAAGGAGCTTGGAAACCTATTGACATTTAATTTTAATAGCACAGAAACGGTACACTAACAAAATCCCAAAATTAGGTAGATGCTTAAAGTGGAGACCAGTTAGCAAAAAAGCAATGACATAGAAATGATCAGGAAATTATAAGTGTGCAGCAGATTGTGTGATCCTGTTGAAGATAAACAGTAATCCCCATGTGCTGTGAGCATAATCCTTTCCTCAAGAACATTAGGTCAGTTTGGAAGTACAGCACGTCAGTATACCTTTCATTTCATCATTATGAGAAAATGAAATGGCTACTTTGAGAGTCTAGACATGTATGAATAAGAAGACAAGAACTGGAAGTAACATTAGGAGATTAAGGAAAATTGTGTGTGTGTGGTTTTGAGCATAGGAAGAAAAAATATAATAACTGGTATCTTATTGAGGGGAGTATTATCATTTGCTTCTATAGAACTGGAACTATGAAAAAGAAAATACAATATTACTTAAAGTTATTAAATTCTAATTGGAATAAGACTGAAGTTAAATGGTTCCATTATTAATGAAAATATGGATAATTAGATTACAAGATACTTCAACAAGGAAAGTGATAGCATTCTACTTAGAGTAGTTGCCTCAGAGAAGATTAAAGTGCACAAATGTCTCGCATGCCCCCTGTAAGTTGGTGTGAAGAGTAGACAACAGGAACAAAGGTCTTCCGATTTCTGTGGAGTATGGTTCCAAACCTTCTGTACATCTGTATATCTAGTTTCTGATACGTAAAAAACTGGTGCTGTGATGATTCTTGCTATTCATGCATTCTTGGATCCTCACCTGCAAAACCGAGGCTGATTTTTTATCCCATGCTATTGCGAGACAATTCATGGGAACAATGGCTGGACATTATTTATGAAAATCTTGATTAGAGCCTCATCCAAAAGTCTTAGGTGAATAGCTGCACCCCTGTTCTGAGCAAAAGCACACCTTGTCTTTCTTAGAAAGATTTCAAAGCAGTATTTCTAGAAGCAGTTTTTGCTTTGTCAGAAGAGGATCTTTCTTTTTTCTTTTTTTTCTATAATTATAAAATAGACTGTTTAAGAATAACAGTTGATTTCTTAAAACTGTGTTTTTCAGTCTTGTTGTTTGTCTGAAGGAATTTTCTATTTTTGTCTTAATCCTTCTGCAAATCATTTCATAAAATCAGTTTAAGAAAGCATTTCACCAGTTGAAGAAAATGCTGAGTGTGTGTGAATATTTAAGATGATGTGAAGTGATTCAAATATCCTTAGTAATGTTATCTAGAAGAGCAAATTAAATACAGAATGCCAGAAAGGAGCAAAAATAATTCTGGAGTATTAAAAACTTTTCAAGGAAGAAAAAAAAGTTGTATATTTAATGGAGACATAAATTAGCACAGACCAATGTAACTGTAGAAAATTCCTGGAAGTGATATTTTATATTCCAATGAAAAAATATGAAATACACATTTGAAACTGAAAAATATTCTTGAAAGACTTCTTATGAATACTATGTTCTCTGCTCAGTCCATCATACACCCAAGTCAGCAAGTGGTCACTAATAACCTGTGTGAAAATCCCTGCTGGATTCATCTTTACCACAAATGTATCCGAACTGCTGTACAGTTTGTTAAATCTAAGGAACTTTTGCTAAGGCTTCTGATAATTCATTTTTTGACCCCTAGGAAAAAAATCAAGACATGATTTTTAGTACATTTATAAGAACTAGGTTTTTTTTACATTTCATTTATTAGGCTGCTTTTACTCCTTCTTCAGACAGTGAAACATGAAATATTTTCACCCAAAGAAAGAATTTTCCTATAAATTACTGGAGAGTCCTTTTTTAATACTTGAGTTATATCTGAGTGATTAATAGTTTAGAATAATGACTATCGTGTATAAACAAAATGTGTCTTAAGCAATCAATAAAACTGTAGTGTTACCTATTAACTTGTGTTAACTTGCACTGAAAGCTCTTGACAGTGGACAGAGTCCCTCAAGAATCACACACTTTACATTGCTTAGGGGCATAATCTGCAGATTTCTACTGACCTATATCTGGCCATTAATCATTGAACTTTGCAAGTTATTCTGGTTTATGGGGCAGTGAGATTGAAGAAAAACCTCCCTTGTCAAAATGCTAGTTCTGAGTATATCACATAAAGATATGCAGAGCCTCTTACGGGTGAAAACCCGTAAGATTGTATGCTTTGCAGAGTTAGAATAAAACTAATACTTTTAAATGAAACAGATCAGTAAAGTTTCATCCTAGAATACCTTATTGTCCTAAAGATAGTGTTGTCAGTTATTTAGAGGAGGAAGAATTTATATTTGTCTTCAGATTCATCATTCATTTTAATTATTTCTCAAATAAATTTTATTTTTTATTTTTTACTTTAAGAAGCTTCCACCTTAAAAGGCATAAATTTGGACTTTCTGAAATAGCTGGTCATGGAAACTTTATGAACCCCCTGCCACTATCTCAGTGCTGGAACCACCTATACAGAAAACCTTCTGAGACCCTTACTGTGCCACCATTTCTTTTTTAACAATGTTTTCTTTTCCCCACTGCACAACCAGGCTCGACTCCCTTCGTGCTCATCCACCTATAGTGTTTCTGAGGTATACTCTGCACGTGTTCTCTCACACAGTCGACCTGCTCACCCATCACACTTTTTTGATTTTATTTACTTTTTTCTTTTTTTTTGCATTGCACTGTGCACAAGTGGGGAAAAATCAGCTGGGGGGGCAGATTTTGCATGATCAATCTGCAGCCATGTTCAGCGTGGTTTTAAAATCACTGCACCAGTCTGGGACCACCATGATGTCTAGTGCAGTAGTTAGGCAACAACTACATAGCATATGAGCATAAATTATATAATAAAAGCATCCTTAGTTATCTCTTACCTTAAGTAAAAATAACAAACTTACAGATGTCAAGGCTTCAAAACACTTCACTTGTTAGTCTGACCCATTTTTGGACCGTGAAACTGGAAGGACTCTGTAAAGATGGCCATCAGGTTATGATTGCTAATTACCTGTCTAGATATAGGTGGGTTTATGACACCTGAAGTTCATTGTTAATTCCCAAAGCTCTGGCTCAAGTTGGTACCTGCCAAAATGCATGTGCCGTTTTAAATACTTCCATATCAACTTCATGATGGTCTTCTATAATGAGGTATAAACCATCTTAACAAGAATTGAAAATTAAAATACTTTCAATTGTAATTAGAATGGGGAAGAAAGAAGAAATATGTTAAGATAAACTAGAACTCACAACATTATGGGATGAAAACAAAGTTTATAAAATACTGTAAAATTAATTCCATGACCTGCTGTGTAAAGATTAGGTTTCAGCATATGATTATAATTGATAAATGGATAAGTATCAAAAAGATGGACTTAAGGTTTTCTGCTATGCTGAACCAGTCTTGATCATGTACAGTTATTTATTCTGTATTTTAAAAGAATCCCTTAAAGTTGACAGGATCCCATAAGAAGTTAACAGTTTGCTCTATCTCACACTGTGGGCCAGGTTCTAGATGAATTCAGATGAATGTTCTATTTATGAGCAATTTAAAAAATGCAAACATAAAGAGCTCACCTACTCAATCACTTCATCCCTAAGCAGAAAGACCTGTACCTTGCTGATTGTGTGTGTAATTTGTTCTCAAAAGTTTCAGCTTCAGCAACCAATTGTTCCTAGCACTTCCTTATCCTTAGTAATAAAAGTTTTTTATAGTTTCAGTGTATGAATAGGCAAAAGATCTAATAGAACAGTTCTTAAGAAGAAAGATGCTTACCAGTTTTTCTGTCATAGATCTGTATAGATCAGTAGTTGCTGTCTGGCTCTACCAGCAGACAAGTAGTTTTAAAAATAATCAAGTATGTGTTCTTAAGAGCACCTGATATGTATTCTGCAGTTCATTGTGCCTCATCACTGTATTATATGAGAGCCTCACTGTTTTTATCATTGTCATCAAAACACCAATATGGAATAAATAAATTATACTATACTCACATGCATACAAAGACACTTTTTTCTAAGCTAATACCAGAACAAGAAATTGGGTTTAGTGTTTACAGGTGCAAGACAGAAGCCATCCTCCCTCCGTTCTTCTGAATATCTGTATGAAATTAAAAAAAAGGAGTGGATCAACAGGCATTTTGTAGTTCATATCAGCAAAAATGATGAACATGCTCTTACAGATGATGAAGTCAATAAGTCACTTTCAGGGAAATTGGAGTCTTCTTGCTTTGCCTGCAACTTCAGCCATTAGTCCTTCCCTCCACTTTATGGAGGGACCGCTGTCTTTAGAAGAAATACAAACCAGTGTATTGCAGCTGGTGACTGGTCAGCATGTATGGGTCTTCTGCTTGATCAGATTCCAAAAACTTTTTTGCCTTCTCCAAAACTATCACTGCTTTGCAATTTGTGCTAAAGAATCTGCTATCTGAAGTATCAAGGTGGCTCTGCAAGACTGTGCAAGCAATTCATCCTTTCTGCTCTCTCCAAAGGCAAGATCTTCATATCTAAACTGTAAATAGCCTGGCTGTCTGCTGAACTGGATCTTATGAGGTAGTAGCTGATCAGAATTTCATGCTCACAAAACACACAGTACAAGATATAAAAAGCACAAGGTATAAAAAAAAATATGGATACATTATTCTCTGGTGGCAGATTACCACCCTGTGTATTTTTCAGCAGAACATTCAAGCCACTCACAGATCCAAAGGAATAAATCAATTGAAACTGAAGATGTCTGTGGCCATTGTAACTATTTGAAGAGGCAGGATGGGATTTGGGGTTCTCTGGGGTCCATAAAGGATTTGCAGTCTAGTTTCTGTCTTTTTAAGAGACTCTTCATTCAAAAATACAGCTTAATGTCAGGATGCACGTCAAACAATGCTCAAAATCATCCTCTATTATTTCAGAAAATGGGAAAGGCTGCTATGAGTAAACATGTTGACTTCTAAATTATGATAGAAAATCTCCCAAACTGAAGTATTGTTAAATCAACTCCAAAATCCTGCCAGTAGTTTTGATCATGGGAAGAAAATTAGTAATGGTATAATACATGATGTCTCATACCCAGGGGGGGAAAAAACCACACTTCTGATAGGATCTCAAGGTTGTATTTTGTGTCCACACATATTTCTGTGGTTCTTATTCCAAAAAAATATTTTTCTTAAGCTAATTCTTAAAGCACCAAGTTTAAAACTTCTTAGTTTTCCACATCTGAGTCATCATCAGATAGCTTTGGACCATCAGAGGATATCTGGGACAAGAGAAATGGAATCAGTGCTGAGATTTCAGCTGAACCTGCCTTCTGACAAAGGTACAATGAAAGATAAAAGATTATTTCTGAAATCTCTTTTTCGGAAATAGGTGTATTAGATTCATTGTAAAAAATTTCCTCACAATTTTAATTGTTGAGAAAAGGTCTGGAATTGGATTAATTGGCACTTGTAGAACTCAAATTGTCAAAAAAAGGAAAGTCAGTCTACTGTCAAAGATTTCCTGTCACATAAAAGGTCTTTGATTGAAGAAGTAAAAGATCTTCCAGCAGAATACAAACAGGACCTGTGTATTCTGCATTGTGAAGAATTGGAGGTAGAATTTGCTGCCTGTTTTTTTCATAGAAAACATTCTTGTAGAGGTTATTTTGCATCTCAGAGTCCAATAATTAGAAAAAGCTTCTTTTCATCTGTTCTTTTTTATTGTCACCAGTAGCATGAGTGGAGCTGCTAATGTGGTCAACTGATGCCTATTTGAGAGTAATGGGCAGAAAGATTTTAGAAACTTCTACTTGCTTTTAGGTACAGAGAGGCTGTTGAGTTGCAGGCATTATAATATAGACGTATTATACACCCTCTTAGCCCCAGTCAGCCCCTTAACAATTCCACTTTTCTGTAATGAGGATTTTGTCTTTGGTTCAATTCAGTGAAATTGAAGTGAGTTTCTTTAAAAAGAGATTTCCTTGTGTCAAGAGAAGTAAAGCTTTAATTCTCTAAAATGGTATGATGATAAAATATAAGTTTATATTCTCTTTAAATTTCACTGTATGCAATAAAGTTTTTCACTCTTGATGAAAACCAGTTAGCTTCATGCCTGTAATTTTTTTGGATGTTAGCAGGACTACTTAAAGGGTTCGCCTAAGAGTTAAATTATTAATTAGGACTTATAATGACTTAACAGTTGTGCTGTATAGTATGTGTAGAATAGATATTTCATTTACTTATCATTTAGGTGTCACAAAACATAGTAATTTATTTTTAAATAGTAGTAATTCACTTAAGGTATTAAATCAAATTGGCTTCACTTAAATTTTTAGAAGTACTCTGACATCAGCTTGTATCTTAAAAATATCATTCGCAGTGTAAATCAAACAGATTATTCAATGAAGGTCCATAGTCTCCTAATTTATAAAATTACACTTAGGTAATGTTATGCAATGGCACCATTTTTTATTCTCATTTGTATCTCAAACTTTCTATTAGCAGCATCAGTTTCTCTCTCCCTCTCTCTCCCTGTCCTCTGGCTTTTGCATGCGCTGTGTGTTTGGCTGAAAGCGTAATGAAGGAAACCTATTGATCTGCTTGTTGGAAGGATAGTGGCAACAAAATGTTTATTGCAGTGCTACTCCCTGCTTTCTAAAAAATAAAATTTTTCAAAGAGGAAGACTCTCAGGTGCATAGCTTGTCATATGTTTTACTTAGCCTCATTGAGTGGTTAGAACATTATGTCTTTTATTGTGAAAATCTGCAAAATACTGCGTTAGTTCTCTCTCCCACTAAGAATATTATTTCCATAAAGATAGGTTTGGAATAGGTATTGGCTGCATACTGATTGATGGGATTTAATTGTATCCTAAGCATTGTTGATAACACAGCAGAGAACTGTATTCTCTTACCTGATAATAGTCAGCAGTACAGGGAATTAAGGAGCAGTATTCAGAGAACAAGAGGAAATACTATTTCCTGCAATAGGTAGTTGACTTCAGAAGACCATTCAGAGACTGCATGAAGATTCTTAAGTGCTGTAGGTTGAAATATTTTATACAGTGTACATTACAAAATGTTGTAAATAATTGAATTGTGTTCTTCAGAATGAAAGCCAGGTAAGAGACTGGTTCTCCTTCTGTTTAGACTAGTTTGAATAGAAGGCAGTGCTGAAAGACCAGGAACTGCAACTATGGCTTTCAGATGTTTGCCACCAGCATAGAACCTGAATTCAGTTTTAGGTTCAGGATGCTAAGTTCACTGTTGATATCTGCTGTAAAGCAGCTCTACATAGCACAAATTGAGTAAATGTAAGCAGGCCCCCTGTTCTTTTCTCTGATTTCATGCAGAAGTCCAGCAGATAGAGAACTTGGCTCATTGCATCTGACATACTCATATACTGAGCCATTGAACAGAAATTTCTGCATTAAATTCAGATTCCCTATCTTGTTGCCTTATGAATGCCATATACTTTCTAGAGATGCTCTTTCAATTTGAAATAATGTTTTTCCAAGAAATAAATGAACACAACAGAGCCAAGAAGGATCCAATAATCATTTGGGGGTTGTCCAACTATGTTGGCACGATCTACTTCTGGTTTTCTGTGGTTTTGAATTGGGGTTTTTTTGCAGTTGCTAATAGAACAATGAGTTTTTAAGTAAAATTAGAATATATAGGTATTTCTCTTTCAAACATGAGCAAGAACTCAGAGCTTTCTATTTGGAAATTGCCATTTAAAGGATTGCATTTTGATTTGCTAATAGTAACACCTTACTCTAGGCTTAAGAAAAATTAATTAATTTAAAGTCTTACTTTTAGAGAAATGGTTTCCCTCAGTGCACATTAAAATGCAAAAATGTATGAAAAAAGAGTGATCTTCCTTATTCATAGAAAATAGTTTTCTATTACTTCATTTTCTATCTTCATTCATTATATTCGGATTAGTTTAGGATTAGGATTATGAAACATCTTCTCTAGCGTTTTCTCTGCCATGTGAGAATAGAGTATGGCAAAATTTCCAAGTTACATCAGGAAGGACAGTGTGTTATTGCAATAATCTGATCAAAGTATATATTAGTAACTTCAATTAATGACATCTTAGATAATTTTTAAAAAATTCTTTAACAAATGTTGCTATATTTGTACTTTAAATACTATTTATCTTTGTTCACCCATTGCTGAATCTCAAATTAGATCCATTATTAGTTCATACATTCAAAATAGAAGCAAAATTTTACTTAAACCTACAGCTTCTCTGTGCATGGTACTTAGCTTTTGACTTCTGCCAAATAAAATTATCCCTTCACATTAACATTTTGCACTTTCATTCTGTAGCAATAAATTCAATTCAAGAACTAAATTAATTTACAAAGAAAAACTATTTAACATTTGGGAGAGTGGTAAAAGATGAGATTTTGAACAGCATCTCATTTCATGTTAGAGATTTTGGCTTAAACCTTATCTATTCAACTTAACAAAATGTAATAGTTTTTATTGATTTTTATTATAGTAAAATGCTTTCCAGGTCTCCATTTATCAGAGAAAGAGCAAATAAATAATTTCTATCCTTTTCCAGCTGGAATTTAAAGCTCCCTACTTTTTATTTCAAGGCAAATCTTTATGTTTCAGTTTTTAATTAATATTCCCCCTTGTTTCTTGTGCCACAAAATAGGAAGACGTTTCACCTTGCCTTATGGTAGAGATGTGCAATTCTTTATGAAACAAATTAGATCAAGCTAAAGAACTATCAATGTCATTTTCATTTTGTTTGATTATAGCTTAGACTCCTTTGCATTTTCCAAAGTCAGTCTTGCCATTATTTCACTGTAAATACATCCATTTAAGCAAAGGGGTTTTATCCATTTTCTTGTGCTGTACCATACCTTGGACTGTATGGCAATAAAACTGACTTGATTAGATGTAACTGTGAGGGGTTTTTTTCTAAACCAGTGTTTTCTTTTTAAATCCAGTATTACGCTGCTCACCAGCATACAGTGTTTAGAATTTCTTTGTTTACTACTTAAATCAGCTTGTTTGACAAGCCAGACATTATTTTGCATTGTGTTACACTAGTAATAACATTTAGTGCAACTGTTCTCTTGCTCCCGCTCCCAAAGCAATCTAACTCTGAAGAGTCAGCTTTAGTAATAGAATCTATAAAAAATTAGTCTAAAGTCTGAAATATCAGTGAATCAAAGTAGAGCAAAGCTTCTACTGCTGTTACAGCTTTTGGAGTAATCACTGCTGTAAAATGCCATGCATGTGATTTAATTTACGTGTATCTCTAGTGGGCAGTGTCTGTTTAAATACATGGAAATCAAATTAGATATTCACAGCAGTGTCAGTATCAGTAATGCACAGCTCAAATGTCAGTGGGTTCCCAGCAGTGCTCCCTGAGTTATCTTCCTGGTTTTCCCGTTTTTCAAATGCCACTTTGTAACATGGAAACACCTTCTTTTTGCTAAGCATTATTGCCACAAACTTTTTTTTTAAGAACTGGAGGGCAGAATGAATGTCCTTATTCGCAGTATTTTCTATTTCCCTTTCTCATCTTTGAGTTTCCAAAATTCAGTGCTGTTACAAGCCCAGCCAAATTAGATTTGTGTTCTCAGGTGCATAACTGCTGTGGAGAGCCTGGTGGTTGCTGTTGTGCTGGACCTTGCAATATAGACTGCCAAATTCAAGACAGCACTAAAGGAATCTTATCCTATTGAGCCTTTGAGGCTCAAAGCAAAATCCAAAATGCAAATCCTCTTTCTCCGTTTGCATTTCTGGTTATTTTCAAAAATAATTTCTAACTTGGGTTTAACAATAGTTTTTAGTGCAGCATTTGTTCAGTTCCAGACTCTCCTTTCTATAGCTTATGAACCCTCTGAAATCTTCATGTTATTCATCCATGACCATTCTGATTTCACTTTAAGGATTCTTCTCAGAGGTATATAGTCTGTGTGTCTGTCTCAGCTCAAAGGCAGAAATCTAGCTCTTCACACAATAAGTCCACTGTCTGATATTTACTACTCAGATGGATTCATGAAATGAAGATTTCTTTTTCTTACAGTTGGTGCTCCCTGATTTGAATCTTAAACTTTAAAGAGCTTTATTTATTTTTATACTTTAAAGTGTGCAAGACTGAGGTTTTGACTGCATATTGTGTACATCAGAGACTATAATCTACCCCAGCTATAAGATTATTAGTACCTGTGCTTACTAGTTTTGGCTCTTGTACTTGAAGCCCTTCAAATTTAATCCTCCTAGCTCAAATAAAAATATCAAGCTTAACTAAAATCAACTTCTTTGAAGTTATGCTAGTGCAGAAATTATGATCATACTACATGGGGAAACATGTTTTGTTCCTGCTCACGTAGTTTAAAAAGTAGTCCAACCATTCACTTTAGAATGATAATAACTATAAAAATCTCCAACCAAAATTTCTGGGAAACACCAATGGAAAAAGGTGAAATTTAACTTTAAAGATGCTTTAAAAATATAAGAAATTGGGTGGTGGTTTTTCCTGACTCTTTGGGCCTGAGGGTTCGCTGCTCTTTTGATTGGTGGCTTTTGAAGCCACAAAGTCACCGAACAGAGTTTATAATCAGTGTTGATTGCTTTGTTCCTGTTTACGTGTGTTCGTATTCCTTTAACATAGAAATACAAGGAACGTTACCTGTGTGGTCAGCTTCCAGGAAGATAAGATTGTAAGCATGAAATAGGAGTTGTAGGCTTTGTTAGCCTACAAGTTGGTCAGACTCCTTCAAATTTCAGTGGAAAGATGCTTTTTCACTCCACAGGCCTTGGATCAAAGGGATGGAGGCCTGTAGGCCTAGAAGCAGATAGGACCAGAAGCAGTAATGCTAAAAATTCCTAACATGCCTCTGCCAATTCCCCACCAATTTTTATTCAGATATTGACAATAGCTAGATATTAAGAAAACTGAATTGTGTTTCCCAGCAGTAGCAAGTGTGGTGAATGGTTACTCCGTCTCTGATGCTTCTGCAACAGAAAGCGCAGTGCTGTAGCAGGAAGGCCTGGATGGGTGCCAAGGAAGCCTCTGTCACATTTTCTGTCTCCACATTAGTGCTGACTTAATTTTTCTTGCTGGAAAAACTTCTTGCACCATTTTCAGGGGTACTCATTTTCTGTGTGTCCTTCTTGAGACACATATTGTGTGATTTTCATGCACTCCCAGCCCAGAAAGCCAGTTGTATCCTGGGCTGCATCCAAAGCAGTGTAGGCAGCAGGGTGAGGAAGGGGATGCTGCACCTCTAGTCTGCCTTTATGAGATCCCACCTGCAGTGCTGCATCCAGCTCTGGGGTCCCAGCACAGGAATGGCATGGACCTCCTGTTGGAGGGAGTCCAGAGGAGGGCCACAAGATGATGCCCTGATGGGCTGGAGCACCTCTGCTCAGAAGATAGGTTGAAAGAGTTGGGGTTGTTCAGCGTAGAGACTAGAAGGCTCCACGAAGACCTCTGCAGCCTTCCAGTACCTGAAGGGGACTATAAGAGAGCTGAAAAGGGACTTTTCACAAGGGCATGTAGTGATAGGGCAAGGGGAAATGGCTTTAAGTTGGAAGAGGGCAGGTTTACATTAGATGTGAGGGATAGTGAGACACTGGAACAGGTTTTCTAGAGAAGTTGTGTTTGCCCTATCCCTGGGAGTGTTCAAGGCCAGGTTGGTTGGGGCTCTGAGCAACCCGATCGAGTGGAAGGTGTCCCTGCCCATGGCAGGGGGTTGGAACTCAATTACCTTTAAGGTCTTTTCCAATGCAAACCATTCTGTGATTCTATGCTGAGCATTCCAAATGCAGTCGAAATAAATGGCAACTGAGGATCTAATCTCTGCAATCCGACTGTAGGCATGTCAGGTTAAATTTAGTCTAGATGTCTCTGGGCCTCAGTTTCCCATTTCTAAAACCCAGTCATCCCTCTGCTTCACAAAGATTTTGCAAAAATAAATTCCTTTATGTGCATTACAAGGTTTTGTTTTGTAGAACCGAGCCCAGCAGAGAAATCTATAAAGAATTAAATAATTACCCGTTTAGCAGACAGTTTGAATAATGTTTAGTAAGTAAAACATGAAACTAGTCTTTGAGCAGGGAGATTAAAGTGAAGTAGCCTTATCTTGTCTTATGCAGAAACCCTGCTGATAATAATTATGATGAAATTATGATGCCTTCATGTCAAAGGAAAAGTGAGTTGCACACATAACGTTGATCTGTCCTAAATGTTGTTTCACTTAAACTTGCCAATTTTACTTGACTAACTGTGAATAAAGAATTTATTTTAAAATTTTATTTTGAGGGTCACACAATTCAAGAGAAAGTTTCCATTTATTTTGCAGTAATGTGGATATTTCACTGTTTTAATGCTGCATTGAAATTGGGTATTACTGAGTAAAGAAATAAAAATGTGAAAATAGTTGAAATTTCATTGAAAAGCAAAATACTTGAAATGAAGCTTTTTTAAATGTCAACCATACTAGTTAAGGGTTAGAGAGTAATCTATCGTGTGCTTGAAGACAAGAATTTCTATACGTCACTCTGTATCTGATGTATATGTATCTGATTAAAAACAGCTTAAAAAGTTGGTTAATCTGGAATGGACAAGGAGTTCAAAAAGTGTTAATGCTGGTCAGATAGGATATAACTCAGACATCTAATGCATACTTGTAAGGCTAAGTGGTTTGCAGGTCAAATTGCCAGGGTGTGAAATTATATAAAAATATAATTTCACATTTCTGTGGCAAGCAACAAGGATAGACAGAATTTTTCTGCTCTTGTACGTCTTAAGAAATACAGCTTATTCTCTTTGCCTTTGTTTACACTAGCTAGTTCTCAAACTGGAGAATATTTCCAGGGCATTTGGAGAATGTTCAAGATTTTCATTCAAACAAATAAAAGATCTTGTTCACAGTTAGTAACACAAGCAGTAGAACCTTTTATTTTTCCAGGTGCAGTGTTTTCTTGAGATTTCTTGTGTCCTACAAATTCCACTTGAATTTTGATAGCACAGGTTAGAAATACCTGTTGGAGTTCGTGCATAAATTTGGCAATAATGTTTATGACTTGATTTAATATGGGCTTTAGCTTATACAAGATACTTGATCTCTTGTAGTTGGGTATTATAATTAATGCAGCTTCTCTGAACAAAAAGCAGTATGATCTTGAATAAGCTCTGAACTGCCCCTAAAATATCACAGAAATGTGCCATCTTTCCAGTGTTATTCATACAGCATTATCTGTATGCTGTCCCCTACTCCTCAGAACACAAAATGCAGCTCGTATTTTTTTCTCATACAAAGGTAAACATTTCATTAAAAATACTCTGAAGAGAAGAAATCCCTCTTTGCTTCTTTTAATTCTCAACTATGAAGCGTATACTGCCAGTTCATAGTAGCCAGTTTGCTTTCCCGTTAGCTGACTGTGGTTTGCTATTTTGTCTCCTTTTTTTGCTGTATATATCATAGTTCTTGCTGTTTTCTCATTGTGAGGTGTTCAGCTTGCAGATTTAGTTGGTGTGTAAGATTTCTTTGAATCCTCTTCTAGAAATAAATGTGTTGATTTTACCTCTCCAATGGACAATGTCAGTTTCTGTTGAGAGGTGACTAATCCCAGAAAACTGCCCTTTGCCTTTTCATTCCATATTGTTTGAAATATTGGATAATACCTTTTTTTTTTTTTTCATACTGCTCTTGTAAAAGGAACCAATTCAGCCCTTAAGTTTCTAGGGTGTATTCATCAACCCACTTCCACTGTCCTGTTTGAATAGTAGTTAGGATGAACCACAATCTGGCCATAGAATTCCGTATGTGTGTTCGTAGTCTACTGGGAAACAATTATCAAAATCAAATAAACCTGTATATAAAGTATAGGTGATTAGAAAAAAACTCAGAAAAGAGAGCTCAGTAATACATGGATGAAGACAGTGACATATTCAAGATTTAAAATTTACTTCTGTTCATGTCCAGTCTACCAAACATAACACTTAACAACTTGTAAAAATCTGCTCCTAAAATTATTTTGGCTTCAAATAATTTTCTGTTTATTTGTTCCCACTGACTCCAAATGAGTGATTTCTTGTGTGGAATACCACATTATTTATTATTCATATTTAAATTTTGGTGAGCTGAATCCCACCATCAGATAGTGCTTGTTTTAAAAATTGTGTTAATGAATAATGTCTGTTGCTATCAAGTTCCTCATGCTCACTTTTCTTTCCATTTCAGAAGTGGTCTCAGTATAATAAGAAAAAATTATTCTGTTGTTTTGAACTGACTTTAGTCCTAATTCAGATGGCCATAAAGCATTCTCTTAAGACCTTGTGTGTTCAGCTCAGTGTAAAAGTGTTGCTTGACTAAGAATCGATTCCTGAAATAGGAAGATTGCATGTTGTAATAGGATTCTTTAATCCTCACATACTTTATTGAATGTTTTCTGAAGTACAGAATTCCAGATGCACTTTTTTTTTTTTTTTTTGAACTGGACGATCTTTAAGGTGCCTTCCAACCCAAGCCATACTTGGGAATGTTTTTTTAACAACTTCATTTTTATATTCTATATCAATTCAATCAAAGCTATTCTCTCTGTTCTTCAGGTTAGAGTTAACCCAGTTTTTTTAATGAAACCAACAATGTATTTCATTGCATTTTTTTATTTGCTCCCAGTTTAACCATATGGATATTGCTTAGAATAACACGCCGAAATCAGTTTTTAAGGAATTATCAGAGCAGCTTGAGACATTATTATTCATGGTTTAGTTTTCTCTTATCTGTTTATTTAGAGACACTGAATAATGTACGTTGCACTCTTAGAGGATAAAAAGTATATTAGGCAGAAGACGCTGTGCAAACCCCTGCAGTTATAAATCAGATCACATGTGATTTGAAATCTTTTTAAAGCAGGCAAATATTTCAGAGACCATTCAAATGGCATGTGCACAGTGTATATTGTACAGAACTCAGGTCATGTAATTACTAATAAATCACATGCAGAAAAAAGCAGCAGCAGCATACTTTCCCACATCATAGCAGATAAGTTGTCTTCATAAAGCTGCTGAAGTTTCAAAGAAAGGCTATCTGAGTTACGCACTTTCTCACCAGCACTAAGTGTAGTAGGTGCAATACCTCCTGAACAGGCCTGCCTGGTGTTCAGGAGAGTGAGAGGAATACAGTTCTGAAATTGTTAACAGCTGCTGTGCTTTGCTTACCCTGCTTCCTTCATTACAGCTTGGCGAACTCATTCCCTCTGCTGTACCTTAGTCCTCTGTGTCTGCCTATGTTTGGGTTTCTGCTGGTGGTTCCACATTCTGCATGCTTTCCTCAGAGTGGAGCAATGTGCTTTCCCATAAGTGCTAAAGGTTATGGGTCAGCCTCCTACAGGCTCTGTGTTCCTGAGAAATGGGCTCTTTCTGTTGGTGGTAACTCATGTTTTGATGTCATTGTTCTGAATTGTTCTTCATGTTGTAATATTGAGTTAAAATGTACTCCTGTAAGAGTTAGCTTTTCATATTGGGCTGGAAACTCTTCATCTTTGTCTAGCAATTTGTTTTATTATAACCAATGGCTTTTAATTGTACCTCCCATAATGAAGAGCTGACTTAATACTCTGTGCTAATCTTGTTATGACTTAAAAAAGGTAAGTAATTTCTCTAAAAATTCCTAACAGTCATAGTAAAGTGTTAAAGGGTTTCTCAGTTTTCTTTTTCATTATTTTTCACATGAATTCTTCACTTGTAGCATGAACTTTTTTTAATGTCTTTTTCTATTTTTCTTGTAAAAAAAATTCTTAAACTGATTTTTATTTGCAACAAAACATATTATGTAAATTTAAATTAATCCAATTTAGTACAGCCACTGATTTTTTTTCAGACCAATCATGACTGATAGATAGAAGTTGTCAGCAGAACTCTTTATTTTCACCATTCCCTTTATTTATTTTTGAGTACTTTATTTCACATTCTATTCACTACTTCAGCCTATGGGAGAAAGCTTACTCTGCATTCGTGTGATGAAGTTACATCTTCAAGAACATAAAATCCAGTTTGCTTAAAATACAGAGTAATGTGAACTGAATGCTTTGGGTTTGGTTACATTTTGTCTGAACTATGCAGGGGAATGGTACTGGCTGGTAGCCCAGTGTATCTTCTGCCAAAATAGACTGTGAGCCAAGAGGCTGTAGAATGGACAAACGATAAATCTATACTTTCCCTGGGAAAGAAAAGACAGCCATAGGTTGTTATTTCTGTAACTACCTGTGAATGAAGAATTATAGTAAATACTACTACTAATAACTCTCCCCAGTCATTCATGGTACTATATGCAATGTAGTGTGGATTCTTCAGTTAACAATAGCTGTGAAAAGAATATGGCTTTTCTGTAAATGACACAAATAACAAAGTAGTAAAACATATGAATAATGAATATGATAGAAGGCACTTAAAGCACATGACCCCATTTCTAAAAAGCTCCATTGCTGCCCAAACTGTATGTGTTAGGAAACTGGTGGGTTTTTATTCAAAATCAGTTTACTGGAGTTTTGATTAAAAATAACATTTAGGATAAGAATGTGCAATTCATATTAAACAGAAGTATTATGTAATAACTAATTTTGATGTCAGTTATGTTAAAACATGGTTTGTATTCTGCAGCTGTGAGCATAGGTTGGGAAACGATCAAGTCTAGCTGATCAAGCCTTTTATTTTATTATCATGGATTCCTCTTCCACAGCTGCTTTTAAAATTTGTGGGAAGCAAATTATTTCTCATACTGCATATGTTGCCCATCAGGTGAGTGATAACATGGAAACTTTAGGCTGGGTGTAAGAAATCAGAAAGTAAATATGAAGTCCTCTGTGTGCACAGAATTAAAAAAATGACCTGTAAGAGGCTGTATGTGAAGCCAGCTGTCTTTTGTTACCATTGTCATTTGGACATTTTAAGAGCAAAACTTTGTCAGCACGTTTTTTATATTAGAAGATTTGATCTGCAAATCTCAGCTGCTCTGTTCATTATAAATCTCTTGTTTTTGTCCATACACTAGCTCCACTATAGGTTGGAAGGGCTTAAAGATGAACTGAGGAGGAATAGAGGCTACAACTCGAGAGTAACTATTACTGCTCAAAGGAGCTGTTTTCCATTCGCAAACATTGCTTTGCGCTATGGGTTTGGGCTCCTTCTGTTCCTCCACTTTGTTGAAAGACTCTCTCTTGACTTCCATTTTACTTCTTTAGCACTGTCTTTGTCTGCTAACATTTTTCCTCCTTCTCTAGTAGCTTTTATCTGTGTCCTTTGGATCACATATTTTACTTAGTTTGTTTTAGTAGATTGTTTCAAATGTTTGTGTTTTGTATTTTTGGTTTTTTGCCTTTTTCTTTAGGACTATGTTATCTCACTGAATTTCATTCCACAGTTTGCTGAATCTCTTGGTTATTTTGCAGCAGCTCCATTCCTCATTTTCTCTTTTCATGTTTTTCAGTGAGAAATAAGAGAGCCTCTTCCATTTTAAACAGTAGTCTTACACACATAGGCCCATATCTCCTTTTGCGTACACCATCTTCTGCCTTGCCACATCCATCCTGCTTCTCTCTCCCTCTCAAACTGTGCTTCTCTTTCTTTTGTGTTTTCTTTCCTACCATTATATCACCTTTTTGGTCCAGAATTGTCCTTTGGTAAATTATAGGTAAATATTTACTTCTTCCAAAGAGAGCTCATTTTATGCCTTTGAAATCCGGTAAAACAACTCTGGGCCAAATTTGGGCATCATTAATATTTTGTTTGCAGTTTTCTTGTATAGTAGTTTTGATGGGAAGGGGGGAGGGTGTGGGGTTTTTCTGTTTGTTTTTGTTAAACAAGAGTTTTTTTCAGGGAAGGACACCATAACCCACTCTAAGTTGCAACATTACTTTCCATAAGTTATTCCATTACAATAAGTAGACTGTGTTGCGCTGTAGAATCCAATTTTTTTATGTGAATATCTATTTGGGGCAAGCTGCTGTGGAACAGAAGAAAGAGGTTTAGAAGCTGGGGCACAGTTTGTTTCAGCCTTAAATGGTTGTTCTTTCTGAAGACAGCTTTTGAGGGGTTGGGCGTTTACCATTCTTCATCAGTTGTTACATCATACATATTCACTTTCTAGGCAATTTTTCTGTAACTGCAAGTTCAAAGTGAGGTCTGAAAGATAATCTGGATTCACTCCTTTGCTTTTGCAGCAGAGACAAATGTTCTGCTGGGAAATTACAGCCTCAGCATCACCTGTGCTATTCCACTTCTTTCACTACATGTCCACAGTTTTACTTTATTAGTACTCTCATCGAAATTTAAAATACCTGTGTCAATAAAGTAAAAAAGAGAAGGATTCAGTTCTTACCATCTCAGAGGTTTGTCTTCCTGTGAAGTTTACTTTAGCTGAGGTTTTGTCCACACAAAATGGTTTTTATTCAAGTGCTGCCAGTTCAGTTAGCTGGCCTGACAGTAGTCCATCTGAAAACTTGCAACTTCAGGGTTATTATACATGGTGCTATCTTTCCAAACCTGAGAAGAATTAACAAGAATTGATGCTTCACTATAGATAAAATTTAAACTTTGTTGGGTTTACAGGGCTGATACTCTTTAAAAAAACAATTCTTTTAAAAATCTTCATGGTAAACAAATAGAATTGTAAATATATAGTGTTACTAGAATATTAGACCAGTGTGAGTGGTCCAGTTTCCCTGTAGTCAGACTAATTATCTGGAATAGCACAGTGGCAGCTAAGAATCAAGGAAGAGGATTTGTTGAGAAACCATGTCATTCTCACACAGTTACTTTTTAAAGTAGAATTCCACCATAAAATTAATACTGAACATAGCATTTCTTTTAACCAAATAGGAACAGGAGAGTAAATTTATCTGGCTCCAGGCAGGAGCCATTTATACAATTGTGAGTTGCTTACACAATTGTGAAGAATTCTTATTAAACATCTTCAGAATGAACACAACTGAAACTGAATATTTTAAACTCTGTACAATACCTGAAAATATCAACAGTAGAATTTTAAATCAGGTCATATAGTTATGTTAGTATTCTGTCTAATCATCAAACAGGACCTAGATTCAGAGCTACTGTAATTACAACTGTATAAGAAAATGTGGATTTTCTGTTGAAAACTGATGCTTAACACATAATTTTAAGCATTGTTCTTTGATTTTTCTCTCTTACTTATGGTCCTTAGGCCATCTTGTTTCTTATGGGAGGGGTGTGGAATCAAATCACTTGTATCAGATTCTGACCATCAGCTTACTACCCTTCTGCTTAAATATACTTACCTCATGCAAAATATGTAAGAATGTTGCTGAAAATATGTATAGCCTCTGTCTTAGATCCCAGGAGCTTGCCCTTTTTATCTCTGTATTTTGCATTCTTGTTAACTTCTATAGCTCATAGACTCTGTGCTCTCTCTGCAGGTCCAGTCTAGGTGCAGCAGCAAGGAGAACATCCTCAGAGCAAGTAAGTACAGAAACTTCCTACCTCTATTGAGAAACTAAGACTGCTCAGAAGACAGCAAGTGATAGTCAGATCAGAGGTGGGACTAAGTGGGTTTGCAGAAGAAATTTAATAACTTAAGACATTGAAATCCAGTCCAAAGGTAAAACTGTAAATAGTTCATAGTGTTCATGTGTTAATGGAGAGTCACCTTTTAATTTATTCTTCCAAGTTGTTTTTCTAATGACATGGAGGTCTGTGTTGTTTGTGAGGTTTTGTTGTAAATGATCATGTGTATGCAGGTTTTATGGGCAAGAATTAACACTCAAAGACAATGAAAATGGAAATTCTCAACTTGAATATACATTGTTTTTATTTTCATACTTGAACATGAATTTGAATGTTGGATTACATAGAAACAAACCAAAAAATGCAAAGGTTAAGAATTCACATTTGATCCAAATGATGTGTTAATTTGCACAATTCTTTTTCTTTGTGTTGTGGGAGTCTTTTCTAGTCTAAAATTTGATCCACCATATGTGTGTGTGTATATATATATGTATAATGACAGGAATAGGAAGTTGTTTTGGTGATAAAAGAGAAGGCTGTCAAGAATTTTATACCTTATGCAACCAATTGAATTAGCTGCTTCAAAGCCAGAGGATTATTTTGTCGTACAAAATGCAGCTTAATGTAAGTAGTTATTTTTAGAGCTATCTGACATTTCACATTAGTGAAAGATAACTTGGTACAGTCTGAGGAGTTGTTTAATGTCATTTGCTTGCAATTAAAGTACCATTCAGTAATTTTAGAGTTTTAAAAAATAATTTGTTTGTCTCTCGGTCTGTTTAAATGCGTGATACCTCTAATAGAAGAGTTAACATTTGTTTGTAGGCAGAAATAGGAGAGAGAAAGGTTAGTATCTTCCAGCATCTTCCTTTCTTTCTTCATTAAGGTTATTCATGCTAGTGTTAAATCTAAAGGGGCTCTATTTTCTTGGCTTTTCTTGCAGAAATAATGGGTGTTACTTTTGGTGTTGGAAGAAAGATGTCAGAAATTAGGGAATTTTATCTATTTTCAAAAAAATCTATGTTGGAGAACGCATTTCTCAGAAGATTTTAACAGAACCTTTCTCTTAAGCAAATGACATGCATTAGGGACAGACTTGTGAATCTGAAGGTTGTTCTCTGGGGACCATTCAAAGCACTCAAAACCTGTGAATTCCGTCACTTTTTAAGGGTTAAAGAGGTGAAATATGAGTTTCTGAAGTAACTAACAGTGAGTTTTAAGTAGCAGTGAAACTTCTAGTAGCAGTAAAAGCACCTAGTGGCAATAGCATAAAGGTTGTTTACTGCCACACAATTCCCTCAGCTTTCATTGCTGTGACTTTTTTTCTTAGCATCTTCCTTCATATTTTCCAACTTACAACAAAACATCAGGAAAATGTTTTTAGCATATATTGTGTGGAATCTGCTGGGCCTGCAGGAATGACAGTGCTGCTAAAGCAGGGTTTCTCTATGCAGAGGCAGTTGTGGGAAGTTTGACTGTATTTCACAAATGCTCTCCTTTTCCTCTTTAATGATGTTGTTAATTAAAAACAGGTGTAATAACTGGAAATATAAGCTTGCTAGGGAGATCCCTGTTGTTAAAACCAGGAATGCCGTTTTCCATTAGTTACACTTCCATCTTGCAATAGTTTGATTTGGATCACTTCTCCCTAGTTTGCTTATGAGAAAGCTAGGTTTAAGAGTGCACAGTCTTAATGTAGTTAGAAAATGTCTCATCAGCTGTTCCTCTCTTCCTCAGAATGCCAACTGCTATCTTAAAGAAAGAAATTAAGTCAATTAAAAATTATTTGTGCATGACAAATTCACAGTGCCTGCTTTTATCATCACGTTATCTTCTAAATATGTACAAAGAGATTGTTCAAATAATTTCTTCCAGAATCATTCCTGGAAGAATTAGGTGGGCAGTTTTACTTGTCTCTACTTCATCCTCTGAAAGGTAGTTACTGTGCTAATAGCAAAAAATAATTAGTGAACAATCTCTCACATACGAAGGCAAGCATGTGTTAGTGCTGAACAAGTATTGTATATACAGATTAATTAAGAAACTTCTCTTCTGAAGGAAGGACTTAGACTGTGTGATTGCTGTGCTATTTTTTACTTGCATTTAATTAGAAGACTACACTTAAAGCAATAATCTGTTTTTTTCCAGAATCTGGAGGCACGTGCAGCAACAAATTAGATGTTTATGTAGTGACTGCAAAGCAAAATCATGTCATTAAAAGTTAGTTTCTATTATTTGTTAATGCTTTCTGTATTATAATTTATGTTACTTAGGAATATCATTACATATCACATATAGAACATCATCCACTTTGGCTCTCATAAATACCTTCTTGTTCTAGGTAAATCCTTTCAAGATACTCTGCAATTGTAATTGTCTTAATCTTTTGGTTTGTATCTGTTACTCTTGTTTATGTATTCCTGCAATAGTTCGCTCTTCAGTTGCTTATCTTCACTTTCAAAATCCTTCAAAGGTTGTTGTCCCCTTGTTTAATCTCTCAGTAAGTATCATGAAATGAAACACACTGTTGGCTCCATTTTCAAACAACTTCTGTCATATTTTCTCCCTACCTGTCCCTCACACTTGGGAAAAGTAAGCTTTCCTTAAGTTGTCCTGCTGCCTTCACTCTAATCGTACATTTAAACAACACTTTGGTATGGAGACGACAAAATCTTGACAATGGGTAGGATGCCCACTAGCTGGAGACACTGTCTGCTGGCTTCACTGCCCAGTGATTTCATTGTGCTCTCTCTATCTTCCTTTCAAACCTTTTGACTCCCATCTCACTCTTGCATTGTAGGCTCACTGGCACAGTGTCCATTGTTACACTTTATCTGTGCACGGCACAGAGCATGTTCGGATGTGTTCGTGCAGAACAGAATGGAGTGAATTGTCCTGAGTTCGTAGAACTGAATTAGTCTCAGATTATCATCCTCAGTGTAAAATACTGCATCACCCTGAAGGGTTTCTGTTTTAGATTAACCAATCTTTTCATGCTCATCAAGACTTCTGATATGTTCTTCATTATAAATAAGGACGTACACTCTCTTGATTCTTGATTCTCGTTGAATACAGTGTTTTCCCAGTGTCTGACATGAAAGCTCAATAGTGATGACTAACTAATTTAATTTGCTCCAGAGTGCCAGATTAGTTTCAGTAAAATCGTTTAAATGAACATCACTACATGAATCTGCTCACTGTAGCACACATAAACTTGGTTTTTTCTCATTGCAGGTCACAGTGCTGTTGACATTACCAAGGTAGCAAGAAGACATCGCATGTCTCCATTCCCATTGACATCTATGGACAAGGCCTTCATCACAGTTCTGGAGATGACCCCAGTGCTGGGAACAGAAATCATCAATTACAGAGGTATTTTAAGTTGAATTCTTTGTGAGCATCAAGGCTAGGCATTATCTGGGACAATGTTCTTGGCACATAACAAAACCATGACAGGAAATACGCTGACAAGTAAACCTAAAGTAGGTAGGGAAGCAGAAACCTCCTCCAGGGATTCTTCCAGACTGTCCAAAAGTAAGGTGGTGAGCAAAGAGATTGTGGAACTGTAAACCTCAAGACACAAAAACATTGAGGACATTGGTGTGCTACAGACAGCAGAGAGGTATGAACAGTTTCTGAATGGAATATTCTGTCTTCTGGCTCAGAATTTCACAGTTTTCATGCTCTTTGCCAAATCTTTGTGCTAGCAGAAGTCTTCAAGATGTCTTCATACTGACATACTGATTTAGCAGACTGCATGTAGTATCACACCTGTGCACTGAGTGACTCCAGGCAGAGTTCAGTGCTCTCCTGTGCCTTGGCAGCAGGATTTCTGAGAAGATGCTCCATATCCTGCATTCAGAACAGCACTGATACTGGATCAACAACGAATATGCATAATATACCCTGCACTTTCATAATGGCGTGCAGATTAGAAGAAGGCATTAAGGCATAAATGCCTGAGCATAACTATTGTGCCTTTTTGGGTAGCTGTCAGTTAAATGTCTTTGCTAAGACAGCCCTTTGTGAACAATATGATGAGCTGCAGTGTTGGGTACATTTAGTCCAAATAAATGCTATGTATGCAACACTGAACTCCTGAAATAAAGGATGAAAGACTGGCGCCTGCCTCCCTGAAAAAATAAGCACATCATGTATTTATTTTGGTACGTCAGACACAGTTAAGGTACTGTAGGATTATTATTCTTCTTTGCATAAAAGAAGTTTTGATTCTACTTCCAGAACATATGTATTGTTATTCCTGGCACTCTTATTCTTTCAAAAATAATGAACTGAGTCTGCTGAGTCACTTTAGTTTTGACCCTCTTCCCTCTCAACCAAAACACAAGCGTTCGATCGATGATAACATTAGTAGCTTCAGAGACAGATTCTTGATTTAATGTTCACATAATCATACCAACAATTCCTTCATGTTTTTGCACTGTAGTGCAAAATTTTATCTTGCAATTTATTTTTCAAGCAGTATACACTTATTTTAGCACTGTAAGATTTCCAAGTATGTGGTACAAAATTTCAGGATTGAGCCTATAAGAGACAGCCTAAAGGACATGTCTGTGTCCGTGATACTGCAAATTCAATTCTCTTAATCTACAGATACAAATCTCAAGATGGAAATGCATTTTCAGAAGTCCAAAAATGATCACCATAATGTTATACAGACAAATACATAGAATTGTTTTGTATAGGCATGTGTGTGTGTGTGTGTGCATGTGGGTACACATACATGTGTTTGAAAAAAGTTGTTAATTTTGAAGAATGCAATTATGAATTAAGAACCAGTTCTTCATTTAGTTACGGATTTATTTATTTTTCTGTTCATATGCATCTAATTTCAGAAAATAATAAAAATATAGTCCTGGAGGTCTGAAACTGTATTCAGAAAAGCACTATTTTGCTTTGTCTGTTTTTGGGATTTTGTGTCTTGAATTAACACTGAGCTGCTGAAAACTATCTTTCAGGAGTACAGTTTCTCCCTGAGGAAAGTGAAATGTGTAAAATTCTAGGAATTAGAATTGAATCTAATTGATTCTAATCTAATAGAATCTAATTGCCTAATTAATTTAACCTGATTTAGTTACACTACTAAACATATTTCATAGCATTCATCCTCATAAATAAAGCTGCCGAATGTTATTCTGTTCAAATACCCAGTACAGTCCTGATTTTATTCTTGATTAAGTCAAGATATGCTGTAGTCTCACAAAGCTATCTATTCTCTCCTAACATAAGGGAGAGGATTATCAAAGTTACCTTTTGAAACAGGGCTTTCATGCTGTGTGTTGCTCAGTGACTGTATAGATGATTTAACCTCTTCCATATTTTAGAAAAATGGACAGTCCTAAAGTCTTTTACTGAAATGTCATAAACCAAAAGCATCTGAAGCATATTTCTCACCTGCCATCATCAGTATCTGGTATGAAGCCCCCAATTAGCCTTTTATTCCAAATAAATAAGGTTACCTGAATATAGCTCTGTGGGCACATGAGGTTAAGTTTTTAGGCAACATGATTATGATTCTGATTATTCTTCTGAAGCGAAGAAGAGGCAGAAGTTTAATTGATAACAAAATTATAATGCAGAAGCAATCTACATCTTATGGGCTTAAGCCTGAGAACAGCACATTTATTCTGGTCTAGTCCAAGAGCCTAACTGATTATTTTGATAGCATTCACTTTTCATATCATGCTGAAGTGCTACCGAGGCAATATTTACAAAATCCATCACCTCCTAGTACAAGATCTGTCTTATTGCTGTGCCCCAGAGAAATCAAAGTTCTTCACAGAACTGTACCAGTTTCACCACCTAAGCTTAGCAAATACCCACATTTGAAAAGTGACTTCAATGTAATTTTTCCTTTTGTGTTAGAAAGCTACGGGCATCACAAGGAGCAGTTTGATGACATTAAAATAATTCAGAACATCTTTCTGAATTACAATTATTCATAATAAGGTCAAATTGTATTTTTAGAATAATTTCTTAAATAAAAGAGAGTACAAAGGTACTCAAGATTGTCCTCTAGTTGCTGTCTTGCTCCATTTTAAATGCCTAAGGCTACTTCAACAAATAATTCTTACATTTTCCTTCTTGTAATGAAGCTCATTTCCATTACTGGCTAGCCATTTATTCCTTTCAAATACGGCATGGCAGTATGCCAAGAACATACTGTTCAACTTTGCTCTAATTGGTGTGATTTTGCATGCAGACAAGAGGCAAAATGAAGGCACAACATGCCTGCTAAAATCAGAAGTATCACTTTTGTATGAGATTTCGTGTATCTATGAACAAAGGATGTTTTTACTAGGCCTTTGATAGCTGCCTTTTCTGTGCTATAATTTAAATGTCTGTGTCTGCATTCTTCTATTCAGTATAAGTGTACAAGCTTTCATGAGCTTTCTAATAACTTCTGTATTGTGTATCATAGGCACTGATATGCAGCTTTGCACAGGTGAATTAATGGCCATTACAAATGTGCTTTTCTAGTTGCTTTAATGGGTTTCAGCAGCATTTTCATGGCAATACTTATTTCAGCAAGGCAGCATGAATATTAACTTCAGGCTGAAAGTTGATACATATGACTGTGAGTACAATGACGTTGTAGTTATGATTAATTGCTAACTAAATCCCTTTGAGTTAATAAGCAAATTATAATTTTCATTATAATACCACTTCACTGGAGCTCAACATTTTCAAATCGAGTAGGTTTACTTCTTACTTCTTAACAAAACCTGTCCATTTAGTGTGCAGCTCTAGCTCTTCTGCCTTCCCTGTGAATCCAGAACCACACTGATTTCCCTATCTGTAATTAGGAAACACACCTTATGCACTTTTCTTTTTTGGCATGTCTCAAAGATCATAATCTCTAAAGTACATGTCCATGCAAATTCTCCTGGCAGAAATAATCATGCATCCTCTCACTCCATAATTCTTTCAGCTGGATGTTGCCTTCCTGTGCCACAATGCACCCTAGGAGCAGTGGCCTCTATTATGAGCAGGGCTTCCCTTCTTCTGCTTAGACATACTGGAATCAACCCAATCTCAGTAGTTCTGACCCATATGTCCCTTCCCAGTACATCTAATCACACACGTAATAAATCTGCTTTCTCTCTCACACTGTATCAAGGTACGTTACACATTTTCCACTCTGTTCCGTATCATACAAAAAAATAAAGCTCTTGCTGGTGCCATAAAAGTATCGGCCACTTGACTGAGGGTGAAGTAATTCATAGCGGGCTCTACAGGGAGGCTGAGCCAAATTGCAGCTCATCAGTCATAGTTGCTAAGTGAAGAGAAAGAGTATGTTTGAAACAGCCATTAAAATATTTAGAGCTATAACAGTGTAAATTTACATTAAAAATTCTGACAGTTACGTGCACTCACTCTCCTTTCAGCAGAAATGCTCTCAGCAATTAGGTGAAGCTAATCAACTGCAAAACTTCTTTGTCAGTTTATGAAAACTTGTCCATCATTACCATTCTCAATTCATCACCTCGCACCTTTTGTGCATAGGATTCATTTTTGAAGTCATTTTACAAGTTTTTAAAGAAGAAATTTAATAAAAATTCAAATAAAAGAAAATAAAGAAAATACATATATAAGAGATCTTAGGAGAAAAACTTGTCCTGAAGAAACAAATACTTGTTTTTCTGTCTGATCCTTAATCAGAGCTATCACCTTTGGGTTTGGATACTTGGCATTCAAATCTACTGTGAGTAGTTTCACCATAACCAGGAGCATAACCAGATTTAAATCCTTTATCATTACTTTCAGACTCCAGTCTTTTTTCCTTTTATGTAGAGTCAAAAATCAAAAGCCTGAGAGATCTATATGTCCCATATACATACATTTCACCTGCTGGGAGCGCATTGTTGTTAACTTCGTTTCCCCCTTTCACTCACTGTAATGACACAGAGCATCGTCTATTCTCTTTTTTCTAGATGGAATGGGCCGAGTCCTTGCTCAAGATGTATATGCAAAAGATAATCTACCACCATTTCCAGCATCAGTAAAAGACGGTTACGCTGTCAGAGGTAAACACTTTGAGGAGATGAAGTACTGTGTCTGCCACTTTGTAACCTTAATTCACCTGGTTTGGATCCAGCAGGGGTTATTTTGGTTTAGATTTGATACAGATCATTGCTGAAGTCACAATTATATAAAATGCAACTGTCTTGAAGGAAGGCCATAAAGCTGAGCTCAGATCTTTTAAGTGGATACATGTGTACATGAGCAATTGTACATCCACATGTGCTCCTAGACATGCACCTCTGTTGCTAGTGTGTTTCTTGGAAACATTTAAGATTCAGGAGAATAACAGAACATCTGTTTCTGAATTACAGATTCATCTTCTATTCCTCTGTTGTAGATTTAATGAGGATTTTCTTAGATATCTATTACTTTGTTGAACTGTTTCAGATATTGATTGCATCAGAGAATTTTCAAAAAACTTACCAGAATGTTCTCTTATGGAGAGACCTCAAAAGAAGAGGCTCTTACTTTAAAAATATTGCAGCTGATATATAAATAAAATTAGTTGTATGACTTTATTCATTGCAAGCAGCGAATATGGTTTCCCAAGAAACCTGAATCCATACTCTGCTTTGCCAGTAGGTGCTGTATCATTTTGAACCAGTTGCTTCTCTGTGCATCAGTTTTTCCCTTTGTAAAGTAAGAATAAGGATGTTCACCTCATATATCTATGAAGGAAATTTAAAATATACAGAATTGAATATTATACTAGTAGTGATTTAATTGTGGTAGTGGTTGAATCATCATAACACCATGTTGAAATTTGTACACAATAGCCAACTTTCTTCTAGGGACATTAAAATACCATTTTTGTTACTGGCAGCTGAAACCATGGAAAGCAACTGCCCATGAAACAGACTGTCTGCAGACCCAGGCAATGGCTGTAATCCAGTAGCTTCCCCATAGACTTGATATAAAAATAAAATTTCGGGTCTACAAGATGAGTGTGTGTGAGAGACAGGCAGACCAAAATGACTGGTAATAGCAGCAAGGGAGTGCATATGTAGCCAGAGAAATACAGGTAATGTAACACTGAGAAAAACTAAGAGGGTGAGCTCTGAGTAGAATGCTGAGTGACGAGGGCCTTGGGATAAAGCCAATGCTGTCTTGCAACCTGATTGCTGCAGGGTAAGGCAAAGCACAAGTACAATCTCAGTAAACATGCAGAATGAGCAGAGTGATCATGAACTTCAGCAGCTTCTGTCAGAACCAATACACAAACCCCAATTTTGGTGGTGAATTCAAGTAGAGTAACACTGAGATATTTGAATGCATCCAGGGAAGGACGCTAAAGCTGGTGAAAGGGCTGGAAGGAATGTCCTGTGAGGAGCGGCTGAGGACTTTGGGCTTGTCTTGTTTGAAGAAAAGGAGGTTGAGAGGTGACCTCATGGCTCTCTACAGCTCCCTGCAGAGGCGAAGGGCACAGGGTGTCCAGTGACGTTATGTATGGGAATGGTTCAGAGCTGTGCCAGGGAAGTTTTAGACTTGAAGTTAGGAAATATTTCTTTACCAGGAGGGTGGGCAGACACTGGAACGGACTTCCTAGAGAGTGGGTTGATGCCCCAAGCCTGTCTGTGTGTCAAAGGCATTTGGACAATGCCTTTAATAATTTGCTTTACATATTGGTCTGCCCTGAATTGATCAGGCAGTTCTATTCTATTCTATCGTTTTGTTCTAATCTTACTGTTCTTGTGAACCTGATATCTTTCGATATGAGGAAAAAAAGCTTTTAGGCAGAGATAATGTTGACTACATTAATGGATACTTCTTAAGAAAAACTAAGGATTAGCTTTCAGTGGCGTAACATGTCTGCCCAAACTCCTGTCTTCTTCTCATTTTATATCAGTTTTACATTATCTATAAACTTTGTCTCCATATTATTATTAGTGAGGGAATAAAGTCTAATTCAGTAGCATTTTATCAGGTTTAAAATAATTTAGCTGTTAGGGACTTCTTTCTCTTCTTTTGCTGGATCCAAGCACATTTTTTTCAGTGAAGGACTGATAACTGTTTTCAGTAGTGTTACATGCATTATTCAAGGATATCTAGTTGAAGAGTCCTTTTCTACTTTTTTATTTTAGAGTTCGCTCTAAAGCTCATAGATTAGTCTGTTTGATAGGCTTTTAAAGTTAAATTAATTATTAGTCTTCAAATATGACTAGGTACCATAGATAATGATCTACAAAGCTGCAGCCAGTGCATGAGTACAAATGTGATAAATCATTATAGACTGAATGGGCATACTTCCTGAAAGCACTTCTTCTCTATACAAGGTTACCTGGGTGTATATTAAGGGCTCCTGAAGTAAAACAGAAGTTATTAAGATAAAGGTTGTCACTGATTAGACTTCATCTCTAGGAAATCAACTTTTGACAGCTACAGATTTAAAATTAATAGTAATATGTATTTAAATGTGATCATTCGAGCCTAGTTTGTTTGAGCACTCTTGGCAGCATGACTGCTGTGCTTGGAAAGGCAGAGTTGCTTGTGCTTCATACGTGCTTTACACCATGGTAAAGCCTATAATACCACTAATGCAACTTGCTGAAAACTTTTGAGGCAGGCAGGAGCTTAAATGTCGTTAGTAACTGTGCCTTTGTTGTCCCTGTAAAAATGCAGATTTGCTAAATTGGAAGTCCTGAAGACTTGTTAAATCAGTGACCTCTGACTCCTGATTTTCAGTATTGCAATACTGTCATGAACACTCTTAAATCTGTATTATTACAGTAATTTCTCCTAGTCTTCATTTACCTGACCTCATACTACCCAGAAGTTTTCAGTTAAAAATACTCTTTTCTCTAGAACCTGTATTTTTCAAAATAATAAACACATCTCAAAAGGACCTAAAAGGTAAAATGTTTGCAGAACTTCTATAACCTTAGTCATGCTGACACTGAAGAACTGAACGTTAGACCATCTTTGCTCTTCTCCTGTTCTTAATTTATAATGTCATCATTTGTTTTGGTTCAGCCTTTACCATTTGTGTTGTCCCTCTTAACAGCTGCTGATGGCCCAGGAGATCGATTCATCATAGGGGAATCCCAGGCTGGTGAGCAGGTGAGCACAATTTCTTTTCTCTTTCTTAATGTATTTTTATTCTGTTAGGTTTTGCTTTGTATTTTTACAAGCCTTGCTAGTGCTCCAAAATCCAATAGTCTTGGATGTGGTGTGAAGTAGGACACAGCTGTAATGACCCTCCTGAGATGTGCCTTGGGACATGATTTCAGAAAGTGAGGTAGTACAGTTACATAAGGAACTAACAAGGATATCCCAAAATACTTCAGAGCATTGTGCTGACATGTCTGATAGGAGTGCATACAGTAACGTTCTGCCCTGGTACAATGTTTGAGGACATGAGATTTCTAGCGGCGCAACCATTCATAAGCAGAGAAAAGCATGATTTAACCCCCTCTTGCTGACAGATTTTTAAAGGATGTCAGCCCAATAACTGTTTCTGTAAGATGCTTCCATTTTTCACACTGATACCTGCAAAACGAAGTGCAAGAATTTTGTATGAAGCTTTTAAAGATAGGTAATGGTCAGAACAATCTTGAGCAAGCCTGGCAGCAGCCTGGTTTGAGGCTGGTTTGTGAGAAGAATGTTTGTGCACCTTTAGTAGATACATGGATTGATTTTAAAAGCAAGTTGAGGCATGACCCGATTGTGACCTGCTGTGCTCTGTAAATATTCACGAATAGATCCATTTTGTGATTTGCTCTCAAATTCAAGAGCGTATTTCATGAAATTTCTGTACTAATACTGAGGTAATGGGGAAAAATATCAGTTCTGTTCCACTACTGTTACTCTGTCCATTTAATCATGCCTGCCAGCTCTGTTCAGGAGAGCATGAGTTAATCCAAAATGTTTCTCCAGCTATTTGAAGTCCCAATTTATAATTCTATGTATTGTATGTGAAATGGTGGTGGAGACAGTGAATAATTAACAGGCAAAACAGGGAATTGATCAGTTTTAATGAGGATTTTTTAGGGTGTCCATTTTGAATGCTAAGCAAAAAAGTCCAAGTAAAATTGACATATTTCAAAAGTTGTATCAGGTTTTAGAAGTATTACCAGTTGCAGGATTATTCCTTTTTTTTTTAATGGACTTGAATGTGTAATAGACATGTAATTTGGCTAATCATGATAGATAGGGAGAACTGTGAAAATTATTTTTGCTTTAGGTCCCATCCATCATCATGAATTATACTTTGGTATAATAGACACCTTCTCAGTACTGATATTCATGTGAACTTAGATTAATGGATCTGTTGTACAAAATATGTAAAATTACTTTAAAGTCTAAAAAAAAAAAAGCAAACTAATGAATTCAGCAGTTTTTTAACCTGACTTGTATTTTTAGCCCTTCTGACTGCATTTTCAAGCATGGTCCAGAATCCAAAAGACTGACAACCCTTATTTTTACAACCCTTTTTATGATCCCTATAAAATATCAAGAACGAGCAGAGCAACCCGCTGAATTATCACTCCTATCACTATTCCCCTGTCATCAGTATTATTATTTTGCTAGTTAAATATCACAGCACAGTGTTGCTTAAAAGCAGTATTGTTGAAGTTGTCTCTAATGGGGAGTACTTCCCATTAGAGGTCTGAAGTGTTTCAGTGTCCTAATCAGTTCAGCGGGTTTGTACAAAAGATAAAAGGGCAAATGGAAGCCTCTTTCCCTCCTACAAAGTTCAAGAGCTCACAAATGTCTCTCTACAGGGACAGTCTGTCCTCCCAGATTACTGGGAATAGGAAGGCTCTCTGGCAAGGAACAAAAATTGGGTGGGAGGGAGGCATGTAGAGAGAGACTATTTCTGAAAATACCAGTGGCAAGTTAGAAAAACAAGACTGTTGACCTCAGAATAATTGGTCAAAGTTTTTTTCTGGGGCAAACACATCTTCAGGTTCATCTCCTTCCCAAGAAATTATTTATAGCCTTGGAAGGCTCCTCAGTCTCATTTCACCCTTCAGTCACACTCAGCAGCAACATTCTGCTTTTCATGTTACAGACCAATTAACAGAATGATTCACAGCAGGGAGTTCAAAATAGATTTAGATTTGGCTCCTCCTGTAGGGAAAAAGGTTATGTAAATGCTAGTAGCAAGGAAGAAGATGGGACTGAGAATTGCAGGGAGGCCATATAGCCAAGTTGGACATTTCTGTATCAATTTTTAATTTGTGTATTTTCTGATTCCCATCTCCAGATGGTCATGTTTATGTTAACCCTTTTTTTATTGTGTATCAGGGAAAGCTTTCAGACACTACCCTGCTTTGGGAAGGTTAGGGCACACTTGAGGCTACTGGTCACAAGCCATCCACAATGGCCTGTGTGGGAAACACTTAACCATGGGAAAAATGGCTTTCCTTCTGTAGACTTACCTAGTCAGACCACAGCATTTCCTGCAAGACTTTCTAAAGGTGTTTGTAAGAGGCACTAGGACTAACCAGCCGCAATATAGGATGAAAAGCAGACATTTTCCACTATTCCATTAACTTGTGCCTTTTTACAGAAAGGAGCATGGATCATTCTAAATCACAGGAGAGGTGTAATCATGTGCAGGAGAAAATGTCTGAGATACAGGTTGTGCTTAGTAGATTATTTCTGGGGTTTATTCAGTGACTAAAATTGAGTAGATTATCAGTAATGAAGGCAAAGGACAGAAACCAGTATTCCCCCATTGCAGGTAAAAGTGAGATCTCAAAGGCCTTTAAAAGAGCTTCTGTAAAATTTTTGTACATTAATATGTTTTCTGAGAAGCAATCATTTCTTTATCTTCATAGTCTCTGTCATAGAGAGAACACAGCCCTGGAGATTCACAAATAAATCTGATGGTTGACTTTTGTTCATAAAGTTAATCTGATCAAATTCTCAGCAGACAAAAAGGAAATTAAATATATGAGCAACACAACCAATTCTAAAAGCAACTGTTATTGTATCATAAATTTGTTTAAATGTATCACATCATTGCATCTCAAAAAATTAACTCATCTAACAATAAACTCCAAAAATGTGGTTAGTTACAGCACATTTTATCACCATAGGCTCTGATTTGTGGCAGTGGTAGACATTTTGTGTTCTTTGTGGTGCTTTTTAAATGGGAGAAATTTTTTATGCAATACATTTTTCCTCTGAAAATCGTCATTTAAGTCAGCAATACTTAGTAAGTTCGAAACAATATTACCTATTTGTAATGTACCTTTAGATTATATCTACAATGGTATGCAAAATACAAAATCCAAGGCATAAGCTTTGCCTTTTGTAACATTTCTTTTCATAAAAATCAAAATTGCACACTAGATAGCATTATTTTACCTTTTAAGCCACTTCAGTATAGATGGCAGGATCCCTGCTATCCATCCACAGCTCCTTGAATAGTCTGTGGTAAGGAATAAATGCCATTTTCTTAAAAATATTATTTTTGTGTCATCTGCTATTAGGATAGCACGAATCTTGCCCTAAAAACACACTAACCGTGACATATGGCAAGTGTGGGTTTAAGTTTATATTAGCATTTTATTTAGTTCTTCTCCGAGGATATTAGATTTCCATTACCTGTAGAAAAGGGTCAAGATTCAGTCAGTCCCAGGCTCAGTTGTTTCTTTGGATATGTAGGTGCCTGTGGTACTGTGGCAAGCCAGATAAAAACCATTCACAGCCTATTCCTAGGGCTTCTGTCCCAATGAGTAGCCTTTGAAATACACACATTTCAAAGTAAAACCCACCTTTCAGAGGTTATGACAGCGCTGAAGTGGAGTAGAAGAATGGGCACGGAGTAGAAGAATGGGCAAGGCAAACAGTTTTATGCAGCTGAAGTGCTGGCCACTGGTCTAGAGTTCGGTGGTGTCTGTCAGCCTCCTGACCAAGGCCATGGAGTAAACATCTGGGCAGGAGCAGGTAACAGTGCCTGGGCAGTGCTGCCTGCAGGCCTGTGGGTTGCTGTCAAATATGTGCTAATCACAGTTTGAGAAGTACTGGATGTATTCCAGTGCTGCATATGGAATACGGAGTCACTCTGCACATGAATTGTACGTGTGACACATACAGAATACATTGCTCTGCTCTGATCATAGCTGTGTAGATCTGTGTGTAGCACATGTTCACTAGTAACAGTGAAGCCTAAATAAGCCAGACTTATTGCAGTGCTGTGGGGAGTCGGCAATGAAATCTCAGTCATCATACCAGCTTCTTTTAGTTCCATTTTTCTTTATGGTTAGTTAAAATAGTTCTCTATTTTCTTTAGTTATTTATTTCTTAAGTAGTTATGGTCAAATTACAGTTTTCCCCTGGATTTTGACAAATGTTTATTAAAATAGTCTGCCTGGTGAGAAATGTTATTAAAACCATGTCATTTGTTTTATCATGTTGTTCTGATATTTTTCTATTCTTTGTATTGCTTCTTTGTATTGCTGAAACTCTTTAATGTCCTGCAACTTTATAAAATTGTAGAATATTATCAATTTTAGGCTATTCTAAATTGACCCTCACAAAGATAGATATTCTCTGTGAACTAGTATTGAGCTGTCTCTCAGTATTAGGAAATCTGCTTAAAAATTAAGCAGTTGGTAACATTACTATTATATATTGGTTTACCATATTTAGTGTGCTGGTAAAACAAAACAGAACAAAAATCCAACCAAAGCAAAGCAATTTCAGCCCTGGCGACCAGAGTACTCTGCAAAAATATTTCTGTACTGAGAACTGCTAGATTTTTGCTCATGGAAGTTTCCAGAAGGTCACCATCTAACAGTTAAATTTCTAAGCCAGTTATTTTTCTGTGCCAGGTATTCTTCTGAGTATATTTCTTCTTCTGAAAGTTGTTCATGTGATTGAAATACAAGGAGATAAAACTGAAGCCACCAAATATGTGGCCATATAATTAAAGCCAGGTGTGAATTGCAGTTTATTGTACCTGTTGATATCACTCACAGTATATCAAGAGTCATGCTGCAAATAAGAATTATCGTCTTTCAGATAGATTACTTGCATGAAGTTCAAGTGGTTTGAAATTTTTGTTTTCAAAAGTAGATTAGTTTCTGGTTTCTTATTTTTCAGCCAACTCAGACTGTGATGCCTGGTCAGGTAATGCGTGTCACAACAGGTGCTCCCATTCCATGTGGTGCTGATGCCGTGGTGCAAGTGGAAGATACAGAGCTCATCAGGGAATCAGATGATGTGAGTCACGAGTTTAAAAACTCATTTTTCTTTTGTGTGCAGCAGAAAATGGCACGTGATACAACCCTGTAAATATGAAAGACAGTCATACAGAAAAGCTCTTCAGTAATCTCAGAAGTTTGAGGATTTTTACATCAGTTCCTAGTGGCAATTCTCACTTTTTCAGGCTGTGATAACAGTACCACAGACCTTCCTGTTCTGGCTGATTTTTCATAAAAATTATTGAATGCTGACTCTAAAATACTTGGGAGCATGATTTGAGTGGAAGACAAATGCCTCCTGGAAATCCATGCCTACAGTCCAATTTGAATGCCTGCTGTATTCACATTTTAAAATACAGGCTAGTGGAAATCTCACCAAGTAAGAAGGGGAAAGGTTTTCTTAAATCACATATTGAGCTCAGAATAATACATTGAATTACTGCTGATGTAATTAAAGCTGAATGTGATTTTCTGTGGGAAAGTGAACTGTTTTAAGTGCTGCAAATCCATGGAATGACATGGGTTCTTTTAAACTGTGCTATGAAGATGGTTCTGTATTATCAGAGTTCATCTTGTTTCAGCAAAGGTGAATTTGGTGGATTTTGGAGAATATATCTTGTACGAATACTTTCCAATTAATCTGTTTAGAAAAAGAGGTTTTGTTATGAAACAGGGGAAGTAAATGCCTCCCAAATTTTTTTAAACTACAACTAAGATTTTTTAAAGACCTTTGTGCTCCTTTAAAATGAGAACATTACTGAATTTAGGACCTCTGAAAACCAAGAAATGGATATGGTGCATATACCCCCAGAATGTAGACATAGCCCTGTTTTTGAACAGATTTTCCAGCCTAGCTGTAAATCATACTGGTGCACTATCTTACAGATGCTGCAAATATGGACATAGAAACAAAACACATAAAAAAAACACAGAAAAAATATGAATATTGTAGTACTAATTCTGTATGCACAGTTGTCTCAACATAGTGAAATGTGCTTTTTATGAAGCAGAGGAGCTCTCTGTAGACAACTTTATTCCAAAGAGTCCATTTTAGACTTCCTTTGTGTTCAGAGAATTGCTTCTGAATCCCAGCTGTGATTTCAGGGCACTATCATCATGTTTACTGTCATCTGAGAGACATCAAGGCAAGAAGATACGTCTCTTATTGACACAACTTCCAAGTTCAGCTTTGGAATGAACTGTGTGTATGGTTCTATGCTCAAATCAGCCTTTGCTCTGCTGCTGCTGTTCTGACAAGCTGTTCCACTTCACCACAGCTCAGTGTCAGCATTGTGATTGCAGCTGGGGTGTAAGAGATGAATTCTAGTGTTCAAAACTGATAAAGACTGCAAAGACTGAAACCCACTCTTGGGATCCTTTCTCATGCCTTATTAAATGCATAGATTTTTACATCTAAGGAACTCAGCAAGCTGTCTAGGCTGTCCTTCTTCCTATCAGAGAAATTATTGAAATTATCAATCCTGTTTTGAGGTTACAGATGTATATGTATAGATTATATCTTCCTGCAAAATACACCGTTGCCTTCACTGCTTGTTAATCACTCCATTAGCCTTACTGAGCAAGTTTTTTGTGGTCATTGCCCACCTCATCATGAGAGGACTATCACATTGCAGAGCAACACATGGTAACCTTTTATTTTTCTTCTTCTTCTTCTTCTTCTTTGGAGAGACTCTGTCTTTCCTTCCACGTCTTATGTGCAGTGTGATCAACCAAAACAAGAGTTAGATCCTGCATCAAGCCTGAGCATCTGTGTGTCAGCATGGATGCCAACTATTCACAGCCACCAGAGCAAGCCACTTCAAAATATACTTCAAAATATATTAATACACAGCAGGAATGCTGCCTGACATACACCAAATGAAAGTTGTTCTCAGCATAATGCCATACCTCTCTGCAAGCCCCTCTAGCCACCTTGAATTATATTGTATTCCTTAAGCATTCTGGGATATCCATCAGTTCCATAGATATCAACCTCTGTATATCACCATGTTGTCCATAGTCACACTTTCCACGGTACCTTTTAAACCCGGGATTGCTGAATTCCTCAAAAACCCTTTTTTTAGTTATTTCCCCTAATCCAGGAGTCCTAAATATGACCTTTTATATTAATCAAATGTATCATTGCCTCTCCTCTTGATTCTCTTAAAATCTTCTATCCATCTTTAAATGTTATTAAAGATATGGAAATTTCAAATCTTCGTGACTGAACAACCATCCCCAGAGTGTCATAAAAATAAAATAATTCTGGGACTAACCATTTGCCCAAATTTTTACTGCAAGACTCAAGTGTCTTTTACAGCCTCAGCTGGCAATAAGGGGGCAAAAGGCCATTCTGGGCACCAGCACAGCCAATTTGAACACTCACAGCCAAAAATCGTCTCTTACACAAAAAGAGCAAGTGCAAAAGAAACAGAGTTTGCAGTAAAAGCTTCTGAAAAGCATATGAAAATACTGGGATAAAGTAAGAAATTTTTTTGTTTGTAATTTTCTGGTTTTCAGGGCTTTAAATTTTCACAGTAGGTAAACAGAATCATAATCTCTAATAACACCTTCATTAGCTTTAACTTTGGGGCCTTAAGTTTACAGAATTTAGTTTGAAATCAGACACTGAGGCCCATATCACCTTTAAGAAAAGATAAAAGTCCCAGTGTCCTATACAACACTACTGTTCTTGTAAAATTTCCAAATAACACTGACCTGCCTTGTTTTTCTTATAATACTAGTGTCTGATTTATAACTTTGAGATATTTAAATATGAAGCACTACATGATAATGTAAAAAAAAAATTTGTTCCAGTCTAAGATTAGATTTAGTGGTACCGATAGGCTGGCGCTATCTCAGAGCTGAGTGTTTATATCATTAACCCATTTGCAGGCCTTAAAATTAAATATTAACAATATAGGTCATGTGCCATTTATTGTCATTGAATGAATCACCAAACCATTGACATTCTGAACAAGGAAATGCATCAGACTTTTCAGGCCACTGTCTCTTGTTCACAGTAAATAAACAAGATGAATGAGCCCCTTTCTGATTCGTACAAGGCTCTCAAGTAGGAGTATCCACTTCAGGAATCTACATGAAAATCCTGAAACAGCTGCTGCGTATAGCTTCTTCCCACCTTTCTGCTAATGTAGTGGCCCACTGTCTGCCAGACTAATGGTCTTTTTGAAGTGCCATCTTTGAAGTGATTTGGCCAGATCAGGTTGGTTGAGAGGAGTAGAAAGAATCCACTCAGTGTACCAGATCAACAGATGTAACATAGGAAAGCTATAGAAACACAGGTAGCATTAAAAAACAAATAGGAAGCTAAAACTACATATTCAGTGCTGGTCCTCCCCTGGTGAGCTCATCCTGGAGAGCATTTCTTAAAATGCTGTTCAGTTTTAGCACACATTGTGTTACAACCTTGACAAACAAATCAGGAGAACAATATGATGCTTAAATCATAATATCTGTACATAACATAATAGTGTAATGAGTGCTGTAAGCTCTGCAGACTTCTGAGAAATTAAACTTTAATGTTCTTTGAATAGCTCACCTGACCATATGTGATGTCCTTGTGTTCCTAGGGCACTGAAGAACTAGAGGTTCGAATCCTGGTGCAAGCTCGACCAGGCCAAGATATCAGGTCTGTATTTATTAAAATATCTCTGTAAGGAATAGAAGGGCTGGTGATTTTTAAAGTAATTTTTTAATCATGAGTAGTACTGACATTTTGACAGTCTGACTAAGGAGCGTCTGTTGGACACTCCTCACCTGGAGCAGGACCAATCAAAGAAAGGTACTTTGAATCTCATTCTGCTTGTCTTTCATGTTGTTTTTCTGTCCTGATTTTCAGACCCATAGGACATGACATTAAAAGAGGTGAATGTGTGCTGGCTAAAGGAACCCACATGGGTCCGTCTGAGATTGGTCTCTTAGCAACTGTTGGAGTAACCGAAGTAGAAGTTAACAAGTTTCCAGTGGTTGCAGTAATGTCAACAGGGAATGAGGTAAGAAAAGTTTCTTTAGAATTATAGTCTGGAATACTATACTTTTTTTGAGGCAGTGTTTTAGATAGTGACTTCCACCCTATTCCCAAGCAGACTCACTTTTTGAACTTCAACTCATGCTGACACGAGCTATTTTTGTGAGGGATCAACCCATAGTCATCTGCTTGTGTTTTCTCCCTTAGGGGCTTTCTCACAGGTCTCACATTATCTTTGCCAAAATTTTGGTAATGTATCCAACTGTGTGCCAGCTGCCTTCCTCCTGCCAGCAAGGGAGAACCTGTGGGGTAGTTGGGGTTGTAATTCATGTTGCCAGTCATGACTGAAGAGTAATTTCTTTAAGCAACCCTCCTCTATAGCTATAATACAAATGGCAGACAAGCTGTCTTTGAAAACTGAATAGTACTACCAAATGCCTTGCTGCAGTATTGTGCCTCAATATTCTTTCTAATGGCAGCACATGTTGAAATCCAGACACTTTCCTGTTGGTAGAATGGCAGACCAGCTTTATAATTGCTTTAACTACATCAGAAAAACCAGGTTTAAGATTAACTTAATTTACTAATTTTACATACGTTTTGTGTTGACCCAGGCCAGCAACTGTGCCCTCTCATTTCTTCCAGCAGCAGGACAGAGAAAGAATAGGAAGAGCAAAACCTAAAGAACATGTGGGTTGAGATAAAGTCATCTTGAAGTTTAAAGACAGCGTGAAGTTTTGACTGTCCTTTAAGACAAACTGAAATCCAGCCACAAACATTAACTCATTAGCTGTATTTCATACAGCTTGAGTATGTTCAATTTTGAAAGATTTTGAAAACTTTTAATAAGTTGAATTTTGTCATCTGGTGTACAGACTCTTACCAGATTTCATAGCATAAACAAGGTGTGGCATGCAGGAACCATACCACTAGCTGAAGAATAAATCCATAGAGCTACAAAGATTACAGATGGTGATTTTCTGATTAGTAACTTCCACATGATTGAAGATTCTTGCATGTCATTAAGGGACCCTTTACTGATGTGGACATTCTCTTGCAAAAGAGACCCTGCACGGTGGGTTTCTTAAACATCCTATGAAAGTCTTCACAGAAACAGAGCTGCAAGCGAAAGCATAAAATTTACCCATGCTCCATTTCTCGTTATTCTTAACTTACTGCCTAATGCTGTGATTTTGACAGATACATTCTTATTAGTAGTATTATTATTTACCTCCTGTCAATACTGCATTGTCCTTCTGTGTCCTACATAAGAATTTCTTATATAAAACATACATTTACATATGTATGTTTTGTAGTTTAGCTTCCAAAATACATAACATAAGTGGAGTAATTGCCACGATATACTATCTTGAGAGAAAGTTTTTAATCCAAAACAGTAATTGATGTAACAACTAAGCATAAGGCTTCTGTCTGTTAATCCAATGCAGATTGTTGTATTTAAAAGACATCTTTATTGGTAGGCAGACAATGAACTTCAAAATTTCCATTAGTACCTTTAAATCTGGTTAACAAAATCAATGAGGTTCCTTTCAAACCATTTAAAGAGGAACAATAACTGAAAACTTAAAAGTTTTTGTTTTGATTGCTAATGTCTGAGACTAGAAGCCATGTACTCATAAGGAGTAAGAACGTTTTGCAGACATGAACCAATAGAAACAAACTAAACAACATGGAGGATTGGACTAAACAAGCACATTGCCTATCTTCTAATTTAAATTCACTAAATCACTTCATACCTATGTTTCATGATATGTGTCTAAAAATATCCTGTCCAACCCAAAGAGAAAAATTCTCACTTGCGTAAAGCACAGTATTTCAAGGAGACTGACTGAGAGTGTTTCTGGTTTTATAGCTGCTGAATCCTGAGGATGACCTCTTGCCAGGAAAGATTCGGGACAGTAACCGTTCAACTCTCCTAGCTACAATCCAAGAACATGGCTATCCAACAATCAACTTGGGAATTGTGGGTGATAAGTAAGTACCACATGTTAGTAAAGATGTCACTTCATATTCATGCGATGCACTTTATGGCATCCATGGGAAAAAGAAATACAAGAGAAAATGTCACTCATTACAAGTGTCACGGTGTTGTGACAAGGCACATCTTGGAGAAAGTATTTCACCCTTTTCATTAGAGCAAGAAATAAGTCTATTCTAATATTAGGACAAATCTTTTGAAAAAAAATTTATTTAATAGTGTTTAATTTGTTTTGCATTCTGTTTGTTGAAACAGATAATCTATTTACTGTTGCAAATTGAATTTATTGCTGCAGTATTCTTCCAAGCACTATACTTAAAACACGTAAGGGGAGACAGTTCTACAGCAGCTGTACTTTTTTCTGCTTGAATAAAGGGAGAAGGAAAGTTCCTCTCAGAGTTGATTTTCCATGCCAAAATTAATTTAGAGTACAAAATTTTGTCATATTCTGAATAATTGCCTTTTGAGGAAGGCCCCACTGCTGCATATTGCTCAACATTTCCAGAAATATGTGGAAGAATTTATTTTTTTTAACTTTACTAGTCTTTACTTTGATTGCCACAGAGCAGCACCCTACTGATCAGTCTTTCTGTTCATCTGACAGCAATTGCTACTTGTTTCCCAGTGGTAGTGAAGTGACATCTCTTGAGAGCTCTAGGATAAGTGACTGAAGTGTTCAGCTTTTTGTCCTTCACAAGGCTGTGCAGTGACTGCCATCCATGGCTTGAGTTTCTCAGCATAACATATTTCCTCAATTTATTGAGACCCAGAGGCTTTGAACAGGCTTTCTTGCTTTTCAGTTTGGGTATCAAACCAACTGACAGACTTGGTTTGACAGGGCGTTGTTCAGGTTGTCCTAGTGGGTACTTAAAGGTTAAAAAAAAAAAAAAAAGCAGATGACAGGGTCTCAGTCAGGGACTAAAAGGGAATCCAAACAGGTTACTATAAGAGAACAGGTCATTTCAAACCCAGTCTTCCATAAAGCAGTATTCAATACAAAACATCACTAGGTTGACAGAAAGTATATGAATGGGCCAACCACTGCATGGTTTTACAATCATTAAACCAACCTGCGTGGTGGCTGCGGGAAATGCAGTTGAATTTGAAGTACTCATACAGGGATTGTGACATCACAATTGTGATCTTAGGGAAGGCAAACCCTTCTGGATATTCTCACTACATCCAGGTATCCCTGTTTGCTTCTCTAGCCCAGCAAAACACCATTGCAGTTCCAAACAGCAATAAATATCAAGCCCTCCTGCCCATGAATGCTTCTAGTTTCAGGTGGTGATGTCATACAAAGAGAGTCTAAATTCATGAAACTGTTCTTTCCAGGAATGGTATCTAAATGTCCTGGATCGCTAGAGTTTTCTATATTATAAGGACCTTTTTAAACTTTAAAATATAAGTAGCAAAGTTTTCAAATGAAACTATTATATCCAGAGATCAGGTTCTAGATTTGCGTAGCTAAGAAAAAAGAAAACAGGCACAAAAAGTCTCTCAGCTCCTGAGAGTCATCTCTATGTAGAGGGACTGGCAGGGGTTTTCTTCAGCAAAATACTGTAGGTGGAACTTTTTACCACCTGCAGGACCAACAGTAACAGGTACTGTTAGCAACATTATTGTCAATAACAACTTACATCCTGTCATTACCAGTGTGTTCATCCAGTGGAAAAGATGCTTTCCCTGGTAGTCCCCTCTGGAAAAACAAGAGTGTAAAGCTTGTTTGTTCTTTATGGCCTTGCCTAATCAAATAGGTATAGTCTCAACTTTGCTGTAAAGTCAACACTATCAAAAAGAGAGTTTCACTTAAGGTCACTGTGCAAAACTATAGCTAGGTACTCCATTGCCTTCAGGAATTGTTTCTGTGATCTCCTAGGCATGGAGAGTCTGTGAAGATAAATAATCTTGAAAGCTTTCAGTAATAAATGGCAAACAACTTTAGAATCATAGATTGATTTAGGTTGGAAAAGACCTTTAGGATCATCAAGTCCAACCAGCATTGCCAAGTCCACAACTAAACCATGTCCCCAGGTGCCACATGTACATGTCTTTTAAATACCTTTAGGGATGGAAACTCCATCACTTCCCTGGGCAGCGTGTTCCAATGCTTGAGGGCTCTTTCAGTGATGAAATTTTTCATGATACCCAATCTAAACCTCCCACTCTGCAACTTGAGGCCATGTCCTCTCGTCACAAGTTACTTGGGAGAAGAGGCCGACCCCTCCTTTCAGGTGGTTCTAGAGAGTGATAAGGTCTCCCCTGAGCCTCCTTTTCTCCAGGCTGAACAATTCCAGCTCCCTCAGACACCTCATCAGATGTGTGCCCCAGACCCTTCACCAGCTTCATTGCTCTTCTTTGGAATGTCTTTCTTGTAGTGAGATTTAAGGCCCAAGAGAACTTTTTACTTTCCTATATATTTTTACAAATATATTTTATGACCCTTTTTTACTTGTCGGATGCTAACTGAACACCAGGCAGCAAATAAATATATCAGCCTAAGGAAGTGCCTGCAGCTTTGCTTTCAGTTATCAGAGAGGTTGATTCTTTTGAATCTTCACTATTAAAATGATCTCTGAGTCTTGAGATAGTATTACCTCAGCAAAGGTAGTAAGAGTTCTTTTTAAATGCTTGGTTTCCTGCTTTTTTTTCTTGTTTCATGCTACCAAAGCAGCTTCTGCAGAGGGAGTTACTTTAGCCTCATAGAATAGAAATAATGAGCCTCCAATTGCAGAGTGTACTTTGCAGTAAGTTTTGAAAGAATAATTCAGTACTGTTGACTTAGCTAAGAATCTTCTGCCCCACATACCAGGATTCAGTCTTAGCAAGTCTTCTGCTGTTCTTCCACACTCACATGCCCAATCCATATCTTACAGCAAAATGCATCTGCAGTTCCGTTTCACTCAAAAGGAAAATCTGATTGTGTAAATCAGTTTGATAAGAAGTATGGTGTTATTTCATTAGGTAATAAAGCTACTAACAGAGTGTTGCCCATACGAGTATTTCAGTACATGTCTGTCAGACTAATATGACTGATTTGATGGAGTACCATGGCACTTGAACAAATGCAGGAGACTTACCAGAAAGATGTTACAAAGGATATGATTTTGACACTTCAGTTAGCATGTTTGTAGAAGAGAGCAACAAGCCTTCAGTGTCTGTTTTATGGTTTACTGAAGTTAAACCATAGATTATGTGTGTTTGTGTGTGCTCATGTATATGTGCATTTTGTATGTATAATATGTATCCAGACAGTGAAAAACAGGAAGATTTTATATGCCTGCAATATCTACTGGTGTAGTTAAAATACTGTCAAACATACTTTTCAGAAGGAAAAATTTTAAACTTGTACTTTTCTTTTTAATGTGTCATGGTAATATATTTCTTCCTTCCCAGACTTCTGATTTAGGGTGGTTTTTTCCTATTTCCTTTTTTTAATAAAATTTTCATGGGGTAAATTTTACTTCATTTTACTGGGAGTATCATTTCCTGTACACCATAAGCACTAATAGAGTTTGAGACAGCAGCTAATAGGGAGCACAGTTGAGTATTAAAATTACTGTAGTGGGTCAAGGTTTTTAACAACCATGGAAATCCTCTTCATTCATATTTGCAGATCTAGTATTCAAGCATGAAAATTTTTTTAGAGTAGTATTTGCAAAGACAAACTTGGAGGTTATTCCTATATCATTTCAGCATACAAATCGCTCAGAGGTATTTAGGTAAAAAAATGGCTTGTCCAGCTGCTTCAAAGCCCAGGATTGTGATACATGTAAACACATTCCAACAGAGAATGTGAAAGGATGGGGAAGCACACTGAATGTCTGGGTTTCTGAAGAGTAGTTAGAAGCATTTTAAAAATGCCTTTGCATATTAACCATACGTGAAGTTACATTTTTGAACTGACCACTCAAGTCTGACTTAGCCTACAGCTGTATTTTCATTTGAAACCAGTATTTTATTTCTTTTGGGAGCATTTTAATGATTTCTGAGATTGTCACCATCGTTTCTGTTCTCATAAATTGTATATATCACTCAATATTCAAAATAAAAAAGAGCAATTCCAAAACCCATAGATAAAGTTTACAGTTGAAACCCTAGAAGAAAGAAATAGGAGAAAAGAACAGACCTGGGAATGTGATACACCTGAAGTTATGTCTGGCTAGAAGCCAGGATTTTTCTATTTGTGTTCTTAGCATGTAAAAGCTAAGCTGTTTGTAAAGCACACATCTCTGAGTAGAAATGGAAGATACATCCATCTCCAGAGCTACTCCAAACAAAAGAAACAAATGCAAAACTAAAGAATCTGATATTGTTGTTACTGTTGTGTCTTACTTTTTTGGTCTGAATCTCAGACTCACTTGCTAAAAAATTTAAAAAGCAACTGGCCCATTAAAGTTGGTATTCCAATGTACTTTTGAATATTGCCTCCTAATAACAAGACCAAGTTAAAAAGGCTTCTAATTTCATTTACTTTGCTTATAGTCTATGAAGTATTTGGTTTTTTGGAAACCAATGATAAAAATAAGTTGCATTTCTGATCTGATCTGTAGAAGTCTAATTATCAGGATATTTTTGTGTCTGATTATTTCATTTGTGTTGTTCTTTGTATTCCATTGTTTAAAGTGTAAACTTTAGCCCTAGCAAAATCTGCTGTACTGTGTGCCTCTGTTTTACAAAGTCATCTTCTGTTTTGACAGCTTTTCTTCTATGAGAGACTTTCTTATTAAGCTTGCTAAGGAATTTTTATCATGTATGTGATGAATTCAATTTCCTCTGCTTTTACCTTTGTTTACATGAGTGCATTTTCTCCTTCTCTGCATTCTTTTCCCTATTTTCTAATTGTCTTATCATTTTTCTCAGAGACATGTATAATATTTAGTTACTTCCAGCAGCATTTTCATTTATGAGCCTGTGATTTCACAGTGGAGAGAGAATGAATATCTAGGAGAAAAATTTAGAAAATTCACATTATTTCCTCACTTACTTGAATGATTTATCTGAATAGTTATTAAATCAGCAATTTATGAGAGCTTTTCTACAGTAGAAATGTTTGTATACCTCTCCTTTTTGACATACTGTTGGACATAGAGCTCCTAAATGACAGGTAAACCTATTAAAAATCATCCTTTCTGCTTTAACAGCATTAATCTGTGATATCCCTAAAATAAAAGCTTTGATAGAGTCTCTTCATATTTAGAATGGATACCAAGACCTTACTGAAGGATTTAGTCTGCTTCAATTTTAAGTTTGCCATCCCAAAAAAAAGGTTTAAATCTTTTGTACTTCTTTGTCTTGCATGTAATTACCAGTATTATAATATAGATGGAACATCTGGAGTGGAGGGAGGAGAGTGGAGAAACTGCTCCAACTCCAAAATTTCCCATGCAATATCAGCCTGATATATATCATTATGTGAGTTAAAATATGAGTTATGGGCAGAATCCAGGCACAGAATCCTAGTCTCTCCCTGCTCCGGTTTAATGCCCAGCTTGGGTAAAATCAAATATACTGTGAACAAAATTAGTAGTAGTAGTAGTATCATTTAACAAATGACTGCAAGAAAATGCATGTTAGAGAAAAGGCCTTACAGTAAATGTCACAATAGTAAGTTTTTCTAAAGTGATTTCACTTCTAGATCTGCTCAAAGAACTATGGTGTTATAAACTTTGATCATAGCCTAATGAATGCAGGAACACAGTGTAATGGTTTCAAGGTGATTCGGATGTGGAGGTCTTCTCCTTCATTGTGCCCTGTCAAGAATATTCTTCTTTCCAAGCAGAAGTGTTTAATATCTGTCACAACAACTCTTGATAATCATTAGGGAAGTCTTCAAATAAGTTGTTATATTGACAAGTCTAATGCCCGTATTCCAAAAACACAAAGGAACATCTGAGCCGAAACAGAGGTGAAAAAAGAACTTGTGAAATGGGACAGTGCAAGTCCCAGGGAATCTTCTGTACTAGTAGGAAGCTACATAGTGTGACAGGTAATAAAATTTCAAGCTGTAGCAGTGACAGGTGCAAAGCTAATGCACAGCAGTGTGTCATTTTCCTAACTGTGTTCAACACAAGCATGGACTCCTTCCTGAATTAGCATTTTTAGAATCACAGCTCAGTAGTAGCACATGACAGTAAAGAGCAGATAACGAAGAGGACAGAATACTTTGAAAATCCTGTCTTTGAAAACAGAGGGAATCTATTTGTTGGAGGAAAATAAAAATTACTGGGTTTTATGGTCTATTTTTGAGGCATAGGCTAAACAATTTTAAAAGTACTTGGGGATGTAAGTTCTGTTTTCAAGAGAACTTCAGCTTCTAGAAGCTGAAGTATCATTCACTTAAATGACTTCAAACCTTCTTAATGCCTAGAGCATATATAGGAATTTGAGTTCCCAAGTCACTGAGAAATTTTTGAGGCTTGAAATTATACTAATACTCAAAAAGAAAATAATGAAAATTAATAAAGGCAGTAGATGCAGAACAATGAAAGAAGTGGTGAACACTGAAGATGGGTCACTGTGTCAGCGATAGGAATCGCTTACAAAACTGGGCTAAGTATATTGTTAATACAGCCAAGTATGAATTGATATATAGAGGATTAAAGAGTATAACTAAAATTTACAGGATGGAGGATTACATCCTAAGAAATAAGGATTTAGGAAAAGATTTGAGAATCATCTAAGTACAAGTTCTAGCATATGTATAACAAGCTAATCTCCTATAGAATTAGAAGGTTATTTTTGACCTTACCTTTGTATTCCTAAGACAAGAACCATTAAATTTCTTAAGTTGAAAGATGGACTGTGTACTCAAGTAATACCAGAAGTCAGGCTGTTTAGTTCAACAGATATTCTTACAAGATCACTTGTTTACCTTCCAGTAATACTGAGCTACATGGAGAATAAACTGAATAAAGTTTCTATTTCAGCAGCAATGCCTATATATTCAAGTTAAACTAATTCAGACTGTAAGTAAAGCATAATTTTAACAGTGATAGTAATTAGTTATTAGGAAACTATATCAAATGCTTTGATATTCATTTCAAAGCAAGACTGGATATTTATTTACAATTCAAACAGAAGCAAGTTCAGGGAGGTTCTCAGACTATTCTAAATACTAAAATAATTTTTTTAAATGAGAGTTATTTCTCCTGGTCGCAAATAATCTCTTAAGTATTATTTCAGAGAATTAAATTAATTTCCTTGTTTTTCTAATAGACAATACATAGTAGAAGCACAAAATCAGAAGGCCAGTACCAGCAGAGCTTAACATCATGCTGGAAAAGATTTTGAATTTTTGAGACTGCTGTCTGTAATGTTGATGGTTAAACGAGAAGCTGGGATCATTCATGAAATCTGGAAGTCTTTTGTGTGTCTCTTCATGACACAGGAACCCTATTTTGAGAAATAAAGATTGACTTTGTACTCTGGCAATGAATAGAAGAGCAAATGAGGGACTGAAGCTATTTTAGAAAATGGCTTTCTTGGGAAGCCTGTCAGAAAGAAACGGACATCTAACCTTTTAACCTGAATAATTCAAATATTTTTCCATCACTTCCTATCAACATTAGTATGCATTCAATCTGACAGACCCTCTTTATGAACTATGAAGAGAAACTTGGCATGGATTTAAAAGGTGATAAAAGAGGATTTTAGATTTCAGGTTAGCAGTCACTGTGGATATGTGTAATAGTAGTGTGGGGACATTGGCCCAGTCTTCTCCCCACATTCCCCAATCAGACAGGACATGCATGTGCACAAAAGTGATCTTTGAAATGCCAGACTGAAGCTGCCTTGTGCAGGATCAGCTGGCCCTGGACTGGGGAGGGAGATTGACTTTGTTGTTGTTAACTGTCCAGCCAGCTGATAAGAAGAGATGGCGCAAGAGTCACACAACAATGACTGATGACATGGTCCATTTCAATCATGAATATCTGATTTCAGGGTTTTTTAAAAGGTATATTTATAAATCTTCATGTCCAATGAAGATTTTTTACATTTTACATTTAATTGCCCTACATTTAAGAGTATAAAAATATAATTTCTATTTATTTCATATTTCTGTTACAAAGGACACTATCTAAAAATAGTTTTTTCACAGAAAGACTGACTTGGAAGAAGTATATGTAAAAGGTAATGCTGCTTTCATAAATTGGGAGTTCATTAATTGCTTTAAATAAGGTCCTGACAGGAGTAACTTTCTCAGTTTTGGACATTTTTTCTAATCCTGCCTCTTGCAGTAGGGTATGAAGCTTCTCATGAATGAAGTGGCATCTTTATTGACTATGGAGTTATAAAATTAGGATAATTACAGCTCTTTCCCCCTTGTAGTTAAGAGGGTGACAGTTACTATGCCTTGAGACCTATTTCCTGAATAAGAAGCTAAAAGTGTGAGTAAAAATGTTTCCATGGGGCCCATCTCCAAATATTTTTCCATTTTCTGTGGTCCTCCTTCCAAAATGTCAAGTTGTTTAACACTTCATTTTGCTTTGTTTGGAAGTCAAGAGTAAAGAAGTTTCTCCATAGACACTGCAAGGAAAGATGAACTATGCTTTGTTGGCATGCCCAGTTGAGCCTAAATCCTTCCATAACTTTACTCGTCATTCCCTGTGAGAAGCCCATCCAAACTGTAATAGAAAGATGTTCCCATGCACACCCCTTCTCTCCCATTGACTGGCCTTGCAAAGAGGAAGCATTTCCCACGGTGATTTTGAATATCCAGAGCCACCAAGGGGGACACAGCTGGGCACAGAGCTTCCCTTTGACCCCAGGAGACTCTCTCCTTCCCTGGCTCTTTATTATACCCCTTCTGCTTCCTTTACCCTCAGGAAGCCAGATGTTTTTAAAGAAGAAGGGACACAGAGCTTCCAGAACACTGCGGAGACAGGCCTACCAGATTGGTGAGCACTGTTTTTAAACCACTTGGGACGTTGAGGCACGTGCATGCTCACAGGCAGGCTCGGCCAGGTGTCTGTCAGGGCAGAGCTTGGAGCACAGATCCAACCAACATTTGCCATACAGGAGCAGATGGTGTTTGATTCTGTCCATTAAGTAGCACTGCCTTTTCAGTTAAGTTCTTATGCACCAGTGCACTGTAGATTTACATGGCTCCACAACACCGATAAAATTAAAATGTTTACACTACTCATCAGTAGCAGCAAACATCTTTATCCATCAAGGCTTTTACCATTTAAAAACTGAGCAAATTAGGAAAAAACCTGCTTGAAGGTAGTAGTGGAGTCCAGGGAAGTCACTGTTATGATTCTTCAGTCATAACAGGAGTTGGACTTCAATGATCCTTGTGGATCCCTTCCAACTCAGGATGTTCTGTGAGTCTATGATACTGCATACTTGGTTTTCTGCCACTGTGCTGATCATCTGTAAAGCAGGCTAACTGGAACATTTAGGAAATCTCTAAACTATGCACTACGTATTTTTTCCAAAATACATGTGCAATTGTATACTACTTCTTACTTAGGGAGATGGCTTAATAATATAGATTAAATTTCAGAACTTGCCCTCTAACACAGACAGGCCCAAGGAGCAGGAGTGATAACAGAGGGAGAGTAAACCACCTGTCATTTCCTCCATTAACAAACAGAAAAAATTAGTTTCTATAGTTTCATTCATGTGGGAAATAAAAATAGGTAGAAAAGGAACGAAAGTCCTATCGAAGGTTTGTACCTGAACACTTCAGACGGGAGGATTCTCACTGGGGTAAATTATTTTTATAAGAGGTTGGAGGACTGGGTTATAGCTTAATGTTTGCTTTGCATACTGGAAAAACAAATTTCTGTTCTCATTACTGAGTCAATCTGCCATATCCTTAGCTTTCAAAAAACTTGTTCTTGTTTAGCAATTAGTTGTACGTGCTGAAGCCAGGTTGTTATAAATCTAGGTTGTCTTCCTTTAATGGACTAAAGAGATCAAACCATTAGAATCCTTTGCTATACTATACATCCCAAAAAACTTAATTTATGAGAACCTGCAGTATTTAAAACATTTTAAATTAATGTGAAGAACATAATATAGACTGTCTGCTTTATCTGAAATTACTTTAAAGATGGAATCTACCAGCAGGTGATGGACTTGGAATTCCTCATACAAGTCAGTTCCCACTTCACTGCTACTGCCTAAAACATTAAATGAGCCTTTGGGCTCTTCTAAGCAATTTGAGGGAAAGCACCAACAAAAAACAGCCCCTAGAATAAGTCTTGCTACCCAAAGCATGAGCAATAAGAAAATGCTTCTGCTTCCAGAGCAGGAGAAAAGGCAATGGGCATTTTTTTATGTTAAAAACAGCTTTGTGCTTGAAGGAATATGGTCCGGTATTGTAGAGACAAATGAAGTTCTAGTTCCTTCCACTGACTAGCAGCTGTCAAAAAATTGAGTTGCTGGTCTCAGACAGAATAAGTTTCTCACTTCCTTCTCTTCACTTATTTCTAATACTGTAGTTTACTCTTCTTGGGGAAAATTGGTATTTTTTTTTAAAACAAAAATCGATGTCATATTTCATTTGGCATTTTCTAAAAAATAACTATTTGTTTTAGGACACAGCTGATAACAGAGAATTTTAAAAGGTCTTTTCATATTGTCTCTTACCTGTGGCTTCCGAGTCATTTTTGTTCTGGAGACAGACATTTTTCCAAGTGATTAACCTATGATTCTGTGAAAGGTGGCACTTCCTAGAGAAAGCCTTCATTTTGAGGCATTGCTTTTAGGGACTGCATTTCTACCTGTCATAGAGACATCCATACTGTAGATCAATAGCAGTTACACCACGTTACTGGGGGGATGAATTTACTTAGAATTCCTTTTAAATTTATTTAAAATTTGCTCTTACAATTGAAGCTAAAGTAAAAGGAAAAGGTAAGAAATTCTGTGATAACAATGCCACTTCACCATGTGTCAGCTTTGGTGATATTATTTGCTATCTGTTAACAACTGGCACTAATTACATCCATCATATATTTTATTTTCAGTTGTGTCAGTATAAGCCAATTCTTATATTTCATGAGTGCTCTGATTGAAATAATTCAGAACCACCAGTCCTTCAGACTCACCAGTGTACTGACATCTTTACTGATGAGCAATGTCTTTGGCATTGATTATTGTATTGTGTGGTGTAATCTTCAGTCATACTATTTCAATCCAACTACAACTGTTGAATATTTTCTACTCCAAAAGTGAAAACTTTTCAGTGAATCCATATTGACTCACTTCCTTTGTAACAAGGAAGATAAAATAAAAATCTTTACTGGTGTAATCCCATCTAGTTTCTTAGAAAAACTAATGGACTTCTGGTGAGTGTACTGATAAGGTTCATTATCTTCAGCCAGCAAAATAGCCAGGGATAGTTTTTTAATTAGTGGAAACCAGCAGTTCTCAGACTGCTTCTTACAGTCAGAGGACACACCCTATACTGGATTTAGAGTGAATTAAGTGCTCACAAGTTAGTAGAATGGCATGGCACCTGAAGACAGCTGTTATCAAAGCTTTGGTCCTGTTCTTTTAGCATTTATGGAAGAAATTGCAGTTCACACTGAAATGCTTGCAGATGAATGTACACAAGCAGCAGACAGGGATGTGATCGAGGACCCTTCATGCAGGAATGTGCCCGTAGTACATAAGCACCTGGCTTCTATGCATGAGACTTTTTCCTGTAGCACTCCCATGGCTATCTGTTTTTCTGACCTCTCTGATTTTTGTCATTCTGGCATATATATGAGTGGGAGTATTCTGAAGCAGGTCAAAGAAACAGTGGAGGAAAAATACATTATCATCCAGATACAGAAAAAAACACTGAAGGCTTTAGACAGATCTCATGGTTACTTCAGCAACAAAGTTCAAGACCTCTAATTGAAGGCCTCTAATCAAAATCTCTATGAGTTCATAAATGTAACATGAAAAAGAACACTCAGCAAAATAACATTCTTATTTGCAGCAGCAGCAGTTAAAGGAACAGCAAAAAGTACCAAAGGCAGATACTTATATATTGCTGTCAAATAGACAAAACTTACATAGTCATGTTGAACAAGCCAAAAGCTGTTATAATTATTCCAGCTTTCCTCACAAGCTGGCCTATTTTCCTAGGGAAAACATATTGCATCTGTTCAGAGTGATCCAGGGAAATACCACAGAAGGTAGAAGGAAGATACATTATGAGAACATGATGAAATGCACTTGAGAATTTTGAAACAAATACAGTTTCAGAAGTGTGTCCATATGTTACGACATACACCATCAAAATTGGATTTTCTTCTGCATTCAAAAACCATACTAGTCAAAACACAGAATTCCTATTACCTTCAAATACTCGTTCATTGAATTACATTCATTGAAATGTATTCATCGATTTACATTCAATATTATATTCTACAGAATGTGGATTTTAGTTGGCTAAAAATAATGGCATCTATTCACCATTCTGCATCCTGCAAATTACTGATATGCAAAATACTCCTCTTGGCCATGAGGTGAGAAGTGGGTGACAGACTTTGTCTTTATGCCTCGCTGCATTCATCTATTCATTTTGAAATCTGTCACCTCAGCTGAATAAGCAGTTAAAAAATGAGAGTTAATCATAAAGGATCAAATCCATATCCCATCTTTCCTCAAGAAGAAATGTCGTTGAGCTTGATGAGATCTCTGAGTACAACAAGTAGTCTGTTGGTTATTTGATGAAAATTTTAATTTGGTAAATTCTTTGTTATTTTGGAGGGGGGTTTTTTCTGATGTGGAACTAGAAGCTTGACTGGGATCTTTGCATGCAAGGGGAATTTCTAGGTGTTTGTACCTCAGTTAAACCTGTCCTTCTTCTGGAACATCTGTTTAGCAGAAAAGAGACCTCATAAGATGCAAATATAGTACAAACCACTGTTGCCAGTTTGTGGGAACATATCCAGAATGTGCTAAACTCAGGGCACCTCCAGACAGCCCAAAGACTTCTGAAGTTTACAGTCAACTACTGTAGTTTAGAGAGCAGCTGGTCTACTTTGGTCTTTAGTGCGATTGTGTAGGATCATAGCTAGCACTTCTGTTTTCACTGTGTGTCCAGGAATCTGACTTCTCAGAATTTGTGAAGAAACATGTTTTTCAGCACATAACTGAAATACTTGAGATACTTTCAAATAAAGTAAAACAGTAGGCAAGAAAGGTTGGCCAGCTCTGCTTTTGAACTCACAGTAGACACTTGTGCATGCATCTGGTGCATTATGGTGCACGTGTATCTTTCTGTATCTGTGTCCAGTATATCTGCAGAGCTTACACAGGTTTAAGGTGCTGACTGTCATGGTGCGTGCACACATTTTGCAGGTACAAGCTACCAGAAGACCTGGGTTTATAAAAGCCCAGGCTGCTGCATAGAGAAATACAACAATCACAAGTCTTTCTGTTAGTCACCCAATAGTAACAGCTGTATATGGCAATGGACAGCAAGGAGTGGAAGTGACTGTCAGGTAATGAGGTTATGTTGAGTGAATGAGACTCCTGTGGCAAAGAATGTGGTGGAAATGGTCCTCGGAAACAGTAATGAACTACAGATTTTGTACTGACAGTGGCTTCATAAGTGAGTCCTAACTAAAAGGTCCACTTTGATTTTAACTGGTACCACTCATTTAACTGCAGAGTAGTAGGTGATTTTTTGAACATTTGCTCTTACTTGTTTTCTAAATTAAATTATAAAACCGAGCAGTTTAATTGCATGTATCAAACTGCTGTTGTTAAGGGTTGTATCACAGAAAAGGCTGACAGATTTATAACTAATGGCAGTGCAGCACAACAATAGGATCAACAAAAATGAATTAACATACGTTGATTTCTATGTGAAAGAGAAAATTACACAGTAACTTAGGGTACTTCAAAATCGCACTTAAAACAGAGAATTCTTTGGTCTTGACTATAATGTAGCTATTTCTTTTGAGAGTGGAAAGGAGAAAATTTACATGTCTATTTTAATGAGGCTTGCATCATTTTCTTGTTCAAGCTCTTAAGCTTTCTTGTATATCTTTTCAGTTCAAAGACAGCTCACTTGACAGCTCAAGTGTTGAATAAGTTCCCCACAAACTAACTTTGATAATCAGAATTTTTCATGAATCCAGAAGGTGTTCCTGCTGTACTGCCATCCTGCAAGTCCTCTCTTCAAAGCAATGAAATCAAGTGTCAGCTGCAATGTCATGCATCTGCTTACTGGATGCATGCTGCTGCCATTACACAATAGTTACACTCCAACTAATTTCCAGATTGCACTGCTCATTCTGTTCCATAAACCTGAACAAAGAGGGTCAGGGAATTTATCAGACTGACAAAATTAGCAGAGAATATAAAGATATACTTAAAAATACATGCACTCTTTATGCAAATCACTATGTCTGCAGCTTCAAAAATGTACGTACAATACACATAATATTTGTGCAGACAAAATCTGCTCCAGGTATTGAGAGAAAGTTTGGGTTTGTTCCTTATTTATCTATATGAATAGTTTCATAAACTGTATGCAGTCCTTATAGAACAAATTTTCTTCAAGGTATTTACAAAAGATGATCAGATGTGATCTGAAACATATCTGAGTATAACTTTTTAAATAAGTTGCAGCATGTTAGAAAAGCTTACTCCTTTTTTGCACAATGTCACTCTAACTTTGAAAATCACTGAATGAAATGGAGTCATTTTGCCATCTGGAAATGAGACTTCCCATCAAAATCTACTTTACATTGATTAAGGTATTCACCATTACATTTGAGCACCTGTTACAGTTCTGTCCATGACAGAAAAAAATCCAAGAATAGCACTTTTAATGAGATATTTTAAAGGATTTATTGTAGTAAATTAGACCATTAGTCTAGCTAATCCAGTATCCTGCCCCTAGCAGTGGCTAGGGCTTCAGAATATAGTTTCTGATTTGTACCTGCTCAGAAAGTGAGTGTTATTTCCCAGCTTTATGGCAATTTGTTACCTGCCTTTTAAAACGATCTTGTCATATTATGCTCAGATGCCAAAGTTATCTTGTCTGTTCTTTCAGAACTTAATCGTTTTCATTATTTATTCTGTTTCCATGTCAATTTAAAGGAGCTGCTGCTCACTGTTACACGACAAATGAAACAAGTATCTTGTTATCTGATTATATCAAATCAGTGTTAATATGCAATTTGAGTAATAACTCTCTGCATTAAATCCACTAAAGGCAAGGGAAATGTTCACTACAGTGTTGATTGAAGATTGCAACAGGTGACTCCTGTAAGGAGTGTTTGGTGCTAATTGCAAAGTCACAGAACTACCAGCCTTAAGTACAACGTAAAGTTAAGCAGACCCGGTTGACAAAAAGGAGTCTGCCAAAAATGTCAAAAAGAGCAACACCTTCTCCAAAAGCAAGGGAGGGAATTTTGTCTCCTCTTTTCGGAATAAAAACCAAACTAACATAATCACTCAGTTTATTGCAACAAAATTTCTATCACATCTTTCACTTTGGAATAATTAAATGCATTTTTAACTCTGTTAAAGATTATATGCAGTGCTATTGGCTGGATAAAGTTTTAGTGGTAGAATTTTTAAATGCCTTGCACTGTTCAGATGGTAATGAAAAGAATTTAAAAATGGAGAAGAAAAGTATATTATACAGATCATTCTACTGGGAATTCTAAAAATGCACCAAGTCCAGTAATATTCAGCTTTTTACATGACAAAATAAAAATACCTGAATGATGAACTAGTGCAGTGGTACGCTACCCTCATAAGGAAAGATGTGAATTGAGTCCTCACCTGGTTTGAGTTTGGGTTTTTTGGTTTTTTGGGGTTTTTTTTTGCGGGGGGGGGGGTGGCTATTGATTTTTTCCCTTTGTTAAGTAATTTAATATATATACTAATATATATATATTCCATATGTAAGTAGCAGCATTTCCATTCTATTTAACAACAGTTAAACATATACTTGTTTGTTTTTTACTGTTCCTTCCTTTATTCTCAAACCACAACCAAAAGCAAGCACACTTCATTATCCAGAATTAGCATGTCCCCAGACAGGTAGTCTTGCTACCCATGAATAACTTTTAAATAATTAAACAAGATAAAATGAAACAGCCTGGAGCAAGCTCCAGATAAGGTCCTCAGTTCCATCTCAACCTAATGAGAAAAATGTACTGAAAGCAGTCTTAGGCTGGTGATAGTGGCATATGTCTGACTGCCGAGCCTCAGGAATGGCAGTATCGACCTGTGTAATGAATATGTATTCATTGCTGCATTCCGAGCAGCCTCATTGGTAAGGATTAAGGAATACTTAGATCTTGAGTAACTTTTCCTATTACAAACTCTACAATAATCTTAAGCAACATCTTATTACATACAGATACTACTTAGACGATCAATACGAGACAATTGGTTCTGAAGAAGTAGCCAACAGCAGACTTGCTTCTTGCTACTTTTCTTCAATGACTAGTGAAGACTTGTGCTGGGTTTTGGAGAAAATTATCCTGAAATTTCAGAAGAGGCAGCTGATAAAATGTCTCAGTTTCCTAAAGAACAAAGGAGATGGTTTTGCTTGAACTCCTATGTTTTATATTTTCTCCCAAAGAAAACAGTTTAGGCATTCTTTGTAGGCCATTAAGAGTATCCAAGATACCCAGTACCCTAAACAAAAGTAATGATGGCATGCCACAATACTGCAGCCACTGTTTCCTTTAAAAAATGAGTAGTGTGTGATTCTATCTTATTGATTGCAGTCTACAGCAATCTGCCCTTCTTTCTGCTGTAATTGTTGCCTACTTCTTACAAAGCAATCTGACCCTAGAGAGGAGATGTAACCCAACACAGATAATAAAGTTGTGCACAATAACTACACTGTGATGCCAAAGAAATGCTGCTGCAGTCAGTGGACATAGTGGAGAAAGACTCTTGAGTCTTCCTGCCTGTAAGGCATAACCAGGGTAGAGGACACCTGAGGCTCTCTGGTGAGGAGATGAGGTGTGTGCAAGGTTGCACGGACTGAGATATTTACTCAGGGAGGGAGCGCAGTCATTCTTGCATCACATAAATTGTAGTGCACACAGCACCACCTCATGCTAACTGTTGCTTGTACTTCACTGAACCATGGGCAAATAAAGGATGCTCAGATGAAAGAATTTTTCTCTCTGAGACATTTGGAAACACACAGTTTCTGCTAGTCTCTGAAAGGTCAACTAGAACTTGAATAATGTTCCTAATTTTTGTGTTTTCAGCTCAAACTCCAAAATTACTGCTGTAATTCTATTTTTGGATGAAATACAGCCAAAGCTCCCAAAGGATAGCCCACATGCCATTTTCAGCCTGCATTCATCACCCACAATGGCATTTTGTAATTGTAGTGAGGCATTTACCTGAGGTGCTGTGTTCCAGGTGAAGGCCTTCGTACAGTCACTAGCATTATTACCCATTCTTTCCATGGCATTCTAAGTAGGAACAGCCTCCCATGAAAAACTTTCAGGATCACTGATGTGAAAACATACTGTTGAAGAAACAATACATACAGTTGTAGCAACTGGTCAACTTTGGTCAGTTCACAAATGTTAAATGCAAAATATGAATTTAATATATTGGAAGTTGGTTTTGATTCCTTTGGACTTGTGTGAGTTGTATTACAGAGTTTCTCCACTGTGTGCCTTGAAGCTCTGTATTGGCATCAGTACGGCTCTTAAATCTAATGCTCACTTCAAAGTTTCCAGTTTAAATCTAAAATGGAAAGAAAAGAGTTAGGACCAATATCCTTCACAGTTATAGTCTTTGTATGGAAGAATATCATAGCTCCCGTTACAGTTTCTTGTGAAGGTGAATAGACCTTTTAACAGGATGGATTGTGTTTTTGCAACCTGAAGTGGATATGTACAGGTGGCTTTGCTGCAGAGCCCTCTAACAGAGAAGAGAAACAAAGGATTTACTCCCACTCTTTGCTGATCAAAGTTTGAAGTGGAGCCTCACCCCCATTTCTGCACACATTAAATAAGCTAGAGAGGTAGTACTGCAGCCTGCTTGGTGGTCAGTAATTTTCATGTGTCAGGTCCCTTTATATATCCCTGTCAGTTCATCTAAGTCACAATTTGTATTACTACCTAGTGTGCCAATTGTATACTCTTAGACACTTGTATTAGCTTTCTTCAGTCCCAGGCTAAAGTATCCCACTGTTCCTGTTGCAAAGCTTAGACAGAAAGGTGCCAGACTGTGTGGCATTCACTTAATGAGATTGCAGTTCTTGACTTGAATTGAACAGTGTGGAATCTTAAGAAGGAAAAGACCTTGTATTATTCTCTTAAAACGTGTGTATATGCATCTGTATGTGTGCACACAGACTTACATTACAACTCATAATAATTCCCTGCCACTAATGTGCTTGCATGTTCTTCCCTGTAGCCCAGATGATTTACTGAATGCACTGAATGAGGGTATCAGCCGTGCTGATGTGATCATTACATCAGGAGGTGTATCTATGGGGGAAAAGGTATGCAAAATTAAGTATGACTTCCTACAATATATGTAAGAATTTCAAACCAGAGTCTGTCGTCCAAGCTACTACCTTTGTATTAATGTTTATTAAAAAGGGGCCTTACTTTTACTGGAACATTTATATGTGAATTACTTAAGAAAACAGTCTTCAAAGCTCATTCCCTTTCTTCTTGTTTTTCACTATAGTTGACATAGTACAACAGAGAACATTTTAATTCTCGATGTGAGTGATTTACAAATGTGTTTTTATTTAAGGAATGATTTGTGTAGATCAGGAAGGTGCTGGGTTAATAGCACATAAAGGCAACAGACTTCTTTTTCTTTCTAGAGCAGGTAAAATGTAGATAGAATTAAGGTACTTTGAAAGTACTTCAAAAAGCAACCTGAGTATATAAATAGCATTTTTTTACTCAGCACATCTGTTTCCTGAATGTGCCAAAGCTCTATCTGTTATAAAAATAGTTTTATCACATTTTGCGCCTGATAGTCCTACAGACGCAATACATATGAGACCCAGTGGGCTGATATATTTGCCTTTTGAATCATTAACAGAATTGTTGATTGAGTTCCTGTTGAAAATCCCTGTGCCAAAACCATCCTGTTGATAATCCCTGTGCCAAAACCATCAAAGAAAATAGGGATACACAGATGCTGGTGGGGCATAGATGAACCTGCAGGACATTTATTAATCGTGACTTTTGCAAAGGAAAACTCAAATTACTTTTTGATCCCAGACTGAATCTGTGAGTTTGGCAGGTAAAATAAACATCTTTTATAACTAAGAGATACTAAAGACGGTCATTAGGAGATGGGAAACATGAGTGCTGGTTTTGTCTACTTTTCTGAGTAGAAATCATATTGTTGGATACGTTATGAAAATGGGTAATTAATTAAACCAGTGCAAATTACTTTCAATTACTCCCATTGTCTTCAGTATTCCTAGAAAAATAAGCAAGGACAAGTGCTGGTCTTTACATTGGGAATGTGGCAACATAGTGCAGACGTGGAAAAACTAAGAAGTGGCTGGACTGCTGAATGCTCTTACAGACATTCAGACCTTCTGGCTCATAATGGGCTCTATATTCCACTGATGGTCTGCCCTCTGATACTGAGCTTTCTGCAGTTTTAATGAAATAGCTGTGAACAGCCAAAAAGTAAACAGAAAGTAAAAGAGGTTTCATGCAATTAATAATTGAGAGTTCAAGCCTGGCTGAAATGAGTTGCTGCTTTCCAAGTATTTGAACACACATGCACAAAAAAAGGGATAACTGCCAGGGAGTTTCAGATTTACTGCTGTCAAAGTCTGTCTTCACAGATTGTTATGGCCTGTGTCTTTAGCCTCACTAAACACAACAGACAAGGTACTACTTCTTTAGGCACAGCAATTTTCAGTAATGATTAAACAAGTAATTCCATTTGTTTTAATAACTGGATCAATCGTGTTTATGCAAAATCATTTAACTTGAACTCAATCACAAGCCACTCCATTTTTTCTTTTTAAGGAATGTTAAAGCCAATCACTGTGAATTAGACCATTAGACCCAAGAAATTAGAATAATTACAGTATCCTGGAAAACTGTGATTTCTACAGTATGGTATTGATTTTGAAAGTAGTAGATCTCTAAATCTACAACTAGACAGCTTCCATGGGAAAAGTTAAATAATTTCATCATTTAAAGTCTTGACTTTGAACCATAAAGGTTTTTTTCCATCTTTGACATAGAGGATGTTTTAGTAGTAGGTATTTGTGGGGTGCTCTAAGATTCTGATGCTGCAGATGAATTTTAAGGAAATGGAGTCAGGTTTGGCACCTAAATGAGTCTGTTCTTTACTTCTTCTTTTCCAAAACACTTTCTTTCAAATACTGGAAATTCCCTACCGGGCTGTAGCAACTTCAGGATATGCAAATTTTTATCTTCACTTGATATTAATTAATTGCGTTGAATGCTTAGATGATATAAAGCCACTTTGATGTTACTTAATTTTTTCTTTTTTAATTAAACAGGACTATCTTAAACAGGTGCTGGATATTGATCTTCACGCACAGATTCACTTTGGCAGAGTTTTTATGAAACCTGGGTAAGAAATCTTGCTGCTTAGGCAGCCTAGATGGAGGCTACATTGGCCAAATATCCTAGTGAACAGCTTCAGTAGATTTCACTTTTCCAATTATACTGTAAACCACAGGATAGATATATGTGTGAAAAGCAGCAAAATCCGTGCTCTTCAGATTAGTCATCATCTTTATGGGTGAAATTAACTGGAACAGAGAGATTATATTTTATCAGTAAGAGATACTTCTCTGATAACCATTGCAAATCAGGTTTGGGGACTGGTGGGAAACCAGCATGGTATAAACATTGCCACAGCCTTCAGTGTGATCACAGAGCTCACACTGACATTACCATGAAATAACCAGGAAGTATCAGGACATTAAATGGACAGTTTGCTTGAAGATTTTACAAAATTTGCATAAATTATATTCCCACAAGCAGTTCCTTGAGAGAGGTGGAATGACAGCTAATTTACAAAGCTTTGTCTAATGGGCATATTGAGCATAGTAATTTTAAAGTAAGCACAGTCCTTTAAGTGTTTAGTTTGCCTCAGAAAACTGTTTCAGCACTGCTTTCCTATTCTGTGGCACTGCTCATCAATGCGTCTGGAAGTGTGCTCTGCAGAGAGAATGAAAATTACACATGTTGAAAACAGAGTTCCCTTTTCTTCACAGTACAAGAGCGGAAAGATGTCTGCACCTCTGCCTCACTCCCTGTGGAGGGCAGTTTGTTTGCAAGTTGGGTCAGAATGGTCCAGCTACACAAGATCAAGCACAGCTTTGCAGAATTATTCCCTCTAGCCCAGAGCTGTTGTCACGGAGCAGAGCTGCAAGTGGGTGTTTGCTGTGAAAACAGAAAAATACTTTTACTGTCTCTGCGTACAATCTGGTAAAGAACTGCGTGTGGGCTTGGTGCTTGTGCTGCTCCTACCACTGCCACTTCCCCTCCACAAAAGGAATAAGTGAGCTAAAAGCTTGTCTCTTCCCATGGTGGATGTAGCCCAGGCATGGAAATTGCTCACTGTTTTTGTCATGCTGCTACAACCAATGTAGGGAAGTCCCAGAAGCAGAATCTGCACTCCAGTCTCTGCTGCTGACAAGAATGGATAACTTGATTTAGAGAATTCAGAGTATTAAATTCTGGTTTTGGCTTACTTATAAGTGAACATAATTCTTTCTTCTGGTGATTCCTCTGTAGACTTGCAACAATAAGCTTTCTAGCAAATAACTAGCTAGAAGAACTTTAAGAAATGGGGTTTTTCCCTGAATGTCCCTTTTCATTTTATGCCACAAGAAAGGTATTTCTTATTGCTACCAAACATTTGGACATCTGTTCTTACTGAGAATGTAAGCACTCTCTTTTTCATTGGCTGTAGTGCGATAGCAAATATTGTATCTTGGGTTTTATTAACTGCATCTTAAAAGATTGAAGATTGTGGTTGCTATATTGGGAAAAAATCCCTTGAGTAAGTTCCAAGAGCGAAGTCAGATTTTGTTGTATGCCTGTATTTTGATGTGCTTCATGAGTGCAGGGTGGTGCCTGGGATTTACCATTCCTCCATATGGTCTGAAAATTGCTGAGCTCATGGAACGTTATCTTGTCTAGCTGCACTGACAGAAGAAAGTACTGGAAGATTTTACCAGTGATGGTGTTGAAATGTCATATGAGAATTCAGAGTTTCCAGCAAATATGAATTAGCAATTTAATTTTTTTTTATATTGGTTTGTGCACTGGTTATAACAGTTGGAGGTCTGGCACACAGTTCCCATCATGTTAGAGGCATTTTAAAACAGGAATGTCAAACACTAACTTCCCCTGATAAAATAGGATACTGATGAGTCTTAGCAGATACAAAACTAGGTGATAATGATCAAAGTGTAGCAAATCTCCAAAGTTGATTCTAGCCACAAACTATCATCTGCTGACCAGGTGGTAGTGGTCAGCTCAAGATGAAGCCAAGGAAACCAGCCTAATTATTGCTCCTATAAGGTATAATTTCTAATGTTTGAAAGGATTATATTAACATAGGTGTACAAAATTCTTTTCTCATGGATGAGTCCCTTTTCTTTGCCAGCCACATTCTTGAGCTGTCCCATTACTGTCCTATTTGTGTAATAGCCCTCACAGCAAATCACCAAAGATCACTCAGCAGTTCTGAAAGGCAGAGAGAGCTCTTCATTGATAGACCTGAGTCTCACCTGGCTGCAGCTCTGCCCGTGTATCTGAATTTGTTCATCTGCAGACTAGCTAGCATTTGCTGCTCAGAAATACTGCTCCCTTGTCAGTACTGCTGTAGAGACTGGAGTAAGAGAATTAGGGTCAACTATGTTATAAAAAATTGGAAACCCTTATATGAAAAACAAACACAGCTCTGTAAGTGCATGATTTCAGTACTACTTCATTGTTAATTGGCTTCTAGGATGAAGACAAGATTTAGATTTTTGATTACTAGTTAATCTCCTTTTAAATATTTCCTCTCCAAACTTGTGTACTTAAAACTTCAGAGTTGAATATCAAGAAAAATTTTCTGTCACCACAAAGAGAGGGTTATACCTCCAATATGGAATAAGCAGCAGGTACTAATGAACTGCTGAGAGAGAGATGTCCTGTTTTGTTTCTTTTCTTTTCCAAATGTTTTAAATAATATAATAATGTTCAGTCAAATTCTAATGCAGATATTAAATAGCTTTCTTTTTCCACAGCCTGCCAACAACTTTTGCAACTCTGGATATTGATGGCGTAAGAAAAATAATCTTTGCGCTCCCAGGTAAAATGTTTTGTGGATTATTTTTGTTGCTGTGCATAGATGACAGACATGAAACAGAATAGTGACATTGCACAGCACCTGTGCCTGGTGTTGGCCCCTAAGGAAGATACCTGTAAGGCTTTCTCAGAAATCTCTAGAAGAGATGGACTTGCAGGGATGTGCTAAGGAGTTCTTTTTTGTCTCTGTCCTCAGAATTTTCTGGTACAGGTCTTATGATTTCTTCCATCCAACAATTTCCTTACGTTTTTTACAGAGGTGTTTTTTTCCTACAGCTCCCTCCACCTTCACCGTAAATATCCTCTGTGTGTAAGTCAGGGCATCCACTCTGACATACTGAAAATGGAGACAAAAATAAGGGAGTGCCCAGGAACATGTCACGTAAAATTTTTGTTTCTCATGCTTATGCTGCGGAACCGAAAGAGGGCAGCATGGCTGCACCGCTGCCCGCTGCGTGCCTTGGGAAAGCACTCGTTCAGAATAAAACATTTCCTTATGGATTTCTGTCCTTATAAACGAGGAGGAATCAATTTTATTCTTATTGCTCTGGCTTTCCATGAATTTTGACTACACAAGGAATCCTGTTCTTGATAAGCTGGTGGTTTTCAGATGTATCTCTAGTGCTTCTATCCTCTCTTGCTTTAGTTGTTGCGGTACATTTTCTTCCAGGGGAGAGACCAATGGAGCATATGTCTGATCATATTATTTATTTTAAAACTGTTGTCTAGGGAAGTCCAGATATGTAAGACTGTGGTGTTTGACAGGTGGTCATACACCTCTCTTGTGAATCAACAGAAAACATATAATTCAGTAGGATTCTCCTCAGTATTTGTCCTAAAGCATTTTGCCACTCTGTTAGGGAATTGAAAGTTATTTTTCCCTTGGTGTCTGGGAATCATTAGTCATGAATAAAGAGCCCTGTGAGGATAGAGCCAATAACTACGCACAATTAACTCTGCTCTAGCCTCGGACAAATGTAGGGATAGGACAAAGGTAGCAGAAGAACAGAGGCAAATGGTAGGGCCTGAGAAACGTGGGGCAATTCTGGTCAGAGTAGGACCTCAGCACAGCATCATCCAGAGTGTAGCTTTAACAGGTATACTTGCCACATGCCCCTTGTCACACGCCACTGCAGTCTGTACTGTATGCAGTACGTAACATGGAAAGCTCTGCAGAGTCCTTTAGAGTGAAATTGCTACAAAAACATGAGTTCTTTCAGTATTTCACAGTAAATCAAGATGGCATCACCACCAACTGTTCTTTGTCCTACAGGCAACCCTGTGTCAGCTGTCGTCACCTGCAACCTCTTTGTTGTTCCTGCACTGAGGAAAATGCAGGGTATCCTGGATCCTCGGCCCACCATCATCAAAGCCAGGGTAAGAAGCTTGTCCTCTATTTAAAAATTCTCTCAACATGTTGAAGCACAGCTCTTTGGGCTCTGAAAGACTGTTGTGTTTGTGGAATCTGAGCCCTAGACTAGTTCTGGCAGTGGAAGTACGTTCACACAAATAGGGATACTTTCTCAGTCTCTGTTAATGGTAATATTCAGTCCCATAATTTTTTAGAGTTAGATGGCCATCTAATGGAGCAAGATATACAGATGCAGAGGCAGCTATTTGCCAATCAGGCAGGAAGGACACTCTCCTATTTAAAAAATACATTTGTTTTAGGCTATGGTAAAAAATGCAGAGTATTCTGTGAATACCTAGAGCTGGATAGTTCTGTATTAGCAATAGAATATACAAACTTTAAAGCCTTTTTGTTGAGTTATTTTTATCAGAAACCCACATGACCCCCACCCTAAGCGATATAAATTCCTTAAACTCTTCTCACTTTTCTAATAAATCATGTAACTCTGTTTAATATAGATTCAAGGCATGTTATTATAATGTCTTCTTCTTCTTCTTCTTTTGATTCAAATAAAGTACCCAGGAATACATCACCTTTTGTGGTTTTCTTAGTGTTCTTGGCTATGCACTTTTCTCTTACAGCTTATCCCATGTATATCTTTTGCTCTTCCTCAAGAATCCATCCAGATTTTATCTCACAGTTAAAATATTCCAAAAGAGAGAGCAATTTGCAATGACCTTCACTTTTGCATGAATTTTCCATTATGAGCCATCCCCTGTATGTCTTTTCATTTCAAAGACTGGCCATTTTCCTTTTGTCAGAGCTAGCAGGATTTTGAATGTGAATAACATTTTTATCTTTATGCAATGTAATCCAGAGACCAGGCTTTTTTCTAGAGAAATACTATCTGTAAACTCTCAGTAAAGGAACAGCTTTGGAATATTCCACTTAATGCATGTAGACTCCTTCACACACTTTGATATTGTAATATCACAGTTGTATTTCCTTAAATACTGCAGTCTCTGCCTTCTACAGCTTTTAATCTTGCACTAGACACCATCTGACCTAAAAATGCAAGTTTTTGAGAAGACTCTTTTTAAGGAAAAACAATTGAGCAGATTGTTCCATTATCTTAGACAGTGCAATGTGAATGCATTACATGTTCATCCTTTGTTTTTTAATCCTACAGTTATCATGTGATGTAAAATTGGACCCCCGCCCAGAATATCATCGGTGCATTCTGACTTGGCATCACCAAGAACCACTACCTTGGGCACAGAGTACAGGTCAGTGCCCAGCCACACAGACTGACAGACACCCACACATGGCCTTGCCTTCCTACAGATGTGTCTAGCAACTACCAAGAGTGTGCACATGTTTTTTTCATAGAACCTCCTTCATGCAGACTGATTTGCTGACACACTTGTGCACTTGTGCACATGCATACACATACATTAGTACAAAATTCAGTGCTGATATGGCTTCTTAATTTAACCATTAAAACATCCTTTATTTGAATAACCTGCGTTTATACACACACACTACACCTGTATGCTTGCATATGTGCACACATTCCTTTTTATAAACATCACTAAGCTTATTTGCAGTCAGGCACATTTGCTTCCTTTTGCTGTTGTGCATGTATTAAACAAACACGAGTTGGGGCAGAGGTAGGAGCAATACAAATAAAAGAAGTGTGATTTTAGCTGAACTGGAAATGTGGGAAAGATAGCAGAGGCTCTGGATGTTCTCTTAAAGCAGACTAAGGATTTATTAGTCATGTTTGCCACCTAGGAATACTTCTGGATACTCAGCTGCAGTTGAGTTAAGTACTAGATTTGAATACTGGTTTAACTATGTACTGCTAGAAAGCTGACTGTGACACTTTTGCAAGAGATTTAGGTCCTTAAACAACTAATTGTCTTTTTGCTACATCCAAATTGTTCAGTAAAAAGCACTATATGTGAGTCTCCACAGGGAAAATATGAGTTCAGGTCCCTCAGTACAAGAATGTCATTGAGGTGCTGGAGAATTTCCAGAGAAGGGCAATGAACCTGGTGAAGGGTTTGGAGAGCAAGTCCTATGAGGAGTGGCTGAGGGAGCTGGGGGTGTTTAGCCTGGAGAAAAGGAGAATCAGGAAAGACCTTATAACTCTCTACAACCACCTGAAAGGAAGTTGTAGCCAAGTGGGGGTTGGCCTCTTCTCCCAGGCAACAAGTGACAGGACAAGAGGAAATGGACTCAAGCTGCACCAGTGGAGGCTCAGGTTGGACACCTGGAAGAATTTCTTCTTGAAAGGGCTCCTGAACATTGGAACAGGCTGCCAAGGGAAGTGGAGGAGTCACCCTCCCTGGAAGAGTTCAAGAAGCAACTGGACGTGGCACTTAGTGCTATGGTTTAGTTGAAATGGTGGTGTTCTCTCAAAGGTTGGACTCAATGATCTTGGAGGTTTTTTCCAACCTAAATGACTCTATTCAGAGAGAATAAAGTTAATCTAATTTATTCTAGAACAGTATATTAAAAACATTCTAGACTGTGCTGATTTTAATGTTTGTACAACTGGAATATGTGTACAAATTGAAAAATAAAGTAATTTTGATAGGATTAGCAGTTTAGTAGGACAAGATACATGGTGCAGACAATGTAGAAGGCTGGATAGGAAAGCAATCAGCAAAGGGAGTGACAGTTTTGAGAGCCAGTGTAGTGGCTGACTAAATCTCCACAGTTCTCTATTTCCATCCACCTTGGAACAGCAAGATCCTAGCTCCATGAATAAGTTAGCCACATAAGCATCTTCATCATAACAGCTTTTGTTTGTTGCCCCGTGTTGCAGCATTTGGAACCAACTGAAGACTTAACTGAAATTGTTCTCTCTCTCTCCTGCAGGGAATCAGATGAGCAGTCGTCTGATGAGTATGCGCAGTGCCAATGGACTGTTGATGCTACCTCCAAAGACAGAGCAGTATGTGGAGCTTCACAAGGGGGAGGTGGTGGATGTCATGGTCATTGGAAGGCTATGATGTCACCAGCAAGAGCGAAGCTTTGATGCATGTCCACATATCATTGACTGTATCCTGTAATATGCAACGGCACAGCTAGTTTTTCCGATTTGGATAAAAGTTGATCAGTATAGTCAACATCTTGAAATATATTTCAAATGGAATTTAAATAAATACCTTTTAAAAAAAAAACTTTAAAACAAATCTTAACAAAGAAATTTATTCTGATTATATCAAAGCAACTTTTTCCTTTTCTTGCAATTGCTTTGTGTGTTCAATGCTAGTTCTAATAGCGGTAGCTTTTAGTAGACAGCAGTAGGTGCCTGCAGAACTTGTGTTTTTTCTCATCTTTAAGATACAACTACTTATGCTCTTAAAACAAGGCTGTCTGCTTATTTATACTAGCGTAGACAACACTTGGATTTCCCTTATTAGTATGCTTCATAACCGCTTCACAGAGAGCTTCTGCTTGTTCTTTATCTTGTATCTCGTGTTGATGTGCACAGTGCCAAAAGCAGAGTGGCTGCACTGGGAACCCAATGAAGCCCCGAGGTTTTCGCACCTCGCTGCGCATTCAGGGATGTCTCTTGTCCCGGCAGCCACCCAGCTCAGTACTCTTGGGCAGTAACTGGATACCTTTTATTTCAACAAACAAAAAAATTGCTTCCTTAAGTGCTGACAGCCTTTTTAACCAATACATTTAAAAATGTACAGAACTAAAAACTAAAAAAAATCAAAGACTGATCTTGTACAGATATTAGTGTTACCAGCATTCGTGTGGAAATTAAATGAGCAAAGAAATAAAACTAATGTTAAACAACTCTGTACCATAACATTTTCTGTAATGATATTGAAACTTAAATGAATAAAAAAAATCCTCAATCATTATTTAAAATTTCACCTGTTCAGCCTTGTTGTTTGAAACAAAACAGTGGTGATGTAGGAGGGTATTTGGGGTGGGGGAAGAGCATAGGGAAGAAGAAAAATAGTATATGCAGTCTAGGGCTTTCCCTCATGTGCAGCGTCATGAGTGAACTGAAACTACAGAGTGAGCTCTCTCTCTCACACCTCCCAAGGGACAAACAGAAGCAGCATTTGGAGGTGGGGTGAGGTTACAATCAGACTAGTCAAAGCTGGAGAAAACTTTTTCCCCCCATCTAAACTGGCTAGCAATTGCAGACAGCCTTTGTGCTGCACTGTCTGGAATTTGATAAAGTGTTCTTTTTTTCTTTTTTTTTCCCCCATGAAATAAGGACTTTTCAGCTCCCACCAGATTGTGTATTTTGGTAGCTTCACATTTCATCTGGGATTAAGACCATAGTAGTCCCCTACAACATCTTGCTTCTTGAGTTCATGGGTAAAATGCTATCCCACCAACTCCATTTGTGAAGCCAGAACATTTATTTATAGTATTTTTTGAAGACTTAGTCAGGGAGAAGACAGAAAATTGGGTTTAAATCCTGACTGCCACAGTGGACCAGAGCTGTAGTTCCATGGTAACTGCAGAGGGCATCCCTCAGGCTGGGTTTAAAACCAAACTCTGCTCTGAAATTCCCTGCATGGGCCATTGCAAAGGTTGAAGGCAGGTAGGCCTACACTGTGTTTGAAGGAAATTCAGGGACTGAACAGTAACACTCTCTATGTAGTGGCAGGGTGGTACAAAATTAAATTCATGGATGCCTGTTTTTAGTGTACTAATATTTTAAACCACAGAAGGAAGAGAGAGGTGGGTTAACTAATCTCTGAGAAATAATGCAGAACACTGCCTATTATAAACCAAAGGATTATTATAATGTAGTTAAGGGTTATTATAGGCAGCATGTGTAATGAAAATCAGAAATTTATAAAGGACACCAATAACAACAACTTGAGGGAAGATTGTTCACCTAATTGGAGATGCTAGACAAGGATAAAAGGGAGATGTGAGGAAACCTAGCCAGAAAAACCTTAGGTCTGGTTTACATTTACAAATGTTGCTAAGAAGAGTTGGCACAATGCTACGTATAATGCTTGGCTACCTTTAAACCATTTCTTGTCATGGTAACACTTAAAAACAAATGAACACACAAACCAAGCATTTGGAGGTGAATCAGAAAACTGCCGTAGCAACCCTGCTTTCTTGTAATGGCCTCTGCTCAGTGTTCAAAATCTTATGCAAGAATATAAGCTTTGCACTTTCTGAGAGGGATGCTCAGAGCCCAGCTTTTGTTAACACTGAAAGCCATAGCAGTATGTTCGAGAGGAGGTCCTGGGACCAGTACAATAAATCATTCTTACAACTATGTGTCAATTATCAAGCCTAAAATCTGAAGCATTTGCCTTGGTTGTTGTAATGTGAATTGATACAATTGTGATAGAAATAGATAAATTGTACTTTTAACATTCCAAACTTACAGTATCAGGGAAAGTTGGAAGCTTCAGAAAAGAAATCAAGGACAAAGGGATCTTCAACTATGTGGTTACTTTTGTTCAAGGACTGAGACTTGCAAATGGAAATCTTGTAAGGAATATTTTCCCTGTTTTTACTTTTCTAGATTAGATTTTAGCACAATCAAAATAAGACCTTAACAACAAGAAGTAATGCCATCAGCGACTGAAGATGGGGTTGGTATTCCAACAGTTGTAGTTTTCTTCTTTTTATATCGTTTTTTCAGTGCATATACATGGAATGATCATGGGTAGAATTGTATGCAGTGGGCTTTCTGAGTCCCATTCATCCAGCTCAGATAATCCGATAGTGACCTGCAAAATCCTACAGCAACTTTTGTATCCCAGCTACCTCGTACAAACACCTTGACTGAACCCATGAATGTGAACCATCACACAAAATTTGGCTGTATTCACTCAGATGAATAGAAGAATCAAATGGCCTCTTCCAAATACTGATTTCTATACTTTAATTACCAAAATTACAAAATTAACTCTATCTTGATATTAAAATATGCCAAACATGAAATGTCTTTTATCTGCAGGTAGATATTACAGATTTGTATCACTCCATAAATTACTAATTAGCATGGAATCTTTAGGCTTTTTGATTCTTGAGCTGAAGGGTTGCACTTAAAACATATTAAAACATGGATACTGCTTAAGGACAATACGCAAATGAAATCATGCAGCAGGTTCTGCCTTTTTCCTCCCCAGCTTGCCACTGTGCACCGAGTATAAACATTGCCTTCTGCACAAACTCTGCACTCACCACGGAAGTGCCTGGTGTAGTGGCTGGATCCACATTTCCCATCTGGTTGCCTTGGTTCAAAGCCCGTCAGTGTTGGCATGGCACGTGCCAGCCTCGCTGCCTTCATATGGCAGCAGTGTTCAGGGCCTGTCTCGAGCCATGCTCAGGAAAGCTCCTCAGGCTGACACCTCTGCCAGCACTTGCAGAGCAGGAACTACCTCTCGAGGTAGTACTTTACAGGGGGATATCTTATTTAGAAAAGCAGATGCTAGGCTAAGGTGATCCAGTACTTCCGATGGCCCTCTACTGTGTTCTAATACTCAACTTCTCAAAAACAGTGCCATTACCTGAACTATTCATGAGGTTTTGTTTTAAATAAGAAAAATATATATTAAATCAAAACAAAAGAAACATATCAGAGCTTTGTTTCCTTACCTGATAAGAGTGCTGAGATGTTTCCAGGTATCTGATTTGCAGCTGACAAAGAGAAGACAAGGAAAATAAGGGTGAGATAGCAAAAAGCTGTAAGTGTTGGTTATTGCTAAAGACACATCTCAGGAAGTGCATAAAGTGCATAAAGACTCACTAGCAATCGAGTTCAATAATTGTTTTAAAGGCAGAGTCCCCTCCTTGTGTACATGTATTTGATACATTTGGATATAGAACTTTGTATTTCCCTGAGGAAATAGAGGCGGGAGAGTGTGAGAATGTCAAATGAGGAGTCAGAGCCCAAATCAGGTTACATTATCAAGCAAAAGCTGGGGCTGACAATGATCCTTATGCTCTTACCTGACAGGAAATTAGGAATAAGAAGTAAGAGGGTAGACGTTGAAATGCTCAAGCACAAATTTGCCAAACACTTTATTTTGCCTTAGCTCACAATTTGAAACTACTTTTTAATATGGGGGGGAAGGTGGGGGGGGAGAAATCGTGCAAATTGTCTGTCATTTTTGCTGGCACTTTCCAAACATTTCTGATAGGCTTTTACCCCAAATAAATTCAGGAAGACATTCCCAACCCAGTATTCCTTTTGTGAGGATATTTTACACATTTCCCAAAATTCCAGGTAAGAAACTCTTTGCTCGAATGTTTTATATCTACAGTAGTCTCCTTGAATTTAAAGCCAGCTGGTGTTACTCCTACGTAAAAGCTGAAACCCAAGACTACAGGTTAGACGTGGAACGGCATTTATGCATGTACTCAAAGCAGAGATTCCTCAAGCAGAGGACAACAATCAAAGTCACCACTCTTGATGACAAAGGGTTTGCATGGGCAGAACAGCTGTAGCAGCTGGTCGTCATTAAAGCAGCAATCTGTAGAACAAGGTATGGCTTCCCATAGCAGTATTTGGTCCGTAAGTTGCAATCAAGTGCCTTATCCTCACAGTGAAGAACATGATCTCTATTAACTGTAACCCTTTGCCTTCCTAGTGCCAGCTGGTCTCAAGAGAAAAAGCACAGCATTTTCAGCATGATACTGTCAGCAGCTGGATTTCTATATTTACTCAGAGTGAAAAAAATCACACTGGTGTTTCTTCTGTGTTTTCTTTTATGGTTTTTTTTTTTGGTTGTTTGTTTTCTTTCAGACTTGACTGTTGTTTTCTAGTAAATCTATTCTAGCTGCCACTCAGAAAGATGATTTGTCATGCTGGAGTTAAAGTCAGCATTGAAATGCAGGCAAATCTTGGGTAATTTGTGGGGAAAAGCCTGCACATTCATGTTACAACCTCATGAGCTGCTGCTAGCTGCATGTTTTCTGGAAGGGCTTAGTGACTCATATTCAGCATTCGATTAAGACTTGCTCTATGCACTTGTACCATATTGCACACAAGCTGATAAAGTTCTTGGAATATAAAGCCTTCAAAAGGGTGATGCACAGAGGCTCAGTAGCTCTCTAGTTTTACACTGATCTTGCTCAGATGATTTGCTCCATCCCAGCACTATACAGCAATACCCAGCATACTCTGTCCCTATGCAAGGACTTCTGCATTTCCATGGACCCAATTTGTGTTAAAAAATACAGGCAAGCAAGTAATTTTTGAAGAGTTAATTCACAAGCAAAACTGAAACCTCATTGTACCCTACTAACTCTGCAGATTATCTGAGCATACCACAGAAAACAAAGGTCTTGGCCTGGTCTTGATAACCAGGGATTGAAAAGTAAAGTTACTTCAAGAAAAGTGTAAGGGAAAATGAAAGGTAAGTATACATATATATATATATATATATATATATACATATATATTGGTACACAAAAACTGCCCCACTGGACTGACAAGGAAGCATGCAAAGTGGTTTTTGTCAGTACCTGGCATTCTCCTCATGTAGATTTTACTGTGGCCCAAGAGGGTCTTAAAGAATGATATTACCAAACAGAAATTGGACAAAAGAAAGTTAGCTCATCAAAGATGTAAAGCTTTTCAAAAACAATATAACACATTATGTGTCTGACAAGAGCCTTTCCTATCTAGGTCTGTCTGTTATGGCAAAGTAACTAGTGACTTACTCATTTTGAAACATTGTGCTGGTTGGACCACTAAGGGGGACCCAATTTTGTGACCATGTGCAGACCAGACAGTGGGCCAAGAAGCCAACATGGACGTTTACAAACACACCTTCCTACCCTGGCAATGGCTGGTACTAGCAGGAGAAGCTTCTGTGGGACTACTTAAGAATCTGCTGGGAAGGAAACAACATAAAGCCAGAAATGTCCCTGCACTGTGTGGCCTCCGCACTTTTAGAATTTTTTTCTTTTTTTTTGAATTGGCCCTGTGCAAAAAACTGGCCAATAGTTCACACCTCCAGAGAAGTATAAATGCATGGCAAGGAGATAATTATCCAGCTTCCAAATACTACCCCAGCACCCCCAGTGTTCGTGGCAAAAAGTCCCACATTTTCATAGTGTGAAGCAGCATCTCCTCTGTTTTATTCTGAATCTGCCACCTCCTACTTCTGTTTGATGCCTCTTAGTTTTTGTGTTGGAGCAGACAAAGAGAAGTCACCCTCACTTTGCCGTCCATAATTTTATAGATGGCTATCTTCCTAATTAAATGTCCTAATCTATATAATCTGCCCTTTGTGGTCACAGACCATATCCAAGGGTCTGTAAACTGGATGATTTCTATCACAGATTCCTGGAACCATCAAGGTTGGAAAGGACCTTCAAAATCAAGTCCAACCACCAACGCAGCACTGTCACTGTCACCCCTAAACTGTATCACCCATCCCTGTTGCTCCTCTTTTCATCCTCCTCGGGTTTATTATATTCTGTTGGAAACAAGGAGATCAGAACTGCATACATATTAAAAGGCATCACTATCTTATACTGACTACATAATGATGACTCCTGTTTGTTCTCTACTTCCTAATAATTTTTGTTCTTCAGTACTTCTGACTGGTATGTTTTTATGGATCTTAAAAATCTCATGCTTTATTGGTAATAGTCTTATTTTCTTAAAAAAGATCACCTTAAATTCTCATGCTTTATTGGTAGTAGTCAACCTGGGAACAGTAATTATAATTACAGTTTAAGAAAATAATTTCCTCATATGAGTCATTTTACTTTTATCTGTGTTAAATTTCCTTAGCTGTTTTAACTCACTTCCATGCAATTTTGAGCAATCCATCTGCAGTCCTTGGTCCTGGTAAATGGGTATCTTCCTGGAATTTAGCTGCCTTCAGTTCAATCTGATAATGGAGACTGCAGTGATTACCACCACTGAGGATAGGATCTGTTCTACATTTTTTTGTGAAAAGACTTGCTTTGGTGGCTTGACACCTATGCTGTAATACTGATACTTTACCTTATTATGCGTGATCTTTTCTTGTGGTTTATTGCCAGCTAGATTTCGTGCTGCTGCTGACAGCCTCTTCAGCTACGCTCAATTCAGGATGCTGTTGCACTGCTTTGGAGAACTGCCAGAAGACCAAGACCATCCTCACGCATTCATGGAGATGCTGAAGAAAAAATAATTTGGCTTAATATTTTCCTATAGCTTTCTTGTATTTGGATGAGGCTGTTGGAACAGGCTTGTTCATGGTCAAGACTGGTGGTCAGTCTCCTAGGATGTGGCTCTGAAGAGCTTTGTGGCTCAGGACGTGGGCTGCACTCAAGAGAATGAGCTCGAGGGATCTTGTAGGCGAGTGAACTGGAGCCAATGCTGATGACAGCAGGTTGGTTGCGGTGTACTGTGCTGCCTGCCAGGACTTTTGTGTCAGAGCTAGGTAGCTATTCATCTTTGAAGATACTGAATAATGAAAATAAAAATGGCCTGAGAGCTATGTTATCTGCCAGTCTTAGGAGGGGAAAGGCACACATGCAGATGAAATGGTACTTGATCCCACCTAAATAAAAGATAGCTGGCACTGTACATCCATGACTGACTTACTGTAATTTACTCCCTAATGGCCAAATCCAATCAATTTGCCCAAGGTGCTATGAAAAGCCAGAGAGCAAAACAGAAGATAGGATTTAATATGCTCTTGGCAGTCTGCATTGTTAAGGAGTCACGCTGCAGCTTTCTCCATTAACTGGATTTTTTCTAAGAGGTGGTGACTAGGGTTAGATTAAAACAAAAACCAAAACCAAAACCAAACAACTCCACACACAAAAACAAACAAAACAAACAAACAAACACAAAACAAAATCAAAACAATCTTAAAAAAAGAGAAGAAAACATTCCTTTTTTAAGGGGCGGGGTGGGGGGGGTGAGGAAGCAGACACACTAAGGATCACAAAGAGGACGGTGGGTGGGCAAACCCAAATAAAACCCTGACCAAGCTTCTCCCAGGCCCATCACAGGAGCCATCAGCCCATCAAAGACCCACCAGCAGACACAAAGGAGGACACAAGTACAGGGCAGGCAGGAACCCAAGATAAGGACTCAAAGGGACACCCTGGCTGAGCTCCTCCCTGGGCTGTTGCAGAAGTGCCTCAGCCCCTGCCCAGGTGTAAGATCCATCAGCCTGAGTGATGGGAGGGCTCTTACAACCACCTTTCAGACCATGGGAGGTTGTTGCCCAGGACGGCACAATGCATTCTGCCGGGGATGAAGGGGAAAGGCACTTTAGGATTGCACAAGGTTTGTGGAATGTTTAGTAGAGGAACAAAATGTGGTAAAAGAAATGGGTGTAGGGGACTTGAGGAGGAACAGATGTAGGAAAATAAAGGGATAAAAGTATTATAAATATCAACGCCCAATTTAAAAGTAAAACAAGTATAAAATTTATTTCGTGTCCGAGAATTCGTACACGCAATGCCACGATCGAAAAGGAGACAGTGCCAAGCCCAGGACTGGAACTGGGTGAACACAGGTCTGACCTCTATCGCATCAGACCTCCCTCTGTTCACGCCGACTGCTTCCAACAGTTTGCTTTATATACAGTTTTCCCCATAAAGTCCGGATCCAGGGTATTGTTTCTGCCAATCAGTATATTCATGAAGCATGCTATTCATGAATCTGAGGTGGACAAAAAGCATCCTGCTCTTGATTAATCACTCATCACCAGAGGATGTTTTCTGATGGCTCATGATGTTCCATATCTTGGTTCTGGATCCGGTCGTTAACACCTGAGCTGGGAGGGGTTTTTCGGAGATGGTCCATCAGCTCTGCTGGGAAGCTCTCTTTGAAAATGCAAATTTCAGGAGCCAGCTTAATGTTTTCTTGATGGGCCATCAGTTCTCTGTAGCACTGGTTTTGGGATGTAAATCTGTCCCCCTTGGAGGTTAAGATTTTCTCTGGGCAAGCTCTGGTTGTTTTAAACTTAGTTATAACTTAACTTTAACACATATTTCGATACTACACATTTGAGCACGAATTTCCCGCTTTTATTTATAACAATAGGATAAAACAGGCTGCTCAAGTGCACTGTGTGTCCAAAGCCAGTCCTGCAGAAACCACTAAGATTATGTGTTTGTGTCACAGGAGTAGGGTTGCAGTCTCAGGGGCTAATATATTCAGATGCCAGCAGCTGGGAAGACTGGCATCCAGAGGCCAGATATGGGAGACTGTCTGAGCTCAGCTGCTGGTGGAATACACATTGAATATTTTTGCATTTCCCACTAACAGATCTCCATCCTGATCAGCCAGGGAAGGGAAAAAAGGTGAGGCCATTGGTGCTGTCTGTGTTTGTGTGGGTGCTGTATACCGAGAGCAAGACCCAGGAATACAAGCTCCCTTTTAAATTGGCTTATTAACACTTGGGCCAGGGCTCTGAGTGCCCCAATAGGCTTTAAATGCTCTTACCAGCCTCACCTGGGATCTCCACCTCACTTCCTTTGCCATAGGGCTGGGAGTTACTTTGGCCTCAGCTTGGGCCCCAGCTTCTCTCTTGTTTGGAGAGAGGATATAGCTGCATCTATTGCCAGCCCTGACTCCTGTTTGGACTTCCTTGGATATATATTACAGTCCTGCCTCCTGCTACTCCCCTGACTGGACTCTTGGAAGAGTCTCAAGATGGACCCCAGATCTGGTTCTGCAGCTTGTCTTGTCTGAGCCTGCCAGCAGACCCCGTTATCACCATTCACTTTGAATTCTGCAGGACTGGAGAGGTGTGCCCTTGACTGTTCAAAGCAATGCCTCTGCTGAGGTCATCCTTGGCTCCCAGCTCATTATCGCTCATGGAGCAGACCAACTCTCCTCTGGCAACCTGCACTGCATGGACAATGCCTATGTAAAAATCTCTGACGTTATCATGCCATAATGTCCTCGTGTTACAGGTGACCCCAAGCTACCTGTTACCTCTCTGTCCTGATGCAACCAAGAAATGGAATTGCTGCCAGGCCTGGTGAGAATGCAAACTGTGTGATGTATTATGGTGTCAGCAGTGACTGGGCTGAGTTCTTCCAAACCACGCTGCCGGACAAAACTTACTGCGTCGTGTGTGTGCACTCAAGCACCACTTTTCTTCATATCGTGACTCAAATAAACTCAGCAAGGAAAACCATATCATCAAGACTCTGCCTGATGATGCTGCCAGCTGTGGGAGAAATCCAGTGGACACTGCAGGCAGGACTAGGGCATTTGTGTCCTCTCTTTCCTTCAGCATACTCTCTATGTAAGAAATGGACCTAAGTGAAACAAGGTATGAATGGGAAGCAGAAGTCTACATCTAGCTTATAAAAAGACTAGAGGCAGGGTATTTCTATTCTCTGTGGCATTCCATCACTTAGGTTAATAGAAATTAGCTGTTTAATAAAGATTTGTGAATTGTAATTATTTATTAGCTTTGAATGGGTTTTTTTCCCCTCGTTGAGGGAATTAATTATATTACTTGTTCTCCAGCTTTTGTATTAAAACTCCTTCATCAGTAGCTGGAGAATTTATACTTAAGAACATTATACTTCAAAACATTGCCTAAGTCCTGTCCTCTTCTTGATGTCTGACAAAAATACGTGATCCAAAAGCTGCAAAGACAGAAGTCACCATCTAGCACTGAGAACAATCCAAGGGTTTCTACTGTTATTTGCAAAGTATGTCACTATACTCATATAAAACATACATAAATAAAAAAAAGTATTGTCCTAACAGTGCCAAAAATATACAAGATTACTTATAAACAAAAAGAATATACTGAAGTCTAGAATAGCATGTGCAAACTAGTGTTTGTAGATTCACAGGCCCTCTTTCCTTAAATAAATAGTAAAAGAGGAGCCAAGAGCTGTTAGAAAGCTTTACAAAGTTCCCTTCTGCACTTAAGATCGTGTGTTCTTAAAAATGTGTGTTTTGTGAGGAGAGGTCTTTCATAGTGTAATAAAGCCTATCAGGAAGGATTATGTTTGTTTCTTTGTATAAGCATTGGGGGGTTTTTTTAACATATAAGCCTTTTTATCTGTATTACCTTTAACTTGTACATTTACTTTAATTTTATGGACAGGCAAAATGAATAGCAAGTTTGATTCTAAGAGCATCGGTTCAAGTCAGATACCTATTATGTGTGACATTCAGAGACTTCTTGGGCAAGGAGAACATGTTCTTTTTACCTCTACTCGCATGTTCAAGAGCAAGTTTGTCCAGGTAAAAAGTCATTCAAATGAAAACATTTAGCATGCTGAAGATAAAATTGCTTGCAATTATTACATTTTTTCTTTTTCTCCCTCAGCTCAACAGGTAGTCCTCATTCATTTATTCTATTATTGTTCTTTGTTTACTACACACATATGGATGTATTTCCCTTCTCCTATAGACCTACTCCGCTCACACTTTAAAGGCAATAGTTCAGAAACCCAGCAACAGCAATGCTGCAGATTAGAGAAGAACAAAGATTTATGTTTTCACTCTCCTTTGTCAGCCCCTACTCCTTACTGTAGCAGCAGCTAGAGCTGTTGTAGATAAAAAAAAATACGGTTCTGTGCTACCTCATTAAGGTTTTTAGCCACCAATGTCAGTTCAACCTAGTCAAAATCAAAGCCAGCCCTTCCTAGGCAATCTCTCACCACTTGAAACTTCTATTACCCTCGCAGGCAGTGTAACTACCCTCCCTGCCTGTCACCCAGCACTGGCCAAAGCCCTGCAGGACTCTGGCAACAGCCTACACTCTTACAATTCTGCATTCACAGTGTGTCTTAAATATATGAATTTCATTTACATGCTGCATCTCAACTGTGTTTTTCACAGGATTTCACTACCTCCCTTTGTGGTAATTATGACATCCTTTGGTCTTACCTTGATTAATTAAATCTTGCATTGTTGATACACATGCAGAATGTTAATGAGCTGTGAGTTTCCTTTCTCAGGGTACTTTATTATTTATCTCTGCTTTATTTATCAGACCTTATTTACTACAAAGCAGGGAGTTGCCCTAACCAATCAGCCCAAGAACATAGCTCCATTGCTGATTCATTTACATTAAAATAAAATTTAAAAGTAGCCTTTGATCTTTTTTACATACTGTGTCACATTTGGGAGGAGGTTCTACTAGACAGCCACAAATTTAATGTGCTCTCCTCCCTCAAATTCCTTCTTAGAACACACTTTTTCTCTGATGCCTGTCAAAACCAAGCCCTGACAATGGTACCTAACATGTGATCTGATTATGAGCTTAATCATGTGATTATACTTATCAACTTATTCTTATCTTCTTGTATTTTCTCATTTTTCTCTTTCTGTGATTTCATGTCTTACACATAAATTACCTGGGATATTTTTCCAGTCTGTTCTAGTACAGCACCTAGCAGGATCCTGGTTCATAACCAAGTCCTATTAACATCATTAACATCACAGTAATGCTACAAAGACAGTGATTCATCAGAACAGTATCTCTTCCATCATGTTTACACTAGGAGAAATTAATGATAATAGTACTCAGGAGGTTTCTGACCACAGCAATCAGATATCCAGTGGTTTGAATGACATATGAAGAGTGATTTCCAATCATCCTTTGTCCTTATTCAACTACTTTCCCTTCTTTTCATTTATACATATTCCTGTTTCATTATTCCACATTCTCCTCTCTCCTAACCAACCCAGCAGATAAGCTCTAGAACCACCAAGCCAAAACACTATGAAATCTACTGGTAGTGTATTCTCTGACAGATCAAATGGCAAATGTCAGCATTGATGGAGCTTTTATTTTTTTGTTCAGGTTCATTGAAAAGCAGAACCAATTTGTCCACAACTGACCCAATTGTGTGATCACTGATCTCTGTGCTGTCAATCCCTGTTCACCAATGCCTAATGTGAGGCTGACAGCATGCCCATGTTCCCATAGGAAAATACTACAAACTTCTGGAAACTCTCACAGCGGTCATCCCGCATGAAATATGTAGAACTTACCAGGTGAGTTAGCACCAAGAAGGGTTAAATATTTCTCTGAAGATTAAATAGGAAATGTGAATATATTTCCCATTTCCATACACTGTTTTTCTTCTTTTAAGGGTCACTGTATTAACAGACCTTGTGACCCTGAGACTGAAGTCAGCTTGTCCGGGCCTCTACAGAGCTCATATTTGCACTGGCTCTTTATCTCAGCACTAACACCATAAAGTTAGGAGAAACAAATTTGAAACACACCTTTTGGCCCTACTCCAGTAATCATTTCTGGCCAATGCTGCCCACATCCATATAGAGAGAAAATGACTACAAATACTTCTTAAACCTTTTTCTAAATATATCAGAAGCTGAAAGCTGGTAGCAAGATTGGGAATATAGGACTTCCAGGGAGTAAGATAGTAGAATAAAGGCATTGTAGAGACAAAAATGCAAAGATTGTGAGAAAGTAAGTAAGGGAGTTACAAAATTTCTTAGCTGATACTTTACTGCTTCAACTATACTTACAGGGCCACCATTCTTCTGTTGTCAAAGACTAGATCCTTCAGCAGCTTCTGGACATAAGCTGACCTGACATGAATGTCAGTTCCTGCGTGTACAGCCAATGTCACTAGTGATTCAATATACTAAAGTCAAGATCCAGAACTAGAATCTCTATTTTTCTTTACAGATTAGATATCTTATTTTTTCCAGTCATACTTCCAGCAGTGCTTCAATAGCTTGAAGTGTTGGCTGTTAATTACTATTGAATTTTCTACTGATGGGTTTCAAGTTTGGATTTTCTTTTGTATTATTACATCCTCCCTGTTCTCTTCCTGTTTAGACAGAAAGCCTTCTGCACATGGGAGACTTACAGGTATCCCTGTCTCAGCAACTTGAAAGAAGAAGATGTAAGGATTTTAGTAGGGACCGATGTCAAAATCTGGACGGGCAGAGATCAAAGATCTTATCTCAGTTTCCAAATAGGAGCAAAACCAGAAGAGCAAAAGCACAGAAAACATGAAAACTAGGTATATATGTTTGGAAAATGAATCTAATATACTTAGTTTCTGCTGCTGACTTTGAAAAGCAAAATGTGTCATATTTTTGTCTTCAGAAAATATGTTATTGGAAAGCATTTGCAGGGTTATTGTGATTTTCTGTATGCCTTAATGGATTAGGAAGCTGATGAATACAGGTTGTAGTTTCCAGACTTTGGTTTCTCAGATAGATGTTCAGGGCTTTTGAAAGATCATTCCACTCTTAGGGTTCACAAAGATGGGCAGTCAAGAAAAAGTGCATGAATATTCAGTGACTGAATTGCCAGTGGTCTCCTTGAATGCTGAAGGATCTCTATACAGACAGCTTTGATTTAGACTCCCAGTATATGAAGGAATCATACACTATGAGGCAGACTCAATGTTTCCTTTCTGCCCAAAATCAGCAGTATATCCTGGCACCAGAAATCTGTCTTTTCTGTATCTCCTGCACTGCCATATGCACCCTGGCTTGTGCAGAAAAGGAGCAGATTTTTTGTTGGTGGTGTTGCACAAACTAGGCAAGCAAAAGTTAGATGGCAGAAGGAAATGAAAACTGTCACTTACATGAGCATCTGCACGACAGCAAAGAACAAGGCTTCACCATAATCACTTCTCAAGCAACATCTACGCATCAAGCGATGTGTTCAGATGTGTGCTATGTTCAATTGTGTCATATGTAAGTGCAGCCCATAACATTCAACTATCTCAAGTGTGCCTGCACCTGAAAACAAGGCTTACTACATCATTCACTGATACATGTTTCCACTGCAGACAGAGAAGAGATTAAAATAGCACCTATTTCACACTGATCCTGGTACATAATGACATTACTAGGGTAAGGCTTATTCCTGAGTTTGTTGCCAATGGCATAATCCTTCTTCCTGCTTTTTTTTAGGTCAAATACAGCTAAACAAAAAAGTGGAAAAAAAATTAGACTTCAGGTATGACAGTTTTTCTGATATTTACTCACTTCCCTATTGCTAGTCCTAATTTAATAATAGATAAGAGAAGCTGAAACTTCACAAGTTGAGAGTTCTTTAGAACAAATTTTCCTATGTCTGCATTGCAAACAGATCAGCACTTGTATGGCCATATTATTAGAAGGTACCCTGTGCTCATTCCCTGCTGTGATGACATCTCACCTTCCAGGGTTCAGTGGCAGGTTTTTTCTAGAAAGGCCTTGCTGTTTGACTTGTTTGGTGGATGGCAGCCATTGCAACTCCACTGCAAAACAGATAAAACACAGGATTGTGGAAAGGTTGAGGAAGCTGCAGAATTACAGCAGTTCAAAGAGATAATGTTGGTCCATACCTCCTCTTCCAGTGCGATGTAAGGCTTTCCAAAACCCCACATCTGAGCTTGAATTTACCTCCAGATAGCATGTCTGCAGTGTCCTCAAGTGTGAGGTCCAGACTCATGTTTCAAGCAGAACGTGAACCTGTTTTGAAGCATTCTCCATGAAGTCTTATTAGGATTAGCATTAGCACCCTTTCTGACATCCCGTATTTCTGCACAGATCTCTACAAAAAATCCATTTGGAACAAGTAGACACCTAAAGAAAGCCTTCATTAATGTTCACAGTTCCCTTTGTGTCTATTTCTCCATTTCTTGTCAGTGATTAAACACTGTTATCTATGCCTGCCAAGGAATGACAGAACCTGAAGCCACTTAGCTTATTGACGCCCCTTAATTTATGTCTAAACTCATCATCATTTTGCACGTGACTGAATCAGTCTCTTGAACAAAAGCTTTAATGATCTTCCTTCACACACCTCTCCATTTTGCTAAGTCATGAAAGTTTGAATGAGCTCTTGTTCAATCGACGTCCTTTTTTGTGCTGTTACTGTGTGGTCCTCCGTATAGCTGGACAGTGGCCTTCAGGCAGCTCATTGTCCTAATTGCCAGCTGGTGATCCTAAAGTGATCTGTATGACCTGGAGGAAAAGTACTTCAGCTTATGGTGTGTTCTCATTTAATGCTTTCTCAGTTTTTCTGTGTGCTCACATCTTTTCATCCACACATCTATCTGTCTGAAAATCTTGATGCTTCTCTCTCCACATACACTTCGGTACATGAATAATTTTTAATTTTCCATTGATATGTTCTTTTTCACTCACCTCCTCTCGTAAGAGCCATTCATTTACAAATGGCGGTACTGACAGCGGGGAATGGGCTATGAGGAGATACATTAGTACATGCTCAAGAACTTATTTCAGCACTCCACATGAAATGGAGACAAATAATAACATATTATTTAATCAGCAATAACAAATTTTTGCATTAGATTAATTATACTCTCATTTCAAATTAATTTTAAAATAATCTGTGACATACATATAGTGCCAAACAACTAAATTATATTTTACTGGTACTTAGTGCTACAGTACTGTATTTCTTGTGATTTTATTGTAATAAGAGAAGCGGTAAAGCAATCAGAATAGAAATGCTTAATATATTTTCCTACTACACACATACCACCACATGATACCACAGTATATTTCAGACAAAAAAAGACTGTCTTGACAAATCCAGCATTTGGATTTGTTGCATTGAGGGAAGGGGACCTGCCTATTTATTTCAATCACTTCTCCTCGAGAGTTTTGTCCCTATTTTCTGTCTTATATAAACAATTTCAGATACTAATTTTGCACTAATAGTTTTGCACTGGATTTTCTATAGGGAAGGAAAAATAGCTGATGTATTTCCCATTGTTTTCCTTCTGTTACCATCTTTGCTTCTTTCTCTCTGTCTGATCCTTCTCCACAGATGCTCACAGTTTTTCTGCTTTTCCTCTGATCAATTTTCCCGTTCATTTTCTCTAGCTCTAGATTACTATTTTTCTCACTTCCACAATCCTTCAACTCTCCTCTGTACTTCTTTCTCTTTATAAATAGTACCTTCCTCCAAAGATGGATTTCTCCTCCTGTGCAATTGTGTCCCTTCTTTTCCTTAAATTTCTTACCATGTTATCTCCCAGTCTGCATTCCACTACCAATTCCCAAATTTGCCATATAGAGGTAAAGGCAGGGTGTGTTCTTCCTGGGTTTTCTTAATAGCTGCAGACTCTGTTGTCTTCTCAACCCGCTGATCAGATTTCAGTAAAGGATAAATAATGATCTTCACATACCCCCAGGCAGCTGAGAAGTATGACAATATCAGGTCAACTCATACCAGCCACTAAGAGGCTTTTCACACCTCTTAGGTGTTCTGCAAAGACTAACAATGATTTCTGCTGTGAGTTGAGTAGGTGAGACAGCTTGTAGGAGTGAATGAAGGAGAATAGCAGCGGAGAGACTGGGAAAAGGCCGGTTTGGAATACAGAGCACAAATTCTAGTAAACTTCCCCAAAAGGAAGTTCAGTTCCTGCTGGTCAATCTTTATTCCTTTGTGATTCTTGGTCTATGTTCATGTTATCTGTCCTATTCTCTCTTTTGATTCCTTGTGCTTCTTTTTATCTTTCATTTTCTACTTTATTGTGCTGTTTTCCTGATGCTTACTGTGGTTCTTTTCAGGAAATCAAAAGAGTGGCAGTAAGTCAAGCAGCCCGCTTTGAGTAATATCCTAGATGAAAGTTTCTAGTAAGAAAATAAAACAATAAAGCAAAGCATCCTGGATATCAGACGCAGTTGGAACAAAGGAAAAAAATGCACACATGGAAGAAAAAATTCCACTGCAGGCTTCAATTCCACTCAGAACCTCTCACTATTGTACAATTAAGTATTACTGAAATACAAACTGTGTATTCCTCTGTATTAGTTCAAAACTAGCACCAGCACAAATAAATTTCATTTTGCAGTGGAATCTACATTTGTTTAGTGACTACAACCAGTTTTTAGGGAGAGAACTTGCGGATTGCAGCAGAAGGCAAAGAAATAGACACTTGAATTAATCTTAGAGTACCTGACTGTGGCTTACACTTTCATCCTTCTCATGCAACCAACTTTCAGAACATTGCAGGGCCACAAGTGATAGAGAGCAATATCACATAGAGGGCACAAAATCCTAGTAACACACGTTTTATTTCTGCCAGTGAACTTCTATAAATGTGGGCAAATCACTCTTCCTTTTGTTCCTCAGCTTCTTCATTTGTAGACTGAGGATAGACAGACCTCTCTTGAAAATCCAAAATACTAATGTTATAAATAAAAGCGGGAAATTCGTGTTCAAATATGTAATATCAAAATATGTGTTAAAGTTAAGTTATAACTAAGTTTAAAACAACCAGAGCTTGCCCAGAGAAAATCGTAACCTCCAACGGGGATGGATTTACATCCCAAAAACAGTGCTACAGAGAACTGATGGCCTATCAAAAAAACATTAAGCTGGCTCCTGAAATTTGCATTTTCAAAGAGAGCTTCCCTGCAGAGCTGATGGACCATCTCCGAAAAACCCCTCCCAGCTCAGGTGTTAACGACCGGATCCAGAACCAAGATATGGCACATTATGAGCCATCAGATAACATCCTCTGGTGATGAGTGATTAATCAAGAGCAGGATGCTTTTTGTCCACCTCAGATTCATGAATAGCATGCTTCATGAATATACTGATGGGCAAAAACAATACCCTGGATC